>OX411557.1:12129859-12729859 GCA_948146395.1 Fragum whitleyi
ATAACCATGCCTATTTTACTTCATGATTACAGATTCAGAAACATTGATAATGAAGTAACGGTTATCTACTAATTTCGATTTTTGTGGAGGAAGGACTGTAGGTTCTATCTTCTTTCGTCTGACTGATGGGCCGGATGTTCTTATCTGAAATGAAGAATCACAATTCCTTTATTTTTGTTTAAACTAATTAAAAGCCAAGAAGAGAAATCATTCAATTCTGAGCATTATCCACCCAAAGCAAAGTATATAGCTTGAACCGTTGCGCTATTCGTCAATCCGCTTATAGTCCGTATGAGAGATCTTAAAATGCCAGTATATCGTCGATGTTATCACAAAACCTCGTAACTGCAGCTTGATCAAAGCTGTAGTTACGATGCTTTAGAATAACATCGACGATATGCATGCCTTGGGATGAGAAGTAACAGGAAAATATAGAAAATACAAAAAATATACATTTGGTATATGTTTACGACAAAATTTCGACTTTAAGACGGTAGGGCTGTAGTTTCGAGCCTCTGGCATCCGAGTAATTGGTCGGTGGCCTCAATTTTATTGCCTCAAATACAGAAACCATACTCCGTTATTTTTTTAACTATTGAAGGCTTCTGTGAAAATAATTGAATTCAGATAAATCACAAAACCGCAAGAATAAGCAACTTCCCGGAATTCGTACATTCAATCAATGCATATAGCCTGAGCCGTTGCTCTTTGCCAAATAGCTTTGAAATGTATGAAAGATTATTGAATTTCCTCGTTATGCATGTATTGTTCCAATTCTAGGTTGTTAAGAACCAGAAAATTTAGAAAATACCGAAGTATTAAAAACCAAAAATAAGCTAGCATGCTTTTCCCTTTTTTAAAATGTCATAGACATGACTATAAATACGAGTATTTATTGCCCGAATAATTAAAAAGTGACATTAAATCTAGGCTTGAAATAAAGAATTCATACTCTTATTTATTTTAAAGTATAAAAAGTGATAAAAATTAATAAGAAACGGTTTAAGAAAATCTCCAAAAAAATGGACACAAACCCAATTTTGAGCAAAAATCATGGAATAGGTGCCACATGACCAGGGTATACACGCAAACCATTACATAATGAATATTTTTGTATTTATCATTTAATAGACAATTGAATTCCCTTTATATAAATGTGCGGTTTTATATTATTGCATTACAATTTTGTGAGTAATAGAACGTTTACTATGGACAAGTTAACTAGCGAGATCAAAATGCCACGTTTTTTCGCTGTCCCTAGAGCCGGCTTCCAAAAAAGTATGTAAGATTTTGTTTTCTTTTTCTCATAAATTGTTGGTGTAGATGTGTATGAACGTATCGTAAAATATGAAATCAAAATATTTCATATTTAGAGAGAAATGTCAAAAAAACATTTTGTCTGTCATTGTCTGTCATCGTCTGCTGTCTGAAATTGTCTGTCAAAAAAATCGCAAAATTTTAAAAGGGCGTAATTAAAAAAATACTTGAGATATATCATCGAAAATTTGTACAAATGTTAACCATAAATATAGTTTATATTGTGGAAAAAATCGTGGGAAAATATTTGTTACTTAATGAGAAAATTGAAATTTAGTTTTTCAATTTACTCTAGGCATCGCCTAGAGTACTCTAGGCAACGCCTAGAGTTGTCTGTCAAACCAGTGACCGTCTGTCAAAATTTCCCAAAAATTCAAAATTGTATAGTTTCCGAACATCCGAATATTTTTCAACGAAATTTGAATCAAATCTTCTTTGAATGATGATTTATCGATTTATTAAGTTTCGTCGAAAAAAAAAGAGGACAATATCGGAAATACAAGGGGGATAAGTTTGTCTGACAGTTTAGGCGATGCCTAGAGTAACCGAAATTTCACCCCGGGTAACATGGGTTAGGGACAGAAAAAATAAAAATTTAAAGGTGTTAAAATAGTCCAAAACATGTAAAAAAAATCAAAAAACCTGAAAAAAAAGTATCAAAAATTGCCGCCCCGAGGTCAACCAGTCTCGCCCCTAAGCAGACAGAGGGACAGACGGACAGACAGACGGACAGACGGACAGACAGACAGACAGACAGACGGACATGAGTAAAACAATATGCCCCCGATCTATCGATGCGGGGGCATAAAAAAAAGAAAAAAAAACGTACAAAATGCATGATAGTGGGAAATAAATTGAAATCCGACCAGTAGTAGAAGTTGCGTTCACAAGATTTTGGGCATAAAGGCTCCATCTTCCCGAGACACTAGATATCTTTTTAATCATAAAGTCCCGAGAATTTGCGCAAGTTCATCAAAATTCACCATAAATTGTCTATTGATTCCAGAATGAATAAAACCGTCTGGCTATTAGGCTGGTAATGGTGGTTTGAACTTAAGGAAATGATCTAAGTTTTATCCCAAAAGACACCACCAACTGTGAAAGTTGTTTTATAATATGACCGACGTCGCCGGAGTGAAATAATCACGTTGAATATTTTTGATATTACACGGGTGTTATTACACTAGTGGAATAACTATGCAAATGAGCTCAGAGCGAATAGCAACGCTATTTTGTAACCGTGAAAATGACGTCATAATCAATGTTTTGTGACGTCATTTTTAAACGGCGTTTTAAGTTTCGCGGAAAATTGAAACGTTGAATTTCAAGAATTTTGACGATTTTTCGCTAAAATTCGGGTCATATTATAAACAGAATATAAAATTTGTGCTCATGAAATACAGAATTTATTAAACCCGTCATCTAAAACAGATAAAAACTCGGCGCAGCCTTGTTTTTATCTGTTTATAGATGACTCGTTTAATAAATTCAGCATTCAATGACCACTCATTCAATATCCTCTATTTAGATGATGAAAATATGAAATAAATGACTTCTGGTCGGGTAAATCATCAACAGGGTCCTATTTCACTAAACATCTTACGATCATTTTTTTGCGTAAGTCAAAAATTAAAGTTGCTTCAACAGTACTACGACTTTTGAATGAAACTTAGTGGAGGCATTCCAATTTCGCTAATTTTGTTCAAGATGAACAAAATAAGGCATATTTATTACCTCCCTTCAATGAAATATGCATACAGGTTCTATGAATAGATATACCCATCATACGCATACAAAATTCAAATAAGTCAGTGAAATCGTAGATTTTTTTAGTGATTTTTATTTTGAATCTAGCTGTTGAACCAATCATTTTTAGTGATTTTTTGAGGGGTGGTGAATGGTTTAAGTAAGTGTTTGCATTGTATGAATGAATGAATGAATGAATGAATGAATGAATGAATGAATGAATGAATGAATGAATGAATGAATGAATGAATGAATGAATGAATGAATGAATGAATGAATGAATGAATGAATGAATGAATGGAGCGCTGGGTGAGCGATTTAGAATGGTGTTGAACGGACTTAGTGATAATTTCATGATCTTCTTCACTGTAAAAATAACTGGAACGAAATACGCTCAGTCCCTCAGTCTATTTTTCTGCCTGATATTATCTATTCAGAGTATATATAATCCGTACTAAGTGATTTGTATGAAAAGAAGTATCTGCCGAGATAGGGGGAATTGATAATTGTCGAGGATCTGCCGAGACAATTATCAATTCCCACAACCAATCATATAATATAGACATAGACATAGACATATTCATTATTGACACAAACTTACATAAAGTTTCTGATCAAATTACAAGTAACATGTATAATATCTAAATATGTGAAAGGTCAGCAACAATACCGTACGCTGTACAAATTCATAGCTACATTTATATTTTATGGAAGGATACTAACTCTTTTCTGAATTTGAGTGAAATCTTGGTGTTCTTTTAATGCGAGAATGAGAACAATTACTACGACAGCAACCACAACTGTAATTGTTATTGTAGCAACCATCATCATTACAGGCAAGATTGTAATACGAAAGAACATGTGAGATTAACGTCTTATATATCTGAAAATAAGTATGCTGTACGAGGAGGTAGAACAAGACTTTATGTAATAGTTCGACAGCTCGATGGCTCAGCGCGAAACAGCCGCAAACCCCTATGTGATTATAGGGAGTTACAACAATTTCACTCTGAACCATCGAGTTAGAAGCTAGCATAACGATTTACGGAGCATAAATGACTCACGAATGAATTTTCCGAGATTTCTTAAAACGGATATTTTTTCAGTACTCATTAATGTAACAAATTTGAAAACGCTTGGCTTATTATAATAAAATTGGTCTATATACTTTTTTCTTAAATATTCATAAATCGGACAGACCAGAACAAAATGGTATTCGTCCTCTATATCTTGAGAGTCACAAAACAGACAGTATCTACGTGATAAATCAGCGAGTACGCGGTTATAACGACCAGTTTCAATGCGTAATTTATGAGAGGATAGCCTCAATTTAGACATAGAAATTCTGCAATTGCCTGATAAATTGTCTAGGTATCTTTCAAAATTAAAGCTCGTTTTAAATTCTTTGTACAGATTGAGTGTTCTACAAGAGTGCACGTTATTAAACCATGATTGTTTGAAAAGATCTATCAGTCTATTCTTAAAATCATGTTGGAAAACCTTCAAATTATGTTTTAAAGGATTTTCCCAAATATATGAAAAACCGTATGAATCCAAAATGGTTTTGATACCGAAGCACCAGTTATTGTTGCCACTTAAAGCATCTAGGCGAAGTGAATTATAAACGGTTTTTATTAAAATGTTTTAGTATCAATTATTTTACACCAAAATTTTATTATTCTTACATATCGATTGATGTACAAAGGATATCTCCCTAGTTCGCCGTATACCGCCATGCTTGAAGTTGATGTTTTAACTTGTAGAAGTTGTTTGCAGAATTTCAAATGGATTCTCTCAATTTTTTTTACTCTTACCGAACCCACCAATTTCGCAGCCAAAAGTAAGAATGGACCCGACAAAAGCGTCGCATAATTGCAACATTGTAGACGGTTTAAGACCCAATTTTCGTGTTTTACTGGTTAAAAGATTCAGCGCTTTTAGTCCCTTACCTATCAAGTACTCTTGGTTTAGGTTAGAAGTACCGGTGTAATTAAAAACAGTACCTAAGTAATTAAAATAATCATCATTTTCTAAATCATTCCCATTATACGTCCAGTGCTCGTCATTATGAACAATATCCCGCTTTCTAAAGACCATGACCTTTGTTTTTTCTGAATTGACTTCAAGCCCCCACCTGTTACAATAGTGAGAAAGCAAATTAAGGCTATTTTGTAGGTCTGAAACACTGTTCCCGAGGACAACCATGTCATCGACAAACAAAAGTAAAATAAAGGTAATATCGTCTAACGTCAGTCCTGAAGATGGTCCCCCCAGAAGATACAGTTCTAGGTCTTCTAAAAATAATGAGAATAACAAAGGGGAAATTATCTCCCCTTGTTTTAAACCTACCGCACAACTGAAGAAATCCGAGTAAGAGTTTCAACCCCTTACGCAGACTTTCACATTTTTATAAATGGATCTTAAAACCCTCAGCAGTTTCCCATCGACCCCTAAATTATTCAATTTAAACCTTAAGCCATTCAGGTATACGCTATCAAAATCCTTTCTTAAATCAATAAAAGCACAATAAAGTCTCTTTTTTTCTCTAAGAAACTTTTGGATAATTCCATGTAAAACAAAGCTTGCATCAATGGTAGATAGGCCTTTGCGAAATCCAAATTGCGCGTCACTTAAAATATAATTATTGTCAGCCCAATAACTAATTCTTTTGTTTAAAAAACTTGTGAAGATTTTCGAAAAAGTGCTAACAAGAGTAATACCCCTGTAGTTATTTACATCTTTCCTGTCACCTTTTTTTAAATAATATACTCAGTACGTATTATTTGCTGAACGACTTTAACGTGAATGGAAAAATGAGAGCACAGACTCGGTCTTAACGTAGTGATTTCGTTACCTTAAATTCAACATTAATGTCATCTAGAAACATTCTCTTGTTCATTTAATTACATCGTAAAATTGACATTCATCTCAATCAAAACCATTCGAAATCGCTCAGCGCTCCATTTATTCATTCCAAACACCAACTCATACCATTAAAAAAACGCTCCAAAATCACTGGAAAACATATAACAACAGCTTTGTTCAAAATAAAAATAGCCCGGGAAAAATCGGGATTTCACTTAATCAATTTAATTGTAAGCGTCTGATTAGATCTTGAAGAAATAGGAAGCTTTTGATAGAACATATTTGCATTTTTTATAGGGAGGTAATTCATATCGCTAATTTTGTTCATCCCGAACAAAATTTGCGATATATGATTACCTCCCATTACATTCACTCAAAACTCGCTCCACACACTCACTCAATTTCATTCATAAATAATTCCAAAATCATTCACCTTGTCAATTTCACGATGTTGTTAACTGTATTCAAGGTACGCTGACAATTTTAGACACTCCCTTCGAAATTGAAATTCCTTCATTGCCCTACTGTTATCACGATATTTTGTTTTCTAATGAAACAACAGCCAAACAAGTTTTAGTGTTAATTTGAATGAATCGATGGGTTAAACAAATAACCAATACAGCATTTAATCATGTTTGATCAAATGACGGCACCAAAACGTCGTCTTATTTGCTAAAAATGACACCACTTACATCATTTTCCATTCCTTTCGTAAAACCACAAACGTTGTCCATGTACTAATACTATATCATATTGTTTGAAAATTTCTGAGATGAAGATCTGTAAGGGTCAAATCTGTTCAATAAATAAATCTTGAATCTGTATCAGCAGCGCAATACCAAAATCTCACAACAACGTGTTTCCAACTGCAGCTACGAGGCTCAAAAACAGCAGTGATTGTATGTTATCATCAAATAGAATAACGAAATAAAGCATAAAGTCACATAATCCCCCCCCCCCCCACACACACACACACTAACCCATCTACTGCTTAGTCAAAATTACAGTTACTACGTTTTGAATAAAAAAAGGTTTGAATGTGTTTAGCGTTGTCCATTTATTGAAAATGCTGTATTTTTTCTTAATTGATTATTTGCCGGGCAGCATAGTAGAAAATGGAATTCATTCTCTCTTGAGGCAAATGTGCATAGTGTCTATTGTCTTGAGTTACAATGTTGTTGTAAATGTCGTTCCAGTTCCATGTTCAATTTGCGGGACGAAAACTGAAACCTAGCATATTTTTTCCATTATTTCTTTTCTAATAATAGAAACGTTCACATTTAAAACTCAGAAAGAATGGAAGATTCTTTTATCTGAAAATTATTTTTAGATAAAAAAATCTTCCATTCTTTTTGAATTTTAAAAGGTTGGTAAAAGTCATTGGACCCAAAGAGGACTTAGAAAAAATAGAGACATGATTACATAAGAAAATGTAATGCATCTATTATGCGTATATTGTGAAGTTGTTTGACCATTTCGGACAACATATTTTTTCACAATGTTAACCGAGGTTTCCTACTAAAAGTCATAAGGAAACTTCGGTAAACATTGTTAAAGTTCATTACCCCTGAGACGTTGCAAAACTATTACAGTTCCACTACCTTAAGAATTATAAAGGCCCTTTCTACAGTTTGTGTGTGTGTGTTTTTTTGTTTTTTTTTTGGTTTTTTTTTTTGGGGGGGGGGGGGGGTATCAAAGGACGCAACCATGCTTCGACAAATCAAATGACGGAATCTAATTAAACAGGGAAGGACAATGTATTTTAAAATACATGCAATGAAATTGACCAAACGTGATTTGATTCATATACTTTTCTGTACTATGATTGGCTCAAATTTCTAATAATATATTTGGGTTTTATTTACATGTAAGAGATGAAGAGGGTATTTGTTGATTTTATCTACATAAAATCAACAAAATATTCTCTTCATGTCTTATAGTTTGATATCATAAAGCAACAATGTAAGATTCATCAATAATGATTGCTGCATGTTTTTATTTTGTAAATTGTGACGATGGACATATTTCTTTAATGCTTTTCGGTGGTTTATCGAGAAATAACGGTAGATTATCATTTGATAATCTCACTGCAAAAGCAGTGAAATTATCAAAAACTTATACCCTGCTTTTGTGCATTTCATCCTATCTGACGTCATCTATGCGGGACGAAATAAGTGACGTCACAATGAACGTCGCATAGCAATCACGTGCAAAATGACGCGCTTTACGACATTATGTCCTAGAAATTTCACATTTTGTCTCAAATTTTGCAATAAAGAAATAGAAAAATCGTTTGTTTTTCGAGTAAGATCAATTAATATTTCATTTTGTGAACAATAAAAGCTATATGTTCACTCGTGGCTCTGCCACTCGTGAAAATATAGCTTTTGTTTTTCACTCAATGAAATATAAATCGATCTTACACTCAAACAAACGATTATCCTCTATATATTCAAGTCTTACGCATAAACTTACGTTCTGTTCTGTAATATGCCCACCTATCCGTCATTTGTGGCAAAACCAGAAACTATATGCATTTTATTGTTCTTCATTTCATTAGCTATTGTATGATGTTGAAAAAGCATACCAATACCGCGATTGGAAGGTATAAAATCAGTTTTCTTTGCTACTTTTGTAAAGCGCGGCTGTATAAAAAAAACCCCAAAAAACTGGTCAATCGTTTTAGAATATATATGGAAAACTTTGTTTATATCTTTACTATATTATTGCATATGTATGCTCTAAAACATACATATGTTTTACGAATAATCTGGATACGCATACCCAACTGCAACGTCCCACCTTAATTAATTCAAAAGATCGATTACAACTGACGTCTGCGAACAATAAACGGTCTAAGGTAAATGGGAGGCAAATAATACTTATTTTTAAAAACTGCATTTTCGTAATTTAGACAACCGCATCTCTAATAATAATTTACAAGGATTGATTTACTGCACTCTTTAGCCTCTAGCCGAAGGTCAGCGCTATTTTCCATGACATTTCCGCCTTGCATTTGACATCTTTAACGGGACAAAATTTTACTTTTCGTTTCGAAGGGTCAAACAGAAGATAGGCATTTTTAATATATTTTATTTGTTTGTGTTTATCGGAATTTATTCTTCCATCTTAGACAGTTTGTTTCCTTATGGATTAATGATGTTGGATTAGAAATTGCCAGACTTACCGAGTAGATAGTAAATATTACTTCAATAGACGTCAGATTTTTTGACAAGAAAATAAATTTAAAAAAAAAATCCAAATTACACGGACATTTCGAAACGCGTAATTGAAAGATAGAATTTTGCGAAGAGTTTGTATGTTTGCAGAAAAAACTTACATGCAAAATGGGGGACCATTTTCAAACGTGTAAAATTATTTCTTGTCATACAGTGTGCAAGAAATAACGCGTACTTGAAGTATGGATAATTTTAAAGGCCCATCAAATAAGAAAGGTAGTGTGAAAAGCATTGGGAGTACGTCGTTTCCTGCCTTGGCAGGGGTATAGGCAAAGATCAGCCTGCTTTACTGTGCAGTCTAATCCCTGTCTATACCACCCGATTTTCTATTTTATACCAGACGAGTTTGAAAAAAATATTTTCAAAATAAGTACTGATATTTAATAGGAGCATCCAGTGCCTTCAGCGCTTTGATTTAATGCAATTCTGACAAGTCCGTCAAGGGTTAAGCGAAAAGGGGCCACATGTATCTGGGATTTCCAGAAAAAGAAATTGCAGCCAGTACAGTAACTTCAAATTGGTTTTAACTTTTTAATAGGTTTTAGAACTACATCGCCGATATGTATAAAGCAATATGTATAAAGCAAGGTAGTATAACAATTCCACACTAATATAGTCTTCAAATCTTTAGATGTTACAACAAAGATTCTGAAAGTTTTGACCAGCTCTGCGTTCGGGATGACAGAATAGTGCAAAGAGTTTGCAAATTATACATCGCTTTGCACTTGCACTTGCTTGCAAAGCGGGGTAAAATGGTAAACAGTTTGCACCGTTATGTCTTCCTAAACGCAGGGAAGGACCTGGGGTTTTTTAAACAAAATTAAATCCTCATGTAGGTATCGCATAGTAATAAATATTTATCCGTAACTTTTGATTTAGATAAATATGTCATTTTCAATGTTCCATTGAAAAAAAAGAAGAAAAACAAATCTCAAATAGCGTTTTATGGTCCTCATCAATCCAATTTCTTTTATTTCTACCATGGTCAAAAAGATAATATTTTATCCGATGAAAAAACAGTAATAAAACATGTCTTGCATTTGTTTGCATTTAAATTTTAATTCTTAAAATCGACGAAACTTCCTTTTATGTGTATTCATATAACATTTTCTTTTGTTTCGCACAAATTGTAAATGCATGTACGTCCTTTTTGTATGGATGGAAAATTGAAAGTTAATTGTAGGACATTTCAAAATAAAATGATACTCGTCTTCTATCGTTTTTTGTTTATTTGTTTACAGGCCAGATGAGGCTACCCGTTTTATTGATGCTATGCTTTGGCATAGTTATATGCCTAACGGTGTTTAAGTCGGCTGTTGGTCAGGATGAAGGCCCGCCCCGTGTGTTCACAGCTCCCCGTCCGTCCGTTACCGCCCAGGGACAGGGGTACTCCTACACGTGGTGTGAATATAACCCCGTGTTCACCTGCTATGATACGACCGTGTCCACGGCGCAAAGAGCGACTGACGGACCAACACGGCTCGCTGTCCCTGTAACAGAAGACATCAACTACTGTAAGCTTGTGTTTTTTGTCAATGGATTTTAACCAGTTTTACCAATTTTTCAGTAATATCGCGGCGGTTTGAGAACTTTAAAACAATGATAATACAATTGCATCCTTTCCTAGTCTAAAGCCCTGATATCCCAGCTAGGTTTTCGATTTTTCACCCATTTATACACAGTTAACAACATAATGAAACTAGCAAGGTGGATGAATTTGGAATGCTTTTGGAATGAAATTAAATGAGTGTGATGAGTGGGTTTTGGGTAAAATTAAAGGGAAGTAATCCAATATCGCCAATTTTGTTCAGAATCTCTATTAACAGATTCATAGTCCTGCAAAATTAATCTGACGCTTATAACATCAATTATATCAGTGAAATCGTGATTTCTCTTTTTTAGATAAATCTATATTTATTTTGAATGTATTTGTTGATCTGACCTTTTTTTTCTTTTGGGGCTCTATTGAGTGGTTTGAGTGAGTGTTTGCAATGAATGAATGAGCTCTGAGAACGCGATTTAGAACGGGTTTTATTTAGATGAATGTCGATTTCACTATGCAACTTGCTGTATGAACAGTAGCTATATTTGGATCGGGTAACTGCATCTACCCATTTCTTTCACTATGCGACCTCTTTTCTCTTTTAAAATTGGATCGGGTAGCCACATCTCATAAGCCATTACTTTCATTATGCGACCTCTTTTCTCTTTCAAATTTGATGTAAGCATTTTTTTTTTCTTCTCAATGCTTACCAGATATTTTTTCTTCAGTAACGCCAAAATCAGGGATTGTGTGGGGATGGCTAAGTTTAACCCGTAATAAGACGACGAAATTAAAAAATGACAATTCAGAACGCTGAGATAATGATTGTAAATCTAGGAATAAGAAAAGATAGGAAAAGGGAGAAAAATGGAGAAATCGCCTGCAGTTATCGAATCCGGTCTATCTCTTTTTTTTGTACTTTGTGATATATCGTTAATTTCTATTTGTTAGATAATATAGATATTGATAGTTTGTTACACTTATAGTCCGTTTGACTTCTATATGGACCAACCTTTTCATCAATTACATAAAATTGTGTTTGAATAAAGGATTTGTTTGTAGTAAAATCTTAATTTCAGCTTAATACCATTCCAAAAAATATTTTTTGAAAATAAACTGATTTCAAAATAATGATTTTGTCTATCTAGTTAATGTTAATATTTTCGCATTATCCGTTCTTAAACACAAGGGGTGATGGAGGCTGTTCAATAGTAAGAAAATGTCAACATATATAGTAAAACACGTGGTTTTATACTAAACTTTTGACAGATGAAATGTCCATTATTCCTTATTTGGACATGCTAATTAGCATATCGACGGTCATACCATCTTAAACTTAAATAGCACGTGATTTTTACCGTTAGTACTCGCCTTTTCATCAAGTTTTCCTCGTGAAATTCCCAACTACTTCGTTTAATAATGCTTTTTGATTGGCCTTAACATGAAAATATAGTGTTCATCTCAGAATGAATAAAATCAATAATCAATTATCTGGTCAAACAGTTTTTGAAGAAAGAGAGAATATACACAGATTTGATATCCAACGGTAGCAAAAATCTTAGACAAACTTAATTATATTGAAAAACTCGATTTTATAGTAATACAATTCACTTAAAATCTTACTCTTTTGACTCGGCCCCTTTGCAAATCAGTACTATTTTTGGTTATAAAATTCGCTGTTCCGTTTAATACAGTAACAAGTAGGTATGAAATGCTGAAAGTTAACATGTAGACGGACGGACAAAATCATTATTTTACATTAAAAAATTCTGAAAAACGAAATTCGTCATGGTATTAGCTGGAAAAAATGATATGACAAGAAAAATATGCGTTTCATTAATTAATTTCTGAGGTTTTCGGCGAAATGTTAGTCCATATAGAAGTCAAACGGACTATACCCACCAATTGCTTCAAAAATGATTCACGGCAAAATTGTTTGAAATTTTCGAAAAAAATGAATTTTTGAAATAAATATTGACAAGACAACCTTTTATAATATGACTTACGTCGCGGGAATAAACATTTATGACATTACACAAGTGTAATTACTCTGAGATAATAATTATGCAAATGAACTGAGAGTGTTCATTGGAAAAAGACGTCATCATGAATTTAATGACGTTATTTCACAAACGGTATTATATACATGTGACGTTCAAAATTTCAATCTATGGATTTTATGAATTTTGACGATAACTTGAATATCAAATTTCTTAAAATACTTAATTTTATTGAAATAGTCATCTTAACTAGATACGAACTCGGCGATGACTCGTTTACTATATTTCTTATGGCTACTCACACATAACATTTGACAATCTCCGAGTGGTCTTCGAAATCTTCGATCAGGGCCCGAGGCTATAAAACTTTTCTCCGACTTAACTGAGAATTTTCTCAAATCTTAAATTTAAATAAATGTATGAAAATAAAAGAAAATATTAATAAGTTGTTATAAATAACAACTTATTTATATTATCTTATATGTTAATACATTAAAACAAGTATTAAAACAGAATTCCGGCTTTAATCTTAAATTGGAATTTGAGAAAATTTTGAATTGAGGATGAGAAAAGCTTTATAACCTCGGGTCCTGATGTAGCTTACGGAATCGACCGAGATGTGACGAATGTACATGTATTTATCTTTCAGTCCCTCTGGTAACTGTCATCTTATTTACCGTGGTAACAGGAATTGCCAACGCCCTCCACGACCAATCAGTGGCAGCCAACACTCCCGGTGGTATCGTACCGAGCATCGTAACTACACCCCCACCAGGTTAGTATTAGGGCTTTGTTTTTCTGCCATCAATATATATAAGCTACAGATCATTGGCTACCATCTCTCCCAGTGGTGTCGCACCGAATATCGTAACTACAACCCACCGGGTGAGCATTGAGGTTTGGTATTATGTCATCAAAATACTTAGTTTTTACCTTACGAATGGGAATTGTAACTGAGAGCGTTGATCAAATACGCATCAAACATCATTACTTACCGAGAAGGTACGTAATAACAATAATAAGTGAACCATCAATGGATGGCCGCCGGTAATGAGGCTTTGTTATTTTGTCATCAATATTCCAAGCTTTATTAACAGGCGGCCATCTCTTCCGTTGATGGCTTACCAATAATAGGTAAATAAATATATAATGACCCACTATGCACGTGCATTTGCCCGCAAAGCGGGGTATAATTTGCAAAAAAGTTTGCCACGTTTGGTTATCCTGAATACATGGCACGTTCATATTCAACCGATGTAAACAATTTTCGATTTTCTTCCAAAACTACTTAGCACAGCGTTTTATTAAGCTGTTATTACTAGGTTTTAGAAGGAAAACGACGATTTTGTCTTTAAAATCAGACTTACTCAGCTAAATGTATCTCTCTTATGAGTACATGTATGTAAAGCATATGATTATAGTCCAAGCGGGGTATTCGAAAACGCGGGAAAATGTGGTAAAGCCAAGAGTAGGGGTGGACTGAACTGAAATTTAACAAGCGTGAGATAACGGTACTTAATCATAAATGTAATCACCTGTATACTGATACAGTAAAGAAACTCATCAAGTAAAATGCTTTTTTCTCCCAATCGATATTCCATGCTTTTTGTCGTTCCAATTCTAGTTTCTTCATGATGAAGTCGGTTTCGAAAGCATGTTACTTTTACGCTATGAAACATTACGTTTATAGATGTAGTTCAAAGGATTGCACGCAGTTGTAGAAATTCCAGTAGTTTTGTGTTTCTGTGATCCTTCAGTATAGCGAAAAGACCGTGACTACAAAAATATCGTTGGTCCAAATTTCCCTATATTAAACTCGTCGAAAGTTTGTTTGTAAACATTCAGATAGCATGGTTTACCTATAAATAGCTCACAGTATGTAATGTTTTTTTGTTTTTATTTCAACAAAGTTACGTTACTCTTTCCGATAAATTTACGATTACAAATTACTCTTGACATGTTATAAACGATGGTGATGATTATAATGATGTTGATGATGACGATAATAAAAGTAACAATGGTACTAAAACATTTTATAATATGATTTAATGATATAATTTATCAAACTCGTCATCTATAAATAGATAAAAACTCGGCGCAGCCTCGTTTTTATCTGATAAAAGATGACTCGTTGAATAAATTCTATATTCCATGACCACTCATTCAATATCCTCTATTTTCTGAATAAGGCTACGTATTAAGACACTCACAAGTGGCTTCAAATTGTATTTCGAGGGATCAATGTAACACCTTCTTAAGTGCCTGTATATGTATCGGGACTTACAAAAACGTTTCGCTGACTCCTTGATATGTTTTTTATTCGAATCGGAGCCGCCGTCATAGCGCAGTTGGTAGTGCGTCGGACTGTCAATCTAAAGGTCCCGGGCTCGATCCCCGACGGCGGCACTCATTCTTTCTGACTATTTGTCTCTCACCAATGGGTTGATAATCGTATGTGAGATAGCAGCTGCAGACTAGGAAAGGATGTTGTGGTTGTACTGGTGAGAGAAATACCAGGAATCCTTTGTTAGGTGCTCCGGCCACCGCGATATAACTGAAATAATGTTGAAAGCGGCGTTAAACTCCATTTAATCAATCAATCAATCAATCGTTCGAATCGATAAGTTTTACACCATTTTTTATTTTCACCGAATCAAATTTAATATGACGATTGATACCAGATCGGCTTCCATTCACTTCTTCTCTTTCTACTTTCAGGTTAAACATGGCACCAATATCAATCAAAGGGGACCAACGATAGCAGGAAATTTCACCTTCATTATAATAATAAACAAAGTACTGTTATTTTTTCCACAAGCAACTATTTCGTTATCTTATTTTTACCATGTTGGTTATTATATAATAGTTGTCTTGTATAATAAACTGTATTGCAAAAATGAGATTATGAAACAATTACCTGTGTATTTATCATAACGATAAGATAAGTTTCTTTCATTTTGTGGACTACAGTACATGGCGTCTTAGGGTGACCAAAATGTCAAAACATTAATTTTGATATAGCTGTAGTTTTGACATTTTCTTTGCCCATTGACAAATATTTTGTTCTAGAGAATACTTTATTGCTGTGCTTTAATGTCCTACACATATTTAAGACGTTTAAGTACTGTTACGACGATGATATTAAATCGGAAATGTCCGGTTAAGTAATAGTTAAACGCTAATAATTGAAAATTAAACGATTTAAACAGCCGAAAGGAGGGAGCGTAGCGACCGACTGAGGCTGTTTAAAGCGTTTAATTTTCAATTTTTAGCGTTTAACTGACTTAGTCTTTTTCCCGCCTTTTATATTATTGACATTATATTGCACGATTTAAACGGAATAAGCCGGATACATTTATTAAGAGTAAACGCCCCTTTTTTCCAAATATGGAATTGTTGGAATATGCACGCAAATATTGAGTCTTTAAAAAGAGGCATTATCGAAGGTAAATATGAAGTATAATTTGGTTTTATTTACCCGACAATATAGATGAATGATAATCTGATACTTTTTCACTCTGTGTTGCTTTTGTTTGTTTGTTTGAATGGGTTTAACGCCGCTTTCAACAATCTCGCAGTTATATCGCGGCGGTCGGAGCACCTAACAATGGATTCCTGGTATTTCTTTCACCTGTACTACCATTACACCCTTTCCTAGCCTCCGACTGCTATCTCACATAGGTTTACGATTATCTACCCATTGGTGAGAGGCAAACGTCGGAAAGGATATTTGCCGCCACCGGGGATCGAACCCACGACTTCCAGATTGGAAGTCTTATGCCTAACCAACTGCGCTATGGTGGCGGCTCACTCTGTGCTGCATGTTACTTCGAAAGAATAAAATACTTAACGGAATCGTATTTTCGTTTGTTATAAAATGTCTCTTTATTGATTAAATGTGCCAAATTGTTTACGAACTTATGTATGAAGGGCAATCTAAGGACTAACGATCAAGCATATTATACTATTCTGCTGAGAAAAAAGATGTTATACAGTCCACCAAACCCTGGATATTTGCATATGCAATGTCCCCACTTCGTGGGTGTTTTCTTGTGTCATCAACTAAATTAATTTTGGTGGACAATAATGCGCCTCATCTACAGCCGATCATGAAACGAGATTTGGCCAAGCTTAGAAAGGGGCCAAAAGTAATTAAACGAGAAGTTTATTGGAATAAACGTAAGGAAAGAAGTATAGGATCTATTACACTGTTTAATTAGATCTAGATGTTATTAGTTAGCGTTACTTTTCTTGAATAAATGTACAGGCAAGTAGAAAAGTCGTCGTTCCATAACAGATTTGACATGGTAATCCACGCCATGCCAGATCAAAATCTACATAGGATATTCGTTATACAACATGTGCACGAATTAAACGATTTTCGCCTGTACTTGTCACGTGGTCATTGCACATTTATAAAGGGGTAGTTTTTAGTCTGTACGCATGCCTGGAATAACAAATAAACCTCGACGTTTAAATGAAATAATGATCAAAATAAACCTTGGCTGAAAAGTTTATGGAAAATAAACCTTCAAAAAATTTGAAAATCCAGCCTTTTGATTGGATGATAATGTAGGACAAAGACTAAACTGAGTTAAACCATATCTTCCGAAGCTTTCCGAAAATTTGCCGAGTTTTTCAATATTTCTAATTAGAGGTGTCGTTTTTATATTTGCAGTCGGTCAATCAACTTTTGGCTATATGGATATTGAAAATTTTATTAGGTGGACCTACGAACAAAATATATGATACAATGATATCAAAATATACATTTTAGCGTGGAAATAAAAACGCATGCACAATTTATTTACAGAGGTTTGTTTCATTACATAAAAACTATCTATATTTCATTGAGTGAACAACAAAAGCTATATAATCATGAGTGGCGGAGCCACAAGGGAAAATATAGATTTGGTTGTTCTCAAAATTAATTGCCAATCAATCCAACTCGTAAAATAAACAATTATTCTATTTCTTTAATGCAAAATGAGACAAAATGATAAAATTCTATGTCAAACTTTCGTAAACGCGCCATTCGTTATGCAGCGTTCATGATGACATCCTTTTTATGCCCCTCTAAAATTGCGTCAATGAGGGTGAATTACACAAAAGCGGGGTATGAGTTTTTTGATAATTTCACTAGTCTGCCGGTGAGATTATCAAGTGATTATTATCCGTATTTTTTTTTGATAGCCACAGAAATGCATAAAAGAAAAAATCCCTATCCTGTTGAATTAAAATTTTGATTAAAATGCCTTTTTGCGATATTTCAACTTGTCTGTCTTAAAACCTTCACTACAATTATTAGTAGAAAGCAGGCAGTGTAGACTAAGATCAGACTGTACATCTGTACTGGCTGATCTTGGTCTATATGGTCTGTCAAACCCTGTGTACAGTAGAAATATTATTTGGACCCGAGGGGTCAGCGCAAAACTATCGTGAACGCCTATAAATTCATGGGCACTGACAATAGTTGTACACTGCACTCTTAACTAGAAAGTGTACTTTGAAGGAATCGGAGCAAAAATAAATTGTGACCCGTCACGCGATAAGGGACCATCTGGGTAGTACGTAAAGTGACGACCGTAGTCAGACTGCGCGGTCTGCGCAGACTGACTAGGGTCGAAACTTTTAGCAATTAGCTTAGTTTCTGAATCTATAATGATCAAGCTACCTTCCAGTGATTGAATTTTTTTAAATGCGATCTCTTGTTGACCAATGCTGGACCCAATCTCTGTTTCAAATATTCATTTTACAAAGTTCCCAGATGGTACCTTTTCGCGTGGTGGGTCACATATACGTAGTTTTAATATTTTGATCTTAGACAAATATTCAAAGGAGACAGTTAAAACAATTATCTCCCTAAGCACTTGCTTTCTTAGTGTAAGCATTGTTTTTGGTGTAGGGATTTATACGAAACGCAAACGAAAACCGTATCTTATCATTGATGCTATTTATTATATTGTTGAAAATAAATGGCTTAAGAATAAATATGTAAATTCAAGATTTGTGTCTGTTTTTATGCCACCGCTTAATGCTTTTAACCTGTATGTTTGTCCGCTTGTACACCTAAAACGTTAACATTGGCCCGGTAAGGGAGAGATTTTTCTTTTTACATGAGAATTGCCTGTAACGTTGCTAGCACTTAAAAAGTTTATCAGGCAAGGTCAGGAACATTGTGTAAAAACAAGTTTTATTTGTGATGTTAAGGTAGTGGACCCGTTATAGTTCCGCAACATTTCGGACCACATATTCTTTCACAATGTTAACCGAGGTTTCTAATGAAAATCATTAGGAAACCTCTGTTAATACCGTTAAAGTCCATTATCTCAGAGACGTTGCAAAACTATTACCGTTCCACTACCTCAATACCAAAAATGGACAATTTGAAACGCGCGCAAGACATACTTCGGGGGCCCCGCTGCTTCGAATTTACCATGTGCCATCGTGCATCGTGCAAATGGCTCTTTTCGAGCATCCAATAATGGGATGCAAAAACTTTCAATGGAATATTTTGTTGTGGGTTTACCGCCACTTTTTACAATCTGTAAGTTATATCGCGACGGCTTGAGCACCTAACATTTGATTCTTGGTATTTCGCACACCAATACATCTATTACAACCTTTCCTAGCATCCAGCTACTATCCCACATAGGTCTTTGGTAATCAACCAATTGGTGGTAGACAAAATTAAAAGTCGGAAAGAATAAGTGCCGCCGTCAGGGCTCGAGCCCGGAACATTTTGAATGATAGTCCGACGCGCTACCAATGCGCTATGACGGTGGTCAATTCATAAATGAGATTTTTCACGAGAGCACGTGTCTCTTTGAAACTAGTCATCATTTCAATTTTTGCTATTTAACAACAACAACGAATTTGAACCGTTGGTAGGTAAAGCTGTGGACCCGTAATAGTTCCGTAACATTTCGGAACTCAAGATCATTCTGAATGTTAACTGGGGTTTCCTTAGGTTTCATTAGGAAATCCTCGGTTAAAACTGCCAAAGTTCATGACTTCCGAAACAATGCGGATCATTACTATTACACAACTAAAACTGATTTTGAGACTTTTTAGATCATTTCTTTGTATCAAAGCAGCCGCCACCATAGCGCAGTTGGTTAGGCATAAGACTTCCAATCTGGAAGTCGTGGGTTCGATCCCCGGTGGCGGCAAATATCCTTTCCGACGTTTGTCTTTCACCAATGGGTAGATAATCGTAAACCTATGTGAAATAGCAGTCGGAGGCTAGGAAAGGATGTAATGGTAGTACTGGCGTGAGAAATACCAGGAATCCATTGTTAGGTGCTCCGGCCGCCGCGATATAACTGAAATAATGTTGAAAGCGGCGTAAAACCCCATTCAATCAATCATTGTATCAAAGCTTTTATTGTATTAATGCACATTGAAGATTTTTTTCACAAGGGTTTGAACAATATTTGTTAGCCAATCTGAACGTTCATTCTGGATAAACTAGGTGAATTTAACCACTACAACCTAGCAAGAAAACCGCCTTAGGATACAACGCTCGGCTGCAGGTGATGGATAATGCAAAAAAGATCGAAGTCGAAAAGGGGACAAAACTGTTACAAAAAACTTTCAGAGTTACCCCCCCCCCCCCCCCTTGATAGTCTGGATAACTCTTGTTATGGCGAACACACATGCCGAGTTTCATGAAGATATCATCAATAACAACAAAGATATCACCAAGGTTAAAGTTGATCAGGCAAACGCATTCGCCAACGCAAACAGCAACACCAATACTAACGCGACCGACGTCAAGATGATCATAATACCTCGGGTTTTCTCCGAAATAACCAGCTGAAATGGTTTTGAAGAAAAGTAACAAACGAAATTTTATCTAAGGAAGACTATGTAGACCTTCAAGGAGCTGCTTTATAATGAAGAAATAACCACGAATTCGATTTTTAAATGTTTTTTAACAATCTTTGAGTCTTACGACAACGGCTGTGTAAAATAGAAAAATTCTTGGTATTTTCCCACCAGTGCAACCGTTATAACTTTTCTTAGCCCCAAGCTACTATCCCAAAAAGGTGTGTGATTATCCATCCATTGGTGGAAGAAAAATAGTCGGAAAGAATATGCGCCAATGTAGGGGATCAGTCCCGGGACTCTTTAAACGAAAGTCCTACGTGCTTCCAACTACATTATGACGGCGGCGAAATTATCATTAGACCAGCTGACTAGGGATCGGGTTTTGTGAGAGCAAACAAGGGAGACCATCTTAATTTACTACACCGAGAGATAAGAGACTTGGAAACAGAATCCGACCTTAGGTGGCAACATACAGTTCTAAGCAGAATTTCTTGCAGCCGACACACAAGGCTTCACAAGTCTATTCCAAGGCTGTTGGAATTACAGTCTGGAATGAAACGAAATGCATTTATGCTTTAATTAGGTCCAAAGCTCTCGGGCAGTACTAGAGACTTGCATAGACACATCCTCAAATACATGGCATAAAAGTATTTCTTGTCCTAATGTCAACAACAAATTGGGCCTAATTTCAGCAATTTGGCGCTATTTCAATGATACCCCACAGACATAATGCAGTATTCTTTACAAAGAAAACCATGATGAATAGAAAGCAAATTTAATATGCATTGAACTAGTGTTGTAAGAGGCATACCCCATCCATTCCGATTATCAGCTATTTTGGAATATCTTACCCCACCCACGATTCTGCGCTAAATTTTGACGCCTAGCTCTACCAGCCATGTACTCGAATTTTCAGTCTGCATCAATGAAACAAAGAAGAAACGGATGAGACCTGGATTCTCAAATCGCTCATTCTGGCATTATTATTTGATTTAAGTGAACAAAAACATTTTTTATTCCTCATAATACCTTTGAAATGCTGTTTATTTCACTATTTCATTTTTTGACCATGGCCAATTCGAATATTTTTAGACTGGAACTGTATACTGCGCCCTTAAGAAAAATATCATGTCACAGGCAATTGTTTCATTTTCTTAATATAGGCATGGGACATCAAAACGATCAGTTCTGTGTTAGGATTTCATCGCGAAAAAGCTTTAAATGTTTTTAAAGGCCAAAAAGACACCCCCAATCCATCCAAAGGAATACCGCATTTTACCCCCATTTCACAGCACATAAAGACCTTAAATCCGAAGCACCATAGTTGACATTTTCTGCAAAGAGGAAAGCCCAGACATCATTTTTAAATCTGATTTAGTGTATTTGGGATGAAATTTGTTTCAGGATGAATTTCAGAGCTATATTCTGTGGTTGCTTTACTGTATAACTGATTATGTTGGAGACAGCGTTTAATTTGCGGGATTTACGGTAAATAGACAACAGCAAATTAAAAGTTATGTTCAGACATATTATTGTGGTCAAAATGGATGTAAATATAAACTTATAGTATATATTGATAGAATTTAGCTTCTCCAGAACTGTAACATTTAATTTTTTCTTTAAAAAAAAAATGTTTTCTACTATGCCTTCTTATACGTAAAACTGTAAATATTCCCTATATCCGAGCCGGGGATATCCTCTATTACATTATCAGATTTACAATTAAGAACCCAAATATTCTAGTATTTGAATTAGAAAATGTTTCAGCTGCAGGTAAAACTAAATATAAAGAATCAACAAATATCAAGGGGGGGGGGGGGGGAGAAAGGGGGGGGGATAGCCTGTCATTGTTACAAATGCAGCGGGGGGGGGGGGGGGGGGGGTGCAGGGAAGGGTAAAGCCCTGGGTTTTTTTTTCCAAATCAGTCAAGAACAAGCCAACTTGCATTCTTTTCAAGTAATTTTCATAAATATGGGGCAATCTTGCCGATAAAAAACCCAAAACATTGATTGGGAGAGATAATTCTCATAACCCATTTTTTACCGTCTCGGACATTTATTTTAGATTTTTTGTCAATTACCCATATTTTGGACAAGAATTTCAGCCTGAAATGAACCTTAAAGAGCCCGAAAGTAACATTTATTTCCAAAATTATCATTAAAATTACAAAATTAGTCCAAAATTTGCAATTTCAGAGATTTAAAAAAAAATCTAAATCTCACCATAAATTGTTTAAGGTGGCAACATACAGTTCTAAGCAGAATTTCTTGCAGCCGACACACAAGGCTTCACAAGTCTATTCCAAGGCTGTTGGAATTACAGTCTGGAATGAAACGAAATGCATTTATGCTTTAATTAGGTCCAAAGCTCTCGGGCAGTACTAGAGACTTGCATAGACACATCCTCAAATACATGGCATAAAAGTATTTCTTGTCCTAATGTCAACAACAAATTGGGCCTAATTTCAGCAATTTGGCGCTATTTCAATGATACCCCACAGACATAATGCAGTATTCTTTACAAAGAAAACCATGATGAATAGAAAGCAAATTTAATATGCATTGAACTAGTGTTGTAAGAGGCATACCCCATCCATTCCGATTATCAGCTATTTTGGAATATCTTACCCCACCCACGATTCTGCGCTAAATTTTGACGCCTAGCTCTACCAGCCATGTACTCGAATTTTCAGTCTGCATCAATGAAACAAAGAAGAAACGGATGAGACCTGGATTCTCAAATCGCTCATTCTGGCATTATTATTTGATTTAAGTGAACAAAAACATTTTTTATTCCTCATAATACCTTTGAAATGCTGTTTATTTCACTATTTCATTTTTTGACCATGGCCAATTCGAATATTTTTAGACTGGAACTGTATACTGCGCCCTTAAGAAAAATATCATGTCACAGGCAATTGTTTCATTTTCTTAATATAGGCATGGGACATCAAAACGATCAGTTCTGTGTTAGGATTTCATCGCGAAAAAGCTTTAAATGTTTTTAAAGGCCAAAAAGACACCCCCAATCCATCCAAAGGAATACCGCATTTTACCCCCATTTCACAGCACATAAAGACCTTAAATCCGAAGCACCATAGTTGACATTTTCTGCAAAGAGGAAAGCCCAGACATCATTTTTAAATCTGATTTAGTGTATTTGGGATGAAATTTGTTTCAGGATGAATTTCAGAGCTATATTCTGTGGTTGCTTTACTGTATAACTGATTATGTTGGAGACAGCGTTTAATTTGCGGGATTTACGGTAAATAGACAACAGCAAATTAAAAGTTATGTTCAGACATATTATTGTGGTCAAAATGGATGTAAATATAAACTTATAGTATATATTGATAGAATTTAGCTTCTCCAGAACTGTAACATTTAATTTTTTCTTTAAAAAAAAAATGTTTTCTACTATGCCTTCTTATACGTAAAACTGTAAATATTCCCTATATCCGAGCCGGGGATATCCTCTATTACATTATCAGATTTACAATTAAGAACCCAAATATTCTAGTATTTGAATTAGAAAATGTTTCAGCTGCAGGTAAAACTAAATATAAAGAATCAACAAATATCAAGGGGGGGGAGAAAGGGGGGGGGGATAGCCTGTCATTGTTACAAATGCAGCGGGGGGGGTGGGGTGCAGGGAAGGGTAAAGCCCTGGGTTTTTTTTTTTCCAAATCAGTCAAGAACAAGCCAACTTGCATTCTTTTCAAGTAATTTTCATAAATATGGGGCAATCTTGCCGATAAAAAACCCAAAACATTGATTGGGAGAGATAATTCTCATAACCCATTTTTTACCGTCTCGGACATTTATTTTAGATTTTTTGTCAATTACCCATATTTTGGACAAGAATTTCAGCCTGAAATGAACCTTAAAGAGCCCGAAAGTAACATTTATTTCCAAAATTATCATTAAAATTACAAAATTAGTCCAAAATTTGCAATTTCAGAGATTTAAAAAAAAATCTAAATCTCACCATAAATTGTTTAAGGTGGCAACATACAGTTCTAAGCAGAATTTCTTGCAGCCGACACACAAGGCTTCACAAGTCTATTCCAAGGCTGTTGGAATTACAGTCTGGAATGAAACGAAATGCATTTATGCTTTAATTAGGTCCAAAGCTCTCGGGCAGTACTAGAGACTTGCATAGACACATCCTCAAATACATGGCATAAAAGTATTTCTTGTCCTAATGTCAACAACAAATTGGGCCTAATTTCAGCAATTTGGCGCTATTTCAATGATACCCCACAGACATAATGCAGTATTCTTTACAAAGAAAACCATGATGAATAGAAAGCAAATTTAATATGCATTGAACTAGTGTTGTAAGAGGCATACCCCATCCATTCCGATTATCAGCTATTTTGGAATATCTTACCCCACCCACGATTCTGCGCTAAATTTTGACGCCTAGCTCTACCAGCCATGTACTCGAATTTTCAGTCTGCATCAATGAAACAAAGAAGAAACGGATGAGACCTGGATTCTCAAATCGCTCATTCTGGCATTATTATTTGATTTAAGTGAACAAAAACATTTTTTATTCCTCATAATACCTTTGAAATGCTGTTTATTTCACTATTTCATTTTTTGACCATGGCCAATTCGAATATTTTTAGACTGGAACTGTATACTGCGCCCTTACAGATGATATCCATAAGGGCCTGGTGCCCGTTTTACTAAACAACTTACGATAATCTTTTGCGTAAGACCGTTAGCATTAGATCGTTCGTTGACGTCGACGTTAGTACCGTAAATTTTAACTTAGTAAAATGTGCGTTTACAAGATCATAGCTTTGTTTGTCTGCCCACCATAGGATCCGTGTCATTAATTACATTATAAATAAATGTCGTCGTCACGCAAGAAGCACAAGGGCGTTAAAGCATTTTGAGCGTCTCTGCAAATGTTAACGACCGAAAAAACGCGAACTGACGCTATTAATGCATATAAGATAGATTAAGGTATAAATTCAATCAGAAATTGCGAAATGATTTCATAGAAACGATATAAAACCAGTTACAAACATACTTATATGCCGGAACAATTGCATCATGCATTACACCGTACATTTTGTTTAAACCGACGTTGCTTGATAGATTTATGACGTCACACAATTTAACGCGGGATTTAGAACAACGTCTTAAAGTATGCTCTATAATAATGTTGAAACATAAATAATTTTCACGCATTTTACTAATCAATGTCTACAGCCGTCTAGATCTAACTATTCAAGTTAAAAAAAAACGGGCATTAACGGCAAATGAATTTACTGATTTTTCCACGTTTTCTCCAATTAACTCCCAGGTTTTGTCCATTAACGCATGCCTTAAACGACCCGAAAACGTACATTTTATGAAAAATAAGAGTTATCCAACTATTTTGCAATAATAAGAGTTATCCAAGAGTTGCAACAGAGAATACATATACCAAATTTCAAGCAAATATGTTTAAGACCAAAGTTAGTTACAGTTAGATCATGGCATTGTCGCTCACCCCATTCAAAACCGCACATTCTTCTTACCATTCATTCCAAACTCTCACTCAAATCATTCGAAAACGCTCCGAAATGATAAAAAATGTCCGAGAATCGTTCACAATTCTTCAAAACTCCATTTGAATTGAAAATAAAATTTGTACAGTTATTAACATCGTGAAACTGACACTCATGTCGATCAAAGCAACTCAAAATCTTTTATTCAGCGCTCCAATCATTTATTCCAAGCGCTAATTCCAATCACTCAAAAATGCTTCGAAATATTTACAGAATGCTTCGATATTGTCCAAAATAATCAACATTTAAATCAAAGCGATAACAAGAGAACCATGATGGTCCTATATCGCTCACCCTCGTCTCTTTGAGTCCTCCCTTAGCAAAATTAAATGCATAAAAGATCATAAAATGACCATTAGATTATTCAAAGAAATACATTATTCTATTCCTATGATCCCTGCATAAGTTACTAGCCTTTTCTAACCAGTTTCATTTGACCTGGCCAACATTCTGCCCAAGTTTCATGACTATTGAACCAAATTTATGGCCTCTAGAGACTAGAGTGTAAACATAAATTGTCAGGCCCCTTTTCCCATGATATGGCATGGATCATTCACATCTTAAAAAAGGGTTAATCATTGAGACCTGGCCAACATTCTGATCAAGTTCGTTGGAGGTTGGGCCATATTTGTGGCCTCTAGAGTATAAACAAGAAATTTGTCATTAAGACCCCTTTTCCTGTGATGTGGCATGGATCCTTCCTTTTTTCAATAGGGTTCATCCTTGAGACCTGGCGAACATTCTGACCAAGTTTCATGATGATTGGGCTAAATTTGTGGCCTCTAGTGTGTAAACAAGAAGATTGTCTTTAAGGCCCCTTTTCCCTTAATATGAAATGGATCCTTTCCATTTTCAAAAGGGTTCATCCTTGATACCTGGTCAACATTCTGATCAAGTTCGTTGGAGATTGGGCCATAATAGTGGCCTCTAGAGTCTAAACAAGATAAATGGAATGAAGGCCTCTTTTCCCTTGATATGGCATGGATCCTTCCCATTTTCAATAAGGGTTCATCCTTGTGACCTAGCCAACATTATGACCAAGTTTCATGAAGATTTGGACATATTTGTGGCCTCTAGAGTGAACAAGAAATTTGTCATTAAGACCCCTTTTCCTGTGAAATGACATGGATCCTTGCTATTTTCAATAGAGTTCATCCTTGTGACCTGGCCAACATTCTGACCAAGTTTCATAAAGATTTGGCCGTTTTTTGGCCTCTAGTGTGTAAACAAGATAATTGTCTTTAAGGCCCTTTTCCCCTTGATATGGCGTGAATCCTTCCCATTTTCAATAGGGTTCATTCTTGTGACCTGGCCAACAATCTGACCAAGTTTGCACAATATTTGTGGCCTCTAGAGTGTAAACACTAATAGTCCAGTCAATTTAAGGTTCAACATCAAACTAATTGCAACAGAATTTATTTTATCATAAAAATGTTGTTTAAAGGTCACTCAATAATATGTTAAAAATCTACAAAAATCTATGAAGCGGTTTTATAGAAAAACATCATTGAAAATTTGGGAAAAGGACATGCGTTTAGAGTACTCTTGAAACTTTGATTATTTTGATCAAGCTTTTCATGACATAGATGATCTGTGCACAAATTCACTATCTTCATGCATGTTTTGTCAAAATAATTGAAAATAAATAAAAGCAATTAATTTCTTTGCTGTATAAGATTATAAATTTTTAGTCATATTGATATTTTTGTGTATATTTGTATGATTTATTTTCAAGTACTTTGATCCAAAGCCTCCATATGACTCTGACTGTTTACTTCTACAACAAGAAGTACTTGGATTTTAACTGGGGCAATATCTCTAAAAGGATTTTAACTTATCTCATGAAACTTCATAAGAGGATAGATCTTATAAGACGAAGTGCAGTACACAAGAACCATAACTCTGTCCTGTCAAATTTTTGAGTTACTGCCCTTTGTTGTTAAAATAAATGTACTTGGATTTTATCTGGAGTGTATCTCTCAAAGTAGTATAATTATGGCTATAATCATGAAACATCATAATATATTGATCTAATGAAGGGTAATCACAGTGCCTAAGAACCATAACTTTATTTTCATACTTTTTTGAGTTATTTCCCTTTGTTATTTTTTCATACTGAAGAATATATCACTGGAAGAAGGTAGGCCTTAATGGGTATAAGCATCAAATTTCATTAGAAAATAAATGTTATTCTGGGTAAGAGCAGTGCACAAGATGTGTGACCCTACAACACACTTTAGGGTTTACTTTCCTTTGTTGTTTTTAGCTCACCTGAGCACAATGTGCTTAAGGTGAGCTATTGTGATCATACAATATCCGGCGTCCATCATCAGTCGTGCGTCGTCAACAATTTCTTTAAACATCTTCTTCTCCTAAACCAGTGGGCCAATCTTGATGAAACTTGGCAGGGATGTTCAATGGGTCGAGCTCTACCAAAGTTGTTCAAATTAATGAAATCCACCCTTAACTTTCCCTTTACCCTCAACAAAAAGGGTAAAAAAATGAAAATCTACTCCGAAACCATAAGGCAGACAGCTTTCATATTGGGTATGTAGCATCATCTAGGAGACCTCTACCAAGTTTTATCATATCAATATCCTTGGGTCATATTTAGGCTCCACCCGGGCGCAACCCATTTTACATAGAATCAAAGAGCGAAAACCTTAAAAAATCTTCTTTTCTCAAATCAAATGGCAGACAGCTTTCATATTTGGCATGTATCATCACCTAGTGGGCCTCTACCGAGTTTGTTTATATTAAGACCCTTGGTTCATATTTGGGCTTTGCCCGGGCGCATCCCTTTTAGATCATCTGAGCACGAAGGGTTAAAAAAATGAAAATCTTTAAAAATCTTCTTCTCTGAAACCAGATGGCAGACAGCTTTCCTTTTTGGTATCTAGCATCATCTAGTGGCCCCTACCAAGTTTGTTCATATCAAGACCCTGGGGTCATATTTAGGCTCCACCTGGGCGCATCCGTTTTAGCTCATCTGAGCACAATGGGTGAAAATAGGAAAACCTTCAAAAATCTTCTTCTCCAAAACCAGAAATAATACAGCTTTCATATTTAGTTTGTAGCATCATCTAGTGGACCTCTACTAAGGTTGTTCATATCAAGACCCTGGGGTCACATTTGGGCTCCACCCGTGTGCATCCCATTCTACATAGAATCAATGAGCTAAAAGGCATATCTGTCTTGCCCTTGGCTGAAAACATTCCACGGTATTGATCTTATGTATAAATTATTTCGTTTTAGACATCTGCCTATTTAATTATTGTGATGTCCCTGGGGTCAAAGAGGCACAGGTGAGCGATCTATGACCATCATGGTCCTCTTGTTTATACTTTATTTTTTATTGGAGCATATCACAGAAAGTAAAATATTGAAATATTAACCCTTTGCCGTTTAATCCCTGCTTTTTATGTGCCTGTGATTTTATGATTGAGAAAACATTGTGAAAAAAGAAGAAATTGCTTTTGACAAGTTCAAAACCTAATGTGCTAGCAACTTCAAATTTTGTATACAGTTATAGATCTAGTAAATAGGAGATATATTATAAGAAAGGTTTTTTTGTTATCCGGTGGGGGACTCCTGTATTGCATCGACATGCACTTATTTATAATGGGACTCATGCACTCTAATTGGACTGGGACCTTTGGTCTGGCAGATATAAATAGCAAATATAATTAACAGGGTACAGACATGCAGTTGGTTTCTGTTGGAAATACCCCAAAGCTTTTTGAATAACATAAAATATAAGTGACCCTGAATAAAAATTACTAAATCCGTGAAAGTTATGTCAAAATAAGCAGTATTAACCAGAATTTAGTCAAGGTTACATTCATTTCTTGCACTGGATTTTTATTTAGCAGTAAATTAAAGAAGCATAGTTACAAAACATATATGAAAAGGTAAAAAGCAAATATGTAATGTACTTTGCAAAAATCCTTAATTATTTAACCATATTCATGTTATCAAATTAATTTTAAAATTGGATATTTAAAGAGATATTCAACAATCTGATAGCTAATTGTCTGAAATCATTCAAAGACATGTGTTTGTCATAAATGTCATTTTACATTGTGTGTTGGGCAAAAACTTATTCTTACACTTAGCTGCAGATCATATTATAACAATGTTACTTAATGTCTTTCACTTTCATTTCAAGCACTCTTTTCATTTAGTAAGTTTCGGAGAGCATGTAATAAGCATCAGCAGATCAGTAAATGTCTTAAAAGAAGGCTATACTTTGAAGAAACCTTTATTTCTGCATTCCTCACTGTCACCTTGACTGTTAGAAAACAAATCAGTCTTGACGATATCGAAGGATTATCATTCAATATTCATCTTGGCTGTTTTGGAACATAAAAGACAAGCTATTGTCATTACCTTGGTGTTGTTGTAACAAAGTTTTATTTTGATCAAAACTAAATTACTTTAAGATATGAGTTTTATCATAACAAACTGTTTGCACAATTATATTGGGAGAAACTATAACTTGGCTACCACCTGAAGTGCTTAATGAGATTACTTTATCTCACTTTCATGTCAGGTACTTATTTGTTAATTAGCTTCTAATTAACTACAAGTCAAAGAGTGAAAAATAAATTAAAAAAAGATTTATGAAAATTTCAAGGACATATTTAGGTAGCATATTGCATTGTGGCTGCCATCTCCACTTCCTTAAAAACGCATGCTCTATGTTGAAAAGGTGTCATTAATGAGATTAATTGCTACCAGAATTGGCCATGAAGGAAGTTTTTAATACATAATTGTGCTTTAAAGACTTAATAAAAGTATCTGACTCAAAAAGTCAATTTAATGATGTATATTTTTTTCCTTTTCCAAGAAATTTCAAAAAAATGACAACATTCTATTTGAATATTCATGTATACAGAACAATATTAGTTACTTTTTCTTAAGATTCTTTGTAGCCTTGAAATGAATAAATCTTAAAGTACACTAACAAAACTTGAATATTGTCATATTTCTTTTATCAAATATCTCTTTAACCACAAAAAAAGTTTTTTCTTTCCCCCAGGATGTTTCCATACATGTAGCAATCTACCATTAAGAAGTTCCTGTTTGATTTTTGATAATATTGGTAGCATGTTAAACAAGAGTGCCATCGTCTCAAAATACGCCGCCACTTTGCTGCTGTTTCACAGAAATAATTGTAGACACTACTTATTTTGACAGAACCAAATTGAAAATGACCAAGTTTCATTTAAATCAAGACAAAAAGTTAGGAGGAGTTGCCTTCACAAGGCTGCAATTTCAATAAGCCCCAGGCACTAAGTTTTAAGGGGGCATAATTCAGGGAAATAAATGAGCCATAAAATCCTTGATCCATGTACATCTACAAATTATGGTGATGACATTGACCAAGATTCATTTAAATAAAGACAAAAAGTAAGGAGGAGTTGTGTTCAAAAGGCTGCAATTTCAATAAGCCCTAGATACTAAGTTTTATGGGGGCATAATTTAGGGTAAAATTAATGAACCATAAAATCATTACTTCATGCTTATCTACCAATTTTGGTTTAAACATCCACCAAGTTTCATTTAGTTCCAGCCAGAAACTTAGGAAGAGTTGCATTCACAAGGCTGCAATTTCAATAAGCCCCAGAGACTAAGTTTTTAATAGGCATAACTGAGGCAATAAGCCCCAGACTAAGTTTTTAAGAGGCATAACTGAGGCAAAAATCAACGAACCATAAAATCCTTCCTTCATGCACATCTACCAATTGAGTTGATAACATTGACCAAGTTTCAAGAAGAACCAGCCAGAAACATAGGAAGAGTTGTGTTGACAAGAAAAGTGGACCCAGAGACTAAGTTATCAAGGGGCATAACTCAGGCAAAAATGAACAATCGTAAAATACTTCCTTCATGCACATCTACCAATTGAGGTGATAACATTGACCAAGTTTCAAGAAGATCCAGCCAGAAACTTAGGAGGAGTTGCATTGACAAGAAAAGTGGACCCAGAGACTAAGTTATCAAGGGGCATAACTCAGGCAAAAATCAACGATCCATAAAATCCTTCCTTCATGCACATCCACCAATTGAGATGATATAATTGACCAAGTTTCAAGAAGATCCAGTCAGAAACGTAGGAGGAGTTGCGTTGAAAAGAATAGTGAACCCAGAAACTAAGTTATCAAGGAGCATAACTCAGGCAAAAATCAACGAACCGTAAAATCCTTCCTTCATGCACATCTACCAATTGAGGTGATAACATTGACCAAATTTCAAGAAGATCCAGCCAGAAACATAGGAGGAGTTGCGTTGACAAGAATAGTGAACCCAGAGACTAAGTTATCAAGGGGCATAACTCAGGGAAAAAACAAGGAACCATAAAATCCTTCCTTCATGCACATCTACCAATTGAGGTGATAATATTGACCAAGTTTAAAGAAGATCCAGCCAGAAACTTAGGAGGAGTTGCGTTGACAAGAAAAGTGGACCCAGAGACTAAGTTATCAAGGGGCATAACTCAGGCAAAAATCAACAAGCCGTAAAATCCTTCCTTCATGCACATCCACCAATTGAGGTGATAACATTGACCAAATTTCAAGAAGATCCAGTCAGAAACTTAGGAGGAGTTGCATTGACAAGAAAAGTGGACCCAGAGACTAAGTTATCAAGGGGCATAACTCAGGCAAAAATCAACGATCCATAAAATCCTTCCTTCATGCACATCCACCAATTGAGATGATAATATTGACCAAGTTTCAAGAAGATCCAGTCAGAAACTTAGGAGGAGTTGCGTTGAAAAGAATAGTGAACCCAGAGACTAAGTTATCAAGGGGCATAACTCAGGCAAAAATAAACAAACCGTAAAATCCTTCCTTCATGCACATCTACCAATTGAGGTGATAACATTGACCAAGTTTAAAGAAGATCCAGCCAGAAACTTAGGAGGAGTTGCGTTGACAAGAATAGTGAACCCAGAGACTAAGTTATCAAGGGGCATAACTCAGGGAAAAAACAAGGAACCATAAAATCCTTCCTTCATGCACATCCACCAATTGAGGTGATAACATTGACCAAGTTTAAAGAAGATCCAGCCAGAAACTTAGGAGGAGTTGCGTTGACAAGAAAAGTGGACCCAGAGACTAAGTTATCAAGGGGCATAACTCAGGCAAAAATCAACAAACCGTAAAATCCTTCCTTCATGCACATCCACCAATTGAGGTGATAACATTGACCAAGTTTCAAGAAGATCCAGCCAGAAGTTTAGGAAGAGTTGCGTTGACAAGAAAAGTGGACGGACGTACGGATGGACGGACGGACGGACGGACGGACGGATGGACGGACGGACGGATGGACGGACGGAGAAGATGATGCCAATATACGTCCGCCTCCGGCCGCGTATAAAAATCTTCAAAACCTATAAAATAAACAGATTTTAGAATGTGCATTAACAAAATTTGACTGTTCATTATCAAATTGATATCCCCCTTTCAAAAAGTGAAATGAAAGACTTTCGTTTTCTCAAAATGTTTCAATAGAATACTTCATAATATATTTTGTATGTATGATAGTGTAAGGTACATGTTACAAAATAGATGATATTTTTTTAAATGAATGGATATTTGAACGTTCACAAAAAAAAAAAAATCATAATAAAACACTATATATTTTGATGTTTTTTACCAAAATCTCCCTTTCCACAATGTTAATTGATTTATTTTTTATGATTCTAAAATCTCCTAAATGAGCAGATATGTACATGTGAATCTTTCTAAAGTAAAATGAAAAAGAAATACGACAAAAATGATTTAAAAGAAGTCATGCCAAATGGAAATCTATATGTGGTGGAAACAAATAAGTATTTACCATCAAATGGCTAAATTTCATATTTCAAACTGAGTGATAATCTATTTTCTATTTAATAGATTGATTTTAATTTTTGTATTATGGTTATCAAGATGAAAAACTGCAAACAAATAGTAGGTTTTTAATGTTTCCTAGAAAATACTATGCTATTAGTGTTGAAATTAGGACTTAAAATAAGTGGGTGGGGTAATTTCACATACAATCAATCATTTCCAGACAGATAAAAATATCTAACAGTCATGAAAACAGTATATTTCTGTTTTTAAAGACAACCTAAGTTATACTTTACATGAAAAGATGTAAATTAGGGATTTTAAATTCTATTAAATATTGTTTTTTCTAGCATTATAGAAGGAAAAATAGGAATTAAGTTCAGTAAGGAGATTTTACAGGGGTCAACTTTAGAATGTTTTTTTCTTAATTTCCGCAACTTAGATTTTTGTAGATTTTTAAGGGTTGAAACAAGGCATATCAATGTATCAAAAAATACTAATTTGATTTCTGTTGCAATTAGTTTGATGTTTGGTCATTTTTTTGGACTTATTGACTGGACTATAAGGTTGTTGACGCCGGACGCCGGACGACAGACGACGCACGACGCACGACACACGACGCACGACGCAAGACGGACATTCCATGGTCACATAAGCTCACCTTGAGCACGATGTGCTCAGGTGAGCTAAAATAATCTTGATTTTTATTGGTTGGTGTACATTTTTAAGCGTCTGATTTGATTATGAAGAGACATTGATTGATTGAAAGGCGTTTAACGCCGCTTTCAACATTTTTTCAGTTATATCTCGGTGGCTGAATCTCCTAATAATGGGTTCCTGGTATTTCTCGCACCAGTACAACCACAACATCATTTCCTATCCTCCATCTGCTATCTCACATAGGTCTACGATTATCAACACATTTGTGAGAGACAAATAGTCGGAAAGAATGAGTGCCGCCGTCCGGGATCAAACCAGGGACCTCTAGATTGACTGTCCAACGCGCTACCATCTACGCTATGAGGGCGGCTGTGAAGAGACAAATAAGAAAAAAGTGTAGGTTATAATACAGGGCGGTTTTTTTTTTCGCTTATTTCGTCCTTGAAAATAATTCAAAACTCGCTCCACATCATTCAATTTCATTCCTAAATTATATATATATATATAAACCCAAAAAAAAGCCACTTTCATCTTGTCAATTTCACGATGTTGTTATTGTTATTGAAATACGACCTGTTGGCCTGTTCTAGAATCATAGAATCAATCTCTTTTTCAAATATATATTTTAAGAATTTTCCAGATGGTCCCTTGGCGCACTACGCGTCACATTTATTTTACTTCACAGACGAAAGTCACTTGAGAACTACAACTGCCTGTTTTCCACAATCCATCGGTTCCCATATACGCGCAATCATCATCATTCACATTATGTATGGGTTGATCTGGCGACTCCCAGTTTTGATACGTTACTGTAGCACCATCCGCCACCCATCGAAATTGTCCATCCGTTTGGATGTCAGACAGTCCGATGCGTAAGGTCATGGTACCTGTAATGCAAAGAGCATAAAATTTACGCTATAACTATATATTCATAATATCATTTTTATATATAGATTCCATAAAACATGGTAGCGTTAAACGTATATAAACTAAGAAGAAAGTAGAAATTATCGCAAAACGGACTTATACCCAAAAAGGCGTTTTGTTTATAATGAGGTGTAATCGATGTAGGGTGTGTATGCTACAAATATATAGCCGAGTCTTCTTCGAAGTCTGAATCAAATCCCTCCATTAATTAACTGTTGAGAAATTGGGCCGACACGAAAAATATACAGGCTGAACAACTTACATTTTTTATCGAAAGTCTATTATTCAGGCAACAGTCAATGCACCGTAAGGGTAAAAAAGTATGAACATGTGTAACTTACACTTACTCTCTCTATGATGATTGAATCAAATTCATCCAATGGTTGTTGAGAAATCGAGCAGACATTATTATTTAGGCCCGGTCCCACTGCAATTACGGATGCATTGGGGATGTAAAACGTATGAAAATCTTAACATCCGTTGAAAATACGCTGTGTATCTATCTTTTACCCTGTGCATACGCTTGGCATACACTCTGTCCGTTGATCGTCCGTCCATTGTGATTTCATCCGCGCAGAAAGGTTTGAGCTGCACAAAACATTTAGAGCGGATGAATTTTCTGCTATGCGATATAAATGCGAAACAGTACGCTACGAATCCGATACTATCCGTCATACTTCCGCTTTATCCTAAAACCATCCGGTAGGCATCCTCGTAACTCTTATCCACTTTGGATGAAAAATTACAGAGGGCGGAATCATAAGGAATACGATAAAGACATAAAAGGGAAGTAACGCGGATATTTAAGTATGTAAGTGTATGCATCACGTAAAATCGAATGAACCACGATGTATCCGTTTTGTTTCCGCTCAGCATACGTTTTGTATACGTCCAATGCTTTATTCATCCGCTCTTTCCGCTGTTCGTTTACGTCACAATTACTCCGGTAACCTCTTCTGAGCTTTCAAACACTCTTACCCGCAAGTCTTCAGAGGCCCGTTTTACTAAACATCTTCCGATCATTTTTTGCGTAAGTCAAAAATTAAAGTTGCTTCTAAAGCAGGAATTATATATGGAATTCGGTCATGCATCATCACATTGGAATCGTCTTAGGAAGACGATTCCAATGAGATATTGCAAGACAGAATCTAACAATGAATTAAAACACCAGGTTCGATTTGTGATTTTGACTTACGATCGATTCTTTCGCAAGACGTTTATTAAAACGGGCCCCTGATGAATATCCACTAAAATCCCGGCTAAATACTTTCGCGCTCGATATTTTCCGTTCTGTTTTCATAAAAGTATTGCCACTATTATCAGTTTTTATCAAGCGTATGAGAACGGATGGAAATGATTTTCTTCCGTCGTGTCCGTTATGCAGACGTTTTGTGTCCTTTTGGCAGTGGGACCGGCCCTTTAAACAAAAAAACCTTACTTCTGTCAAAAGTAAATGGACCGTAGCCAAATTATAATATGCGCAGTCAGAAAAATGGACTTTTCATAAAGGGCAATAACTCAATAAAAATCGATGGAGCGAAAGAGAATAAGCACTGACGTCTGACTTATGCCGAGTCATTTCTTTAAAAGTTTGAATAAAATCCCTCCAACGGTTGAGGAGAAGTTTCAATCAATGGACCGTGACACAAATATACATACAGTTAGTTACATCGTGAAATTGACATTCACCTCAATCAAAACCATTTTAAATCGCTCACTCAATGCTATTTTCATTCATTCCAAATACTCACTCAAACCATTCAAAAACGCTCAAACGCATTGAAAAATATATCATCAACAACGTAATTCAAAATAAATTTTGAAAGAGAAAAAATCGCGATTTCACTGACATAATTCAAATTATTTGCTTTTCATAGGTTCTTGAATAAATAGGAAGATTTGTAAAGAACTTGTATGCATATTATATTAATGGGAGGTAATCAATATAGCTAATTTCGTTCATCCTGAACAAGATTTGCGGTAAAGGATTACCTCCCATTAATTTTCACTCAAAGCTCGTCCCACACACTCATTCAATTTCATTCCAAATCATTCACCTTGTCAATTTCACGATGCTGTTAACTGTAATATGCGCATATATCTGCTTGATACCTAGCATAATGGTAAAGTTTAATTCAAAACAATCAATGAATTTCTGAATGAATGAGCACAAACGATAAAGCTACATACAGAATAATGGACCTTTTCATTAAAGGGCCATGACTCATTCAAAAACCATTGGATCATATCCAAAATATAATATGCATATGTTAGAATGGTCCCACTGGCGACTATCAGAAAAGCCTCATACATGAGTCGACAGTAGAACCAGTCTATGTATATGTCTGACTTATACCGACCGATTGACCGCCAAGCTGACTCCTCAAATTTACCCAATTCTGTTACGGTGCCTCGTCTCAAAATTCCCTACTCCACTCTTAGCTGATAACTTTACAGTATGCGTATTGCTACGTTACGTTAAGGTAATGGACCCGTATAAGTTCTGCAACGTTCCAGAAGTAATGAACTTAAACAGTGTTAACCAAGGTTTCCTAATGAAAATCATTAGGAAACATCGGTTAACACTGTTAAAGTTCAATACCTACAAAACGATGTGGAACTATTACGGGTCTACTACCTTAACGCTGGGTTAAACTCTTCCTCTAGACCCATATGAACTCGTTGAAAGTGCCCACGTTTAACCCATGAAGTTATTACTTGCAACTGAAGTTCTTTTAAACTTTGTCTTGAAGGATGAAATTTATTATTGCGCTTCCCTTTTAAAATGACGGAATATTTTTGAACAAAACATTTCATTGCATTAAACATACATAACGTTAACAGCAAGCAATTACGCAGGGTATAACGTGCCACGCCGACACCAGAAGGTTCGTGGACACCTGATCGATTTTTTTCGATACGGAACTAACGGTGGAGCAACTTTTTGACTGATTTATAAACCGAAATAATCATTTTCATTCCAATTTTTAGTATCACTGTCGAGATAAATGGTTCTTCTTTTAGGAAATAAAAGTAGAAGGTAAAACCTAAGCCAAATGAGCGAGTTCTAGCCCTAGGAGTGAGTGACTTTGCTTGATTTTTAGGTTTGTCATTAATTTTTTGTCAAACAACCTGACTATTCTTAATTGCTTGTGATTGTCTAAGAGCATTTATGTGTCCTCTACATATACATACATACATACCAAAATTCTCGGCGAAAGATCCACATAAAGCGAAGATATTCGTACTTTTATTGGCCTGGGTAGCGGAAAATATGATAACAAGACACCCCCTATCACAAATTCTGGTGTCGATTTCCAATCGAAAAAAATTCAGGCGGTGTCTAGTAATCATATTTTTCGCTACCTAGGCCAATAAAAGTACGAATATCTTCGCTTTATGTGGATCTTTCTAGTCAAACTGCGCGATCTGTGCAGACTGACGAGGGTCGAAACTTTTCGCACCATGCATATTTTCTGAACCTAGAATGATCAATCTACCTTCCAGCGAAAGAATTTTTGAAATGCGACTTCTGATCGACCTATGCTGGATCAAGTATTTTTTTTCAATAATTCGTTTTACAGAATTCCCGGATGGTCCCTTTTCGAGTGACGGGTCACATATGTGAATGTTATACACTAGTGTCGTTGAATTAGTGCGTAGTATATGCATTTTGAAAGGTTCCTTACCTCATTTTTCGAACGAGATGCCATAAGATTTTCAAATTTCTTTAGTGTCGGCCAGGTGTAATCATATCGTTTGATGTATTTTTTGCATACATATTATACGGGTTTTATAACACTAGTGAACTAACTAATGCAAATGAGCTGAGAACGTAAAGCAATGCTGCTTCATCACCGTCAAAATGACGACGTAAGGGAGGCGATGACGTCATTTTACAAACGACGTTATATATAACGCGGAACTTTTTAAGGTTGAGTTTCAATAATTTTGTCCTTCTTTTCATAAAAAAGTAATGTCATATTGTAAAAAGAATATTAAAATTTTGTCCATAAAATAAACATGTATTAAACCCTGCATTTAAAACAAATAACAAGTCTTTTAAGCATTATTTTGTCGTTGTTATTCTAAAACCTCGTAACTGCAGCTTGATCAAAGCTGTAATTACGAGGTTTAAGAATAACAACGACGAATTTTCTACATCGTAACTTACCTGTGTGGTTATTCATTAGACTGACCAGAAATTCGTTTTCTACGGCTGACTCAACTTTGACTATATGACCTCCAAGGTTGACACAAATTTCCTGAAAATCAACGAAGTCAGTTAAAACCTGGTTTACACTTGGCACGAACAGATTTTGTATAATATTTTTGATATTGCATTATTTTATTTCTACGGCGTATGTACTCGCAAAATCGTGCGGTACCCGCTCGTATTTTTTTATCATAAACAAGTCAAACAAACCCTTCAGGTGTCATGCGACGATTCCAATGCAATCAGCGGGGGTCTAGGATTGCTGTAAATGGGGTTCAGTCATACAAAAAAAGATCGTTCTTCTGGTATTTTAACCCTTTGCTTTTTTATCCCTGCTTTTTGCGTGCCTGTGATTTTACGATTGAGAAAACATTGTGAAAAAAGAAGAAATTGCTTCTGACAAGCAATTTCTTCTTTTTCCACACTATTTTCTACCCTACTGAATGGTTATTTTTCAAATTAAATCCACATTTAATTTTTGTCTGCAAAACCTTGGAATTTGGACAGGTCCAAAATTTTGTAAAAAAGGAAAGGGTTAACACGCATCGAACAATTTTAACCACCTATCCTGCTATTTTTTTTTATTTTTTTTTTTTCGATATATCAACGAATCTGTCTAAAGATTGTTTTACAAAAAAAGGCACACAGTGTATCCTAAAATCAGACTGCACAACCGTACAAGCTAATACGAGTCTTTACTTTCTACAAATTTTAATTCACGATTGAAATTGTCTTGAGCAGGAAGAGAAGGCTTAGTTGACATTCTGTATAAACATGAAAAAATAGGCTTCAAAGGGTTATTCTTTGGACCCCCTAGCCCGACCTCAACTCGCCATTGCCAATTGAAAGGTAGCATAATCGCGCTGTCGCCGCAAGTTCCGTATGATTAATTAGCTGCATATGCTGTAGATCCTAACATTTGCCATGTGCTAAGGTAATTGCACTTTATACTCCAATATACACAGTGAAAAGTCACGTCGACCAATATTATTTCAATCCTTAATACCTAAGAAACATTCAAAATACCCAGTCAAATAATAAAAGAACAAGTCTACTTTCAGTATTTATGATCAATAGTAGGAGCAATCTAGTTATAGTTTGACAAATTGAACACTGGTATTTCTATCTTGCTATCTTGTCATCGAAGTTTGTTGTCATAAAGTTTACAGATTAATAGACGACAATTTTGATATTTCGAGAGGTATTTATGATCAGGAAATTATTTCCAATTATAACATGACCTACGTCGCGGGAGTGAAATAACCCCGTTGAATATTTTTGGATATTACACAGGTGTTATTACACTAGTTGAATAATTATGCAAATGAGCTCAGAGGGAATAGCAAAGCTATTTTGTAACCTCAAAGTGACGTAATAAAGAATATATTGTGACGTCAGTTTTAAACGGCGTTATAAGTTACACGCAAAATTCAAATGTTGAATTTCAAGAATTAAGACGATTTTTTTCGCGAAAATCGGTTCATATTATAAGTGGAATATAAAATTTGTGCTAATAAAATACAGAATTTATTAAACTCGTCATCTTTAACAGATAAAAACTCGTTGCAGCCTCGTTTTTTATCTGTTTAAATATGACTCGGTTAATAGAGAATGAGAGAAGATCAATTGAACAATTTGTTCTTGAACAATTTGTTCGTTAATCGAACGAATGTTTACAACGACAAAATATACCATTTTGCCGGATATAGCCGCGATTTGAGCACCTCTAAATCTAATGCATAACTTTTTTTTAAATATGTACAACCTGCTTAATTGGATCTCTATCTAGGTCTTGGGTCATGTATCATATCTGGGAAAAATCGTATCCAAGAGATATAAGCTATTAAAGTTGACTTCCAATGTTTACGGAAATAGCCGAGTGTCGTTCCGATTGGGCAGAGTTTTGGGGAAGGTAATTCGGTTAAATAGTTCCATGAAAATTTAACCAAACTATACAAAAGGACTAATTTGGTGAAAAATAGAATTGCAAAATATTTTTTTTGCATAAAATAGAAGAGACTTTGGTGTAAACCATAAAGGACTACTTCCATATTAAAATGTCATCCTTAAAAATTACGGCGCGGATAAAAATGCGAGTTGTTTACGTCACCTTGGTGTTCTGCAACTTTATATTTTCAAAATTCGGAAATAGCTAGCTATTAAAGAGATCTTTCACTGAAAAAGGTAGGGTTTTATGATATTTTCTTGTTATCATATTATAAACATGGGATAGATGTGTTAGAAACGGCAAAGTGTCATGTTTTGCTTACATGAAGAAAGTTTATCCCGTGGTGGCCGAAAAAACCCGCAAGCTCGCTTTGTTCGGTTTCCTCGGCCCACCGGATAAACTTTCTTCACGCATGTAAAACCAAGTTAATCAAGACTTTGACGGTTTTACTTTTAATGAGCGTAACGAATCCACCGAAAAAAAGTTTGCTTACAGCCCAATACTCTATTGTCCCCCGCCTTTGTCGGACTACACTTTTAACGACAATTTTGGGACAGAATTCGCCAATCTAAGCAGTCTTCTGAAAATGATACAAACTTATCAGCAGAAGATTTTGCTCAGTATTTTGCAAATATTTCCAATAACCAAGAACCTAATTTATCAAATACTTTTATAAATGGTGATACAGACAATTTGTCATTTATCGAATCATTAGATATGAACATTAGCACCGAAGAGATTCAAAAGGCAATTAGCTCAATGAATAGACATAAAAGTTCCGATATTGAAGGCAACGTTGCAGATTTTTTATCGATTGTAAGGATTTTATAGCCCCTTTTCTCACATCGATTTTTAATCACATTTATAATTCGGGTAATTATCCTGTTTCGTGGACAAAAGGTGCAATAGTACCTCTTTTTAAAAAAGGTGATAAGAATAACCCTGAATGTTACAGGGGCATTACACTTATCAACATTTCAGCAAAAATCTTCTCGCTCGTCTTAAGAAACAGATTGAATTCATGGTGCGAAAACAACCGTGTTTTTTATGAAAATCAATTCGGATTTCGAAGCAAACATTCAACATCCGATGCCATCTTTATTCTTCACACTATTATTCAAAATATCTTATCAAAGAACAATAAACTATGGTGTATTTTTATTGATTATAAGAGAGCATTCGATACTGTGGACAGAGATGCTCTGTTTTATAAACTAATAGAACTAGGCCTAAGTTGCAAATTTATCACTATTATAAAAGCAATGTACAAAAGTGTTCAATCTTGTGTAAAGTTATCAAATAATACATCTCTTTCGGATTTTTTCAACGTGAGTATCGGTTTAAAACAAGGTGAACCTCTCTCGCCCATCTTGTTTCTTCTCTTCATTAATGATATAACAGAAAATTTAGACTTAAACTCAATGAGTGACTCAGACTTGGAATTACAGTCAAACCTGTCTTAAGCAAGCATCCAAGGGACATTCAAAAAGCGCTTGCTTAAGACAGGTGCTTGCTTAATACAGGTCAATTTCAGTGCAAATGGTTCAGTTCGGAACTCAATGGCCGCTTGTTTAAGACAGGTTGCTTGCTGAATACAGGTGGCCGCTAAGACAGGTTTGACTGTATTGTCAAAATATTTAATCTTATTTGCGGATGATATAGTTCTGTTTACCACCAGCCAAGAAAGCCTCCAAGCCCAAATAGATAGTCTATATCAGTATTCGTGTAAATGGGGTCTTGAAATAAATATTGAGAAAACCAAAGTTTGTGTTTTTGAAAAAAGAAAGTCTCTGAAAGATCGCAATATTTTAATCAATGGTAAAATTGTTGAATTTGTCGATCATTTTTCCTATTTAGGACTCGTTTTCAACTATACAGGATCGTTTAATCTAGCGGTGAAAACGTTGAATGATCAAGCTTCAAGAGCATACAATAGTCTTCTGAAGATTTTTGATACTAATTCGTTTGATATTAAAATAAAAAATTACATTATTTGATTCGATGGTACAACCAATTTTGCTTTACGGAGCGGAAGTGTGGGGTATATATAACTTCACAACTGTAGACAATCTACATTTGAGATTTTTAAGATATCTGTTGGGAGTTAAAAAGCAGACTCCAATTTGTGCTATATTTGGAGAATTCGGAAGATTGCCCTTTTCAGTAAAGAGCAAACAAAGAGCACTCAAGTTTTGGTGTAAATCTATGTCAGGTAATCATCCAAATCTAAACGATGCATATCTTAATCAATGTAACCTTAATTCTAATGTGAGTTGGGCCAAAAGGGTTAATTCTATAATCGACCATCTTGGCTTAACTAATATCAGAATGAACTTCAACCCTAGTGTCAATAACTCTGAAATTTTGAAGAAGAGATTAAGTGATCAGTATAATTATACAGAGCTGGCTTTCTTCGATCAACAACTCTAGTAAACTTACTTATTATTGTAAATTCAAAAAGGAATTTATATACGAAAAATATCTTGATAATATCACAAATAATAAATGGTTAAAACTATATGCATGCTTTAGGTTGAGCTCTCACAGTTTAGAGATAGAAACTGGAAGATTTACTTGTATTGATAGAGAAAATAGACACTGTAAAGTTTGTTCCTCAAATGTTATCGAATCGGAATTTCATTTCTTGCTTTGTTGTAATAAATATGAAAATGCAAGACGAAAATATTTTAGAAATATTTCCTGGCCAAATATAAATACTTTTTCTAAATTAATGTCCTCATCAAAAAAGTCTATACTGACTGCCATCTGCAAATATCTTTCTGAAAGTTACACTTTACGTGATGAAGCCTTGAAAGATAAGGCTGTTCCATAAACTTAATTAATCAATTAATTAGTGATGTTTTTTCTCGGATGAATTATCATCTGAAATATGCATGTATAATGTTTGTATGTATTTGTCTTTGCCATATTCTGTTTGTTTTGTAAATGGCCATAGACATATATATGTCGAATTTTGCCATTAAAGAATTGAATTGAATTGAAAACGAATCGCTGCATTTACCGTAATCAACCACCTAATCGTACCGTCTCAGTTTACCCAACTGCAAGAACTGTATTTTCAAAAGTTTGGAGCAGAAGTCTACCTAGCGGGCCCGATTAAAGTGGGTATACACCTAGAACACCCAAGCAGTGTTTCCAAACATATTTCTGCATAACATAAAATGTAAAGTTAATTCATCTCTGTTAATTTTTGTCCCCTAAAACATTGGAAAAAATTATCACATGTAATTCATTTCAATTCCTCTTCTCTCATTTCTCTTCCGCGAAACCCTTAAGGTGTCGCCCATCTAGTAAATTCAGTATTCCTTGACCACTCAAGAAAGGTTATGGAAGAGAAACAAGGGGTTGTCGAGTTCCTATCACACTGGACTTGAATATCGGCGGTCTAGGCTGGGTTTCCCGAAATACCTATTACATTTTTTACAATGATAAAGTTTAACGGATTACCCCACGTGATGCGGTTTTAACCAATCTTTTTCCTTTCCTTTTTTAAGGGGGGGGATTAATATCATCTATTTCCCGCTTTAACATGCATACCTCTTCATTTCTGAATGGCCCTCGAGCTCGGATCAAAATAAACCGCGAGTTTGAAAAGTACCACCAACCGGTCGTCTCTGAAATAGATATATAGTTAGTTACATCGTGAAATTGACATTCACCTCAATCAAAACCATTCAAAATATCTCAATCAGCGTTCCATTCATTCATTCCAAAATCGACAACGTCATTCAAAATCAAGTTTGAAAGAGAAACATCGCGGTTTCACTGACATAATTTAAATTGTTAGCCTTTCATAGGTTCTTGAAGTAATTGGAAGCTATGTTTAGAACTTGTATGTATATTTATTTAAAGGGAGGTAATCAATATCGCTAATTTTGTTCATCCTGAACAAGATTTGCTATTTAGGATTACCCCCCCCCCCTTTTAATTCACTCAAAACACGCTCCACACACTCATTCAATTTCATTCCTTAATCATTACAAAATCATTCATCTTGTCAATTTCACGATGTTGTTAACTGTATAGAGGATTATCGTTAGGGTCCGAGTATGACCGATATGTCTTTCTCTGGGTAAACATCAAAAGCATTTTTTTCACGAGTGGCGAAACCACGCGTGAAAATATAGTTCTCATTGTTCACGAAATGATTGATATATCGCTCTGGCACAAAAAATCTTCATCTTTAATGCAAAAATGAGACGACGTGTAAACATATTTGAACAAATCTTACTGTTTTTACTTTAAATTTTGCGCGTGATTGCTAGGCAACGTTAATGATGACGTCATTTATTGAGCTCCGTTTAGATAACGTTAAATCGATTGAAATGAACGAAACCAGGGAATCATTTTTGATAATTTCAGTGGGTAAGTAGTGAGATTATCAAATACTAATCCTCTAACTCATTTTGCGAAAAACATCGAAAAGCATTACAGAAATGTGGGTATAAGGGTGAAGCAACTAATGTATCCGGAACACCACTCGGCCTAAGTAACGATTAACCTCGGATAAACATAGACGGACTATTTTTCAAATTACGGAAAAATCTAGGAATAACTCGATGAAGACGTTTCAAACGGCATAAGCTGTCCAGATTTTTGAGTGAATACATTCGACGTCGCCAACGCTACGTGTTTTAGCTTAGACCAATGTCGCGAAATCTTCGTTTCCTCATTAGAATAAACACCGTGTATCAACGTACACCGGATATAGCGATTAGTGAGTCGAGGAAAATGTCACGGGGTGTTGTACAAGGTGAGCTTTATTCTCTTTTTTTTTTTTTGTTAAATCACGTAAACCTTTCCTATAAGCATACAAGACAGGCGTAACTGATATAATCATGTAGCTATCTACCCGTATCAAATGATTGGTTAGCATCCATAAGCGGCTACAATTAAAAAAATACCCCCCTAATCACCGATGATTTCCGTTTGTCCATCGCGAAAATACTGTTTTGACTGAATTTTTAGAGTTTCTCATACTTAAACCCATGATAGATTGCCTAACATAACACAGAAAATCACTAGAAACACTCCTGCCTTTTGTATGAAGTGAATATACCGATAAATTCACATGTTGTTTCTTCTCCCGGTGTACGGCCTATAGGGAGATGGTGTACGTCGTATAGCAAATCTCCCGTTAATAGTGTATGCCTATAGCAAGAAAAAATATTTCTTAAATGGATTGTCTAGCGCTAAATTAAAACGTGTTTGATGGATAAAGTTATCTTTTTGTCTTTTGTACATTCGATGGAGCCTTTTTCCCTTACCAATGCAGTTGTCATGACTAATTTAATCTTTACCACAAATGAATACCTGTTTCAGTATAATGTTATAGTCAAACCTTGGTAATTGTGTGCTTTTAAACAGGCTTTAGACAAGTATGATATGTATAAATTGGGATAAGCGAGATCCTCGCTGTCATTTTCTCTGTCTCGACTTAAAGAGCAAAGAAACTCAGCATTACTGGCATCTTTTTCATTCTTTCCAAATTTTGGATATCAAGATCAGACGAGTCGTACTGTTACTGCTCTTTTATCCCTTACCCAGTTTGAAGATATGATTTTAATTTCAATTGTAAATAGTGACCATTCTTTCGGTGAGAATCATTTGTGTTTTATTGTGAATGCCCCTATAGCTTTTATCAGTATAAACATGGCCAAGCTTCATGGATATGTCCAAAACATGGGCATTGTCCATTTGTTGTCGGTACCGTAGTTGTCGTCGTCGTATGATTAGATAACAAAATTGAAATATGATTTTTTAATCAATTTAATCACGGCCGTGCTTCATGGGTATATCCGAAGCATAGACATTGTCCAATTGTTGTCAGCATCGATGTTTGACACATAGTTTTAGTGGAAAAGATTATATTGCTATTTGACCATTTGACTTTTTGGACCTTTTTGACCCCAATACAAAAAACTTTGAATATTTTAAAAAAGCATGACTGAAGGAACATATCTGTGAAGTTTGGTTAAATTCTGATCAGTAGTTTCAGAGGAATAGACCTTGTTACAATACAAGCTTTTGACCCCAATTTGATCCAGATGCAAAATATTTGAAATATTTTTAAAAAGTATGACCCAAAGATCAAATCTGTGAAATTTGGTCAAATTCTGACCAGTAGTTTCGTCTGAGAATTTTTTTTTATTTTTTTTTAAATATTTGACCTTTTGATCCCTTTTGTGACCTAGGGTCAATTTCTTTGAAATATTTCGAAAGAATATGTTGCAAGAATCATATCTGTGAAGATTGGTAAAAATTCTGACTAAAAGTTGAAGAGGAAAAGATTATCTTAAAATTTGACATTTTGACCCTTTCTTGGGATCCTTGTTTTGATCCCATTTTGATTTTGATTTTTAAAAAATCATGACTCAAGAAACATATCTTTGAAATTGGTCAAATTCTGATCAGTAGTTTCAGAGATGCAGATTTTTTTTAAAATTTAAGCTTTTGAACCCATTTTGACCCCGATTCAAAATCTTTGAAGTATTTTGAAAAAGTATGACTTAAGGATCATAATCAGTGAAATTTGGTCAAATTCTGATCAGTAGTTTCAGAGAAGATTTTTTTTTGGAATTCTTTACGGACAGACGGACAGACGAACGGACGGACGACGGACATTCATCGGACACAATTGCTCACCTTGAGCGCTTTGCGCTCAGGTGAGCTAATAACATACAAGTAACTTTATCATACACCGCGAAAACGACCAACCATGTACCTTTCAAAGCAGACAGACAGACAGACAGACAGATAAGTTTATTGAAAGATTTGTACAAAGTACATCATCGTTACAAAATATAATCACATTTATATATAATATATAGAAAAAAATACATATTTAACATGTCTAATATACAACTTGATCTACATAACCACTTATTTTCCTTAGGGTAATCAAATCTAACCGCAAAATATTAATAGTATTTCAAATTTCTCCGAATGGACGTTTAGAGCCGTAAAATAAACTGGTTAAAGTACACAACCCGTTGAACATGTGATTGCTCATGCATACACCGTGTTAAACGGGTGCGTGTAATCGATTTGTTTTTACTAACCAATTGCAAGTGATTGAGATAACTGGATATATTCGTGTAACTGTGAAGTTTACGGCTCATTAGCTCACCTGAGCACGAAGTGCTCAAGGTGAGCTTTTGTGGTTAGGTGGATGTCCGTCGTCCGTCGTTCGTCGTCCGTCGTGTGTCGTGTGTCGTGTGTCGTCCGTCGTGTGTCGTCAACATTTACCTTGTATGCACTCTAGAGGCCACATTTTTTGCCCAATCAACCTGAAATTTGGTCAGAATGATTGTCTTGATAAAATCTCGGACAAGTTCGAAATTGGGTCAAGTGGGGTCAAAAACTAGGTCACAGGGTCAAATCTTAGAAAAACCTTGTATGCACTCTAGAGGCCACATTTTTTGCCCAATCAATCTAAAATTTGGTCAGAATGAATGTCTTGATAAAATCTCGGACGATTTCGAAATTGGGTCAAGTGGGGTCAAAAACTAGGTCACAGGGTCAAATCTTAGAAAAACCTTGTATGCACTCTAGAGGCCATATTTTTTGCCCAATCAACCTGAAATTTAGCCTGAATGATTGTTTTGATAAAATCTCGGACAACTTTGAAATTGGGTCAAGTGGGGTCAAAAACTAGGTCACAGGGTCAAATATTAGAAAAACCTTGTATGCACCCTAGAGGCCACATTTTTGCCCAATCAACCTGAAATTTGGTCAGAATGATTGTCTTGATAAAATCTTGGACAAGTTTAAAATTAGGTCAAGTGGGGTCACAAACTTGGTCATGGGGTCAAATCTTAGAAAAACCTTGTATGCACCCTAGAGGCCACTTTTTTTGCTCAATCGACCTGAAATTTGGTCAAAATAATTGTGTTGATAAAATCTCGGACGAGTTCGAAATTTGGTCAAGTGGGGTCAAAAACTAGGTCACAGGGTCAAATCTTAGAAAAACCTTGTATGCACTCTAGAGGCCATATTTTTTGCCCAATCAACCTGAAATTTAGCCTGAATGATTGTCTTGATAAAATCTCGGACAAGTTCGAAATTGGGTCAAGTGGGGTCAAAAACTAGGTCACAGGGTCAAATCTTAGAAAAACCTTGTATGCACTCTAGAAGCCATATTTATTGCCCAATCACCCCGAAATTTGGTCCGAATGATTGTCTTGATAAAATCTCAGACAAGTTTAAAATTGGGTCAAGTTGGGTCAAAAATGAGGTCACGGGGTCAAATATTAGAAAAACCTTGTAGACACTCTAGAAGCCAAATTTATTGCCCAATCAACCCGAAATTTGATCAGAATGATTGTCTTGATGAAATCTTGGACAAGTTCGAAATTGGGTCAAGTGGGGTCAAGTATGAGGTCACAGGGTCAAATATTAGAAAAACCTTGTAGACACTCTAGAAGCCATATTTTTTGCCGGATCAACCTGAAAATTGGTCAGAATGATCATCTTGATGAAATCTAGGTCAAGTTTGAAATTGGGTCAAGTGGGATCAAAAATGAGGTCACAGGGTCATATCTTAGAAAAACCTTGTAATGAGTGTAGAGGCATCATTTTTTGCCCAATCGACCTGAAATTTGGTAAGAATTCATTATCCTTTCTAAATCTACTTTAAACAATTTTTGACAGTTCATTCAGGTGAGCGATTTAGGGCCACTATGGCCCTCTTGTTTTATGGAATAACATGTGTTTAGTGTTTTTTAAGGATATGCTCTTGAATCCTCAACAAAACGAGTTATTGAATTTCAGATAAGTGTAATTTTAGCTTGACCTCTCTCTATGTATTTATAAACCGGTTTTGTAATAATTGTTGACTAATTTCAAATAGAACATTTTCAACACAATGCTAATTTCTCTGTTAACATATAACATGGTTTGAAAAGGATAAAAAAACAAGCAATTTCTCCTTTTCTCATTTAGTTTTTTTTTTTTTTTTTTTTTTTTTTTTTTTCAATTTAATGTATATATATTTTTTCAATTTAATAATGTAATTGCAGACACTTACTACTTTTATTTTTCAGCTTAGACTTAATTAAAATATTAATTTTTAAATTTTCCAGAATATTAAACATTTCCGTATAGTGTTTAGAATTAAAAGACATACAATTTTCTTGAATGGCCTTCTTGCAGTAGGTACTCTTTATTGAAATTCTTTAATCATTTTTTTTGTTCAATTTGAATTTTTTCTTTGTGGTTCCTTCCCTCTCTATTTTCAGATTACCTTGTAGCATCCAAACAGATTTTGAAGAAACAGCACAAAGGTGAGTGAAAGTAATACAATAAATAGATAAAAAAAGTGCATTTTCATATTAGAATACATACATGTGATTAAAAATTATGCACTTCTGATGCAACACTTAAGGACCTTTGAACCTTATGCAAAACGAAAGGATAAGGATCAATAGGTCTGATAAAATTTTACTTGTTAACAATTAATAAGCACTGTAATTATTTGCACACAAGTTTGAAACATTGTTTATTATTTTTTTTTTTTTTTTTCTAACATCATGGCTGCTTATTTGAATTTGGGTACAATAAAAAGAAGAAAAAAAAAGGATCTGGCTAATAGATGCCTTTGATATAAACTGTGCATGCAAAGCAGCAATGCAGAATACCAACTGACTAGGCTCAATACATTTTTATTCATTATACTCAATACATTTTTACATAAATACTTAAAGTATTCCTGACTTCAAAAATAACAAATACATTTTAATATATTTATTCATGGTTCCAAAAAACAATGAAAATGAACAGTTTGATAATAAATACATATATTAACCTTTTTCTTGCTGAAATCATATTTGATTTGAAACAAATTGACATTTTTGGGACATTTTCCACTAATTTAAGCTTAAGTGTATCACCATTTACTAAATCAGACAGTGCTGTACAGGATCATCCCCATTATCAGTGGTGTCTGATCCTATGCCACACTGACTGACAATACCTTGTGCAGATATATTTTACTTTATTTTGGAATCTCTTCAACTTATCTGACTTAGGCGTATCTCCGCATCAATTAAATACAAGTCAAGAAGTGTGGACTCAGATCATACTGCACTTAAGTGCCGTCTGATTCCAGTCCATCCTGTCTGACCAAATCATATGTAAAACTTTAACTTTACATTTTCAATTGATCCAGCTGAGGTGTACTCCCATACCGATAAAATTCAAAACAGGCTGTGCTGGCTAAGATCATCCCGCTTGCCAATGCAGGCTGGTCTCAGGCTACACTGTCTGACAACACTGCCAATCTTAGCCAGATTTTGAATGAAAGCATTAAATATGTGCGCTATTTAAGAGAGTTATAGGTTGACAGATTAACACATTTTATCATTAGATCTTAACGCGATTTTAATTGAAGCCGCCGTCATAGCGCAGTTGGTAGCGCGTCGGACTGTCAATCTAGAGGTCCCGGGTTCAATTCCCGACGGCGGCATTCATTCTTTCCGACTATTTGTCTCTCACCAATGGGTTGATAATAGTAAATCTATGTGAGATAGCAGCTGGAGACAGGAAAGAATGTAATGGTAGTACTGGTGTGAGAAATACCAGAGTTCCATTGTTAGGTGATCCAGCCACCGCGATATAACTGCAATAATGTTGAAAGCGGCGTTAAACCCCATTCAGTCAGTCAGTCGATTTTAATTACGTCAGAATCCATACCCCCCCCCCCCCCTACACACACACAATAACAAATTATTACATAAATTATACCCCTATAAATACAGTTGTTTAGGCAGTAGCGGATTTTCGGGTATAGCGGATAGGCTGTTTTAAATCGATCTCTAATTTTTTAACAGTATATTTCAACGAATTAATTTTACCATGACACAATTTGATATTCGAGGGATTTCTTAGCCAAATTCCGTTTCCATTATATTTGTTTTTGTACTTTCAATTTGCTGTAACCAAAACGAGGGAACCGGAAGCTGAATTTTTCAGGCCAAGAGTAATTGCAATAGCAAGCGCTCGGACTTGAAATGTTCATGTTAATCAAAACCAACCAACAAGTTCTTGGTATCATTTTGTAGATAAACCTATTTCCCACTATATCAACACAACTGGATAGAAAATTTTCAAATATTAACTAAATCATCGCCTGATGAAAGCATCTCCCGATTCGGGCAGTAGCGGATAGTACCTGCGAGTGGAAATGGTTTCACGGGGGCTGTCTCAAAGTGAACATCAACTGTCAAAAAACTAAAAACCATGTTTCAAATTTTCTCAGTGCATTGAAAAAGACAAATATAAACCATGAAGCAGTCAGTTCATGCTAAAAGAGTTATTCTAACCTTAATCATAAATAAAGTTATGCATTTTTTCATGGGTTGGGTATGCTGATTTTTTCAAGCCACTCAAATTCAACAAATTACTGTGAGCAGTCAAACACTGTGTTTTCAATCATTTTTTATGACAATGGCACTCATAAACGACTTTTGGTCTCTTTAAGTATTGTAGCTGTTGAAGACTAGGACAGACTAAAAATGAATGTTCTTTCTGCTAACTTGTGCATTTCACCAGTCAGTTCAAGAAGAGATAGATTGGTATTGATAGCGCTAGTCAACTTTTCGCAGCCAGAAAGAAATAGCTTCAAACTTTTAAAAAAAAACAAAACAAAAAAAAAAAAAAAAAAAAAAACATTGGCCCGATGATTTTTTTAATTTGATATTATTTCTCGGGCTTCCTTTTCATATGCTCCCATTTTTTGTGACGTTTTACAGTGCAGAATTTCTACAATGGGGTATCAAAATTTATTACACTAACGTCTAAAGCTGGAAAAGACAAACGAGGTTTGTCGAAAAATTCGCCGAATTCTTTTGACAGACTTCATAAAAAGTATTTGATTGATTTCTGTATGAAAATAAAACGCAACAAATATTCTTTGTTTTTCATAAGCATGCATTGATGTTTTCCGATTTTATTTGAAATGTTATCACTGCACCCTCAAATAATTTTTAAACGTGCTAATTAATGGTAACGTCATAACGTCGAGCTTGTGAAATAAACTTACAAAAGACAATTTTTGTTTATAGCGACGTCGACATAAAACTCATTGACGGTCACTGATCAGCAATACTTGTTTACGGTGAATTCATTTGTAGCGCGAAGTTCTCGGTGTATTTGAAATTAATCATGAGGGTCCTTTCCTCATAGATCTTTGAACACGTCTGTGTTTTTTTCCCTTTAGATCGCAAAGGAATTCAAATAAACAAAGAAAATCATTTGTTGTAATTTAAACGCGGACGTCATAGTTTTGTCAAAATGACAAACTTTAAATCCGGATCTTAAAAATTCAGCACGGTGGAAGTTTTTAAAACTTTTGTCCGTTTATCGAAATATAATTGTAGAAAATAATATAAAAAAATGAACAAATTTTATCTGGCCAATTTTATTTAATTTTCTTTCTTCAAGAAGATATAGGCTGGTGAACATAAGCATTTGTTTTCGGAATTTCTGGTTGTCCCTTTTTGTATGAGATATGCAGCAAGAATATGATTGTCAAAGCACGTTGTCGTTCTAATTCTAATATTTTGTAACTACAGCTAAACAAAAACCGTGGCTACTAGGTTCAAATCCATAATTATTTTTTTGCTTCACCAAGTTTTTTCAAAATCTGTTAATCTGCCCATTTTTTAATAATTCAAATTTGCCCAAGTTCTGTCTGAGTCCGATCTTCGAGCTTTTGAGGATCAAACTCGCTTAGATACAGCTTTTTCTGCACCCAAAAACAGTGAAATAGTGTTATTGTCACTTCTGATACTTTCCCTTAACTACCTATCCGTTATTACCCGAACCTATCCGCTATCGACCTAATTAGTGCTGTGTGCAGAAAGCATTTATCTGACGTTTAAATAACATTAGTATCCCAAAATTAGTTTCAATCAAAAGAACACTTTTTCCTACCGATTGGTACCACACAACATAGATTTTGTTTAGTGAAAGAAACATATGCTGGGATAATTTCGTTAACTATCCGCTACTGCCTGAACAACTGTATTCTTACCCTGTAAATTTTCTTAACATGCGCATGTATTGTTATGTTAAAGGTCTTTCACAATTTAAATGCTCTGGGTGTTTTAGACGCACAGCAAAGCCTTTGCTTTTTAGCCAATGAAACTTAACTATTCAAAAAGTATATCTATCCCACTTTCTGCTCAACCAAGTGAAGTCTAGAGTAATTGGGTCATAGGGGCCAATGACTGTGAAATCCAGACAGTGACGTCATATCGAGTCTGGTGAACTGTCTGCAACGAGGGCCTATTTTACCCTTAATTCGGCGATATATTTTTCGAATGCGATGCACAAAATAATCTTCACTCTGGTAAAGGTCAGTTCTACAAATTTAAACGTTGATGAAAAGGTTATCTAGGGCATTGTATTGGGTTTCGATTTAAGTTAAGAATATTACAGCATCGGCTTGATTATTATCACATAGCCTATTGCTTAAACATGTTTCTACAAGGTACGGACGCATTACACTTACTGGTGAATTGAGGTTGTTAAACTTACGAAAATTGTTACATACGCTGAAAAGACGCCATGAATTTGTTTTGTACCCAGTGCATAGGCTTTGCATACGCTCTTTACTTCGAGGGCCCACCTACTCAAATTTCGTCCGCTCAGAAAGTTTTGAGCGCTTTCTAAACCTTTGCTCTTCCACCGTGTCCGTTTTGCACGCCCCTTGTCCCTGTTTGGCAGTCAGACCAGCCCTGCGTTCAGTTAACAAAACGCCTGTTATTTTCGAAAATGATACCCCGCTTTGCACGCAAATGCTTGTGTTGGGCAAAATTTGCAAATGGTTTCTCGAACGTTTTCATTCAGAAGGCAGGGCGGACCTCGAGGCCTGAGATTCGTAATTAAAATTTTACTAGTATCCTTGTATCATGACTTGTGATTACGATAAATTTGTATACACTAACTGGCCAAACCCTGTCATATGTTTACAATTAAAACGTTTGCAGAACATTAAAGCAACGGTACCATGCTAAATGGAAATCCCCATGTGGAGATCCGTTCTAAAACTAAGCTAACTTTTGTCACCAAGAACTTTTTACAGCAACAGCCTTCGACTGCAAGAGATTGTGTCTTGATTTTGTGTAGTAGGTTTACTATACTAATCTACAAAACGAAATTGGATTGTAAAACAATTGTATGTGGCTTCGGCTTATCTATCAATTTCAAAACGGTAAAGAGACCAATCCGATTTATATTTATTATTGTATACCCCTACCTATCTGGGAACGTTTGCATGATGTAGGTAAACCGTATTTCAACCAGTCATGCGTTTCGAATATCAAATCGTTCCCAAGCGCTTCCATTTTGAACCACAATTGAGACAGGCTTGAAATGGATTTTGATGATGTCTTTTCTAACGTATTCGTTGGTTCTTATTTTTCGGGGATATTGGATATAGGAAATATATGTCAATTCAATATTGTTATCGGTCATATTGATGTGCGTGAATAAACATGGTTCGAAAATTCGCGTTAATTATTACCATGTGAATATCATAAATCGTCTGAGGCCGCTCAAATGTTTTGGGTGGAATCGTGATTCTTTAACAACCTTGTTAAAAATCACATTTTTTTCTCTCTATCTTTTAATATTTTGATGTAGAAGGGTATCTTGTAAAAATCAAAGACCCCATGGTTAAAACGCCGCGATCATTCAATGACATAGGACGATAGGGTAAACATTTAAATGATAGTATTCTGATATTTCAAGAAATCGACCTGCTATCCGATTCTGAAACAGTTCGTAAAACTGGTCTGAAATTAACCTGACGCTTAATCTGTAGAAATGCGAAATTTTAGCTTATAAATTTAATTCAACGAAACAACTTGGTTTCACAGGAAGTTGCCTTCTGCAACGGGACTAGCCGTTGTATAAGAAAACCATGCTAAAAATATGTTTACAATCAATGTAATGAATAATTATGTTAAGAGGTTCATAAAGTTCTGTAAATGATTATCATCTATATTTTTTAATCAATATGATTAACGATTCCCCCGTTTTTCGCAAAAAACCTGAAAAGAATCCTAATCGAAAACGCCAAAATGTTACTACAGAGTCATGTAGGCGTTTCCATACATAATTTCTTATTTTGCGCTCGTTTAAGTAAGGATATTTTACCCTTCCCTTGAGCTATATTCGTACACTACTTTTTCTATCGTTCGTACACTGATTTGAAATTGTCTGCTATAGGCCGTAAACCGGTAGATTTTTTCCTATCTAAATATTCCAAAAACAAAAAATAATCTCGCAGTAAAATTTAGTATGTAAAATCTATGGACAACAAAGAAAGTATAGCAAAGTAAATCGTGGGCCAGTTACGTAAAATATGAGCATTTTCATTCGATTTCGCAGAAGGCCAAGAAAATTCTCAGTGATTAGACGGTTTATTTTCCTTTATTCTATGACAGAAACAAATTATTTCATGTTTTCCAAAGAGACAAACATAACCGACTACCCCAGTGGTGTAAATTCTTTTTTTACTAAGTAAAATCACAACAAACACAGAAATAATAAAAGAAATACTAACCATGGATCCCACTTCGTAGATATTTCCCTCGACTCACTAATCGCTATATCCGGTGTACGTTGATACACGGTGATAAATCTAGATTCTTAAATAACAGCTGAAATATCTCAGTTTTGAAAATACTTCGTTTTTAAAGTCTCAATTATACTCTTAAAAATACAAAGTTTGAAGCACTGAAAGAATGCACTGTTATTTAAATACCTATCCGCCTTATATAAACCCGAGGTCCGTTGGAGTTTACGGAAATGGCCGAGGAGTGTACCAAATTGCAACTAATATACGGCTACTTCTTTAATGCAGAAATGAGAAGAAATCTGAAACTTTTGGGTTAATTCTCAAGCGTGCGAACTTTGCACGATATTACTGTGCAAAGTTCAAGATAACGTCAAATGAACGAAAGTGGGGCATTTTTTTTTTTTTTTTGATACTTTCACTTATTAGGGGATTATTTAATCAAATGATATTCTACAGTTAATTCTGTATTTTAAGCATTAACGAAACATAATTATTGTTTAAATTGTACGTTTGGGGTCTGGAGCCAGCTTTAAATCTTTTCTATAAACATCGGTGATTGCCGGGATTCGCCAGAAAATTCTGGCGAATCCGCATGGTTCCTCGTGCGCTGGTAGTTTGTTTGTTTGAATGCAATTTACGCCTTTTCCAACATTTTTTTAAATTATATCGCGGCGGCTGGACCCAACAATGGATTCCCGGTATTTCTCACACAAGTACTACCATAACATCCTTCCCTTGCCCCTTCTGCTATCCAACATAGGTCTTCGATAATCACCTCATTGATGAGAGATATATAGTCGGAAATGTTAAATGTCGCAACTACGCTATGACGGCGGCCCCTCGCCCTGATGATACATCGGTAAACGTTTTTTATAATATGACCTACGTCGCGGGAATGAAATAACCTCGTTGAATATTTTTGATATAACACGGGTGTTATTACACTAGTGGAATAATTATGCAAATGAGCTCAAAGCGAATGGCAACGCTATTTTGTAACCTCGAAAATGACGTCATAATCTACATATTGTGACGTCAGTTTTAAACGACGTTATAAGTTTCGCGGAAAATTGATATGTTGAGGATTTTGACGATTTTTCGCATAAAATACCGAATTTATTAAACTCGTCATCTTAAACAGATAAAAACTCGGCGCAGCATTGTTTTTATCTGTTTATAGATGACTCGTTTAATAAATTCGGTATTCAATGACCACTCATTCAATATCCTCTATTTATTGCATAAAATTTACGTTTATGGGTCGTTATCGCCAAACGTTAATTATAGATGAACAAAACCCGGGCGTTGGTTTGGTTTAAACCTTTTTTATTTTACATCGATTGGGAAACAAGTTATACAACTTAAATTAATCCCTCTCGATTCTGCTTCCTGGAAAATTCGCCGGTATTCGCGCCGAATGCGTGGGTCAATGAAAGAACTAAGATTGATAGCCGTTCCCGAGAATCGAACACAGGACCTTTGGGACAAGATGCCGACGCTCTACCTCTAGACCACGGACACCACCCGGGCGTTTACGGAAGAAAACGTGGACTAATAAGTATCTTCACATGCCATAATGCCCGGCTTTCTTCACTTAACCCTTTCCTGTTTTACAAAATTTTGGACCTGTCCAAATTCAAAGGTTTTGCAGACGAAAATTTAAAGTGGATTTAATTTGAAAAATAAACATTCAGTAGGGTAGAAAATAGTGTGGAAAAAGAAGAAATTGCTTGTCAGAAGCAATTTCTTCTTTTTCACAATGTTTTCTCAATCATAAAATCACAGACACGTAAAAAGCAGGGATTAAACAACAAAGGGTTAAATATCCTTTATCCTTTTCCTCGTCTTACATATAGGGCATAAATAAAGACGTCGATCCTATTCCCATGTTAATTTTCATGACGTCATTAATTTACCAAAGCAACATCGATATAAACACAAAAATACGGCGCAATGAATAGTGTTATTTTTCCGACTCATTAATTATCTTGGAGCTAGTTTTAAACATTCAATGAATCATTTGATATTTTTGTTTCAGTAAATACTTAAGTTTTGCTTTTATGCAGTAATAGCGTCAATTCATGATTTTTTTTCTTGCGTTAAAAATTCCAAAGATCCTAAAATGCATTAACACCCTCAGCTACTTACTTAGACGATAAACAATTTTCGGGTCTCTGCAAATATATTTACGTCATCAAACACTTGAATTAAACCTAAAATAGGTACCATAGTTCTCTACGTGTTTCTGGGTTCTACAGTTCTTAGATTAATGTAATCCACACGCTAATCACACTATACAGATTCTAGAACGCAGTGGTAAAAAGAACGATTAAGCAAGTTTCAATGTTCCGGTTGTAATGAACTTAATCATTGTTAACCGAGGTTTCCTAATAATAACACTAGGAAATCTCGGTCAACATTGTGAAAGATCAAGGGTTCCAAAATGGTTCCACTACCTTCATGACTGAATTCACGCTTGGGTAAGCTGAGTCAATTTTTTCTAGAATCAAAGCCAAATAAATTGTGCACATTTGAAATTCTAGCATACCACACATAAATGATAACGTAAAGAAAGATAACTTTACCTACTTTCGTTTCAATGCTATGAATATACGAAAAGTTTGATTTCAAAATTTCTCGTTTAAAAACGAAAACACAAAAATGGAAAGAAATCAAAACACGACATCTACTTACCATAGAAGTATTTGGATTCTTGCAGTAATGGGAATCCATGTGAATTCACGCCAAAGATCTCTTTACATCCCGTGCAAGTACCATCATACTCTCTATGCCAGAAGCTCACACAGTCTGAGTTAAGTTCACATCGTTTTGCGCAGGTTGTAAGGGTTACACCAGTTATATTCACGACGGTGAAGTAGAATGGACAAGTCTCTCCGTCTTTATGACCATTAAACCACAAGAATAATATGTCATTTCTTTTGGAGTAGGCTGTTGCTACCAAAGCTAGATATATGAAAATCGTCTCCATTTTCATGTTGTTGTTTTTTAGTGTTTCTTTTTCACTATCTAGCTTGAAATCATATCACTGAAAGTACTGTTTCAGAGCGAACTTGATACCAGTCAAATAATTCTTTCAAAATCTTTGATTTTATTTATATTTGTACATTGAAATCAGATGAATGAATAAATCGGATTCATGCAAAAACGATACCCGATGAAACGATTTCTAAATGCATTGGTTCTTGACTGAGGTTAAATGCCCTACGACACGACAAGGACAATAAAGGGGTTATCGACATGAATTATGCATGTATTAGTAGAATTCGCTATTTTGAAAAATTCGCTATTTTGACTCGTCGATAGCTACAAATGTTCTATAATCGCAAGTCACAATAGCGTATTCAAGTTAAAACCACCATTGTTTGATAAATGCCATAGACAATAGGAAAAGGGTTTTATCATGTAATGAAGCATGTACTGTGCTGCTTTGCGTTCAGGATAACAAATCAATGCAAACAGTTTTCCAGTTACACCCCGCTTTGCACGTGCACGTGAATGCAAAGCGGGGTATAATTGGAAACTGTTTGCACCGTTTTGTCATTCTGAACGGATGGCTGAACTCACCTGTCTGATAAAAAAAAAAAACATGATATCATGCAGACTATTTTTAGAAACAATTTGCATACACTTTCACCTGATTTTCTTTGATTTTCAAGGGTTTACTATAAGTAGGCGCTGAAGAATGTTGCATGATAAATAGAATAGCATCTAAGTGTCTTGAAATATAAATATCTGGTCACGGTTCTGAGATATTAAGTTTGTGATGTGGATTGAAAAAACAACTGCTAAATTACCCGTGTTTAATCTATTATTTACCTCAGAATTCTTTCACAAAAAAAATATTTCATCGCGAACTTTTTAACCTTTTCCAAAATTGTTACCTCCGAGGGTATCATGACAATAGGTTGTATGAGCTGGAGTAACGTTTACCATTTGAAAAAAGGCATGTTCAAAGTAAACTAAATTCAAGTGTGAATCTAATAACGGGAAGATAAGATTTATTGCCGATTTATTAATTTTTTGGCTAGGGTCTAGTCCGGTGAATTTGATTACGACTATAACACTTTGTTTAAGGTTCATATAAAGTGTTTGAGACCCAATATTTAGGGCACTTCATTAGCCAAGAAAAAGCAGTATGTCCACGTATTGTGAAACATTGTTGACCTGTCGCTCATTTAATATTCCTGTCGACCTTCATTGATATTCGGGACCGACTTTCTTATATAGATTAAAATACGCGAACAATACACTCAAAAAGCAAAATATACCCAGTTGTGATAAATGACCAGACACAGCTATAGGTTTAAGGTCAGAAACTTGCAAAGCAGAGATCCGAAGATCGAATCTCTTTCTCGTCTTTTTTTTTTTTTTTTTTTTTTTGTTTTTGTTGTTGTTGATACGATGTAATTTTTAATGGCTGTAATTCAAATCTTTGTTGATAAAAAAAACACGGCACCGTTTACTTAATTTTGTTCATCGTTCTGTGTGGGAATTTCGTTTTATATTCTGCATAAAGTGATTTCTTATTGACCAGTAGCCTACGCACAGCAGAAAAAGTGAGGGGTTATCTAATTATTTTTTAGAAAAATACACGATAAATTAATCACTCTCCTCAAAATAAAATAAATAATGGATAAAGAATTCTGTTAACAGAATCAGCGGAAGCAACGGCAAGCAATGAAATGTATCGTACGATTAAGAAAAACAGAAATTACATCATGAGCTTTGAATGTCATGAACGAAAGGAGATAGTTCATTTCCGTCGCTTAGGTACTGCGTTGAGAAACATAAAAAGGTTTAAGTGACGATCAAAAGCCTTGTGACCTCAGTTTGAATAGGTGACAACAGCTTATTAATTCCATGAATATTAAAGTAATGCGAGATAGGATTAAAAAAATTTAAAAAAGTCAATATAGAATATTATAAACAAGAAATTTAAGAGATAATAAAACTGTTTCTTTATTCAATAATAAAATTAAAGTTAAAACGGTTTGGGAAAAAATATACTGTATCCAACTGCGTGCGTATTCGAACCGAGTCTGATAGTTCTATATCTCTGATAGGTAAACGGTTTAGACCTCTGTTCTACGGACCCAATTATAACGAATGTAGTATTTTATTTAATCTTTAAATAAAATTCTTTTAATAACCTCACGGATATTAACGAAAGTTGACTAAAAATAATGAGTGACAGGTCAACAAAGTTTCACAATACATGTATACTATATATCAAAATGAAGCTATTCGTGAGCACAAGCAGTTAGGCAAAATAAGACCGCCATAGCTATAGCGGTATAGCCAAAACATTGTGGAAAAGGGGTCATTTTGTACAGAACAAGCAACTGCATGACGTTTGCATAAAATTGCCCCGTATTTTAACAAAGTACATTTTGAAGTACCATTCAGGTAGTGCTAAAACCTTAGATATAAAACTCAGTCTCAAAAGGCTCTTTTGAAACAATCAATTTCCATTTATTTTGTCAACATACATGTCAAACCGGTTTGGTCTGTTTTCAAAATAGATGTAAGGTATGGAGCAACATCACACCATAATATTGTGAAATATTTTCTGCGATTTATTCCAAATTATATTGTTTTTAATTCAATGATCTACAATATTACTATATATTTATCATTCTATGAAATAGAAATTGATATATTGCTAAACAACCTTACAGGTATATAAACAATTAATGTCTATTTATGATGTGATAATACACCATACCCTAAAAAGATCTACACGTTTACAAAATTAGAATGACATATATGACATATGTTTTTATAAAATAAGTCAAAATTAATTGCTTGTATAACTACGTTTTGGGGCTGAGTTTTATACCAATGGTTGAAGCACTACCTGGATGGTACTTTAGGCTAGACTTTGTTAAAATATGAGTCAATTTTATCCAACAATCATGCAGTTGCTTGTTCTGTACAAAATGACCCTTTTCCACAATGTTTTGGCTATACCGCTATAGTTATAACAGCCTTATGTTTTTCAACTGCTTGTGCTCATAAATAGCTTCATTTTGATATATAATATTCCTGGACATACTGCTTTTTCTTGGCGAATGAAGTGTTTTAAAATTTGACCTCAAACACTTTACATGAACCTTAAGAGGCAATAGATAATTTTAGTTTGAGCTCACAGTAAATAAGTACAGATTGCTGTCCTTGGAATATGTTTCTCATAGAAAATACATTCTACACTATGGCGTATCTAATTCGGAAGAATTCATAAAGTTGTCCTCATTACATCTTTTTGTATTATTAATTGAGAACTACTTTCTCAGAGAATATATCCTAAAGTGATTTGTCCCCAGTCCATGAATTGTACATTCGGGAGAAACGACAAGAGATAGCTCCGCTCTCGCTTTGCTCTCTAAAATGTTTTGCATAAAATTTGCATAAATTAAAGATAGTGTGTTTTCATAGCTCAAGAGTTTATTCTAGTTTATTTTAGGCCAACGAAAACCGTACATCACCCGTAAAATTACTATGTCCCTAAATTACTACAAGTCCTCCGAGCGGCATATGATGTACATGCAATCTTCGCACTATTTTAAGAGCAAGCGAAAAGTTCTTATTCCTAGAATTCGTAATGTCATACGGAGGACGGAGTCTGTCGATTTTCTATTGAAGAAATGCAAATGTATGGTCTTCACTCGAACACATCATGTTGACCGTTTGATCTTTTGCTCGTAAATTTTACGGAGGCCTAGTGGTAAATGCACTCGACCTGTGACCAACTGTCAACGGGGTGTTAATGGGAAAAATACTTAATAACCAGCCCCTGTTCACCCAGCTGTAAAATTTGGTAGCAGTGGGTTTTAACAATAGCCTCTCTTTCAGGGACGTAAAACTATCAGGATTGAGTGTTCGAGAGCGATTCTATAAGCTTAAGTTTTCGCCGCAATCGAACTAAAATAAATAATTATAAACTAACTTAATTTTACTGCATCATTCAAAACTCCTCGTAAGCTCAGAACTAGATCTGGGCCCGAGATTATAAATACATAATACGTACTTAGTAATTTGTTTGAGAAAAAATATCCAACGAGGTTGGGAGAATTGATCATTGTCGAGGCTATTCCCATAACCGAGTTAGATATTTTTCCATACAATACACTTAGTACGTATTATATTTATCTTATATTCTTTATGTGTCTTGTTTTCGTCGATTTTTCTAACTGAAATACAATTTTCTAAAAAATCCCGCATCATATCATTGTTCTAAAAATAACTATATGATATCATAAAAAATATCATATGGGATGTTATCACACGGATATTTGTTTACTTATAAGATAAATAAAGAATAGAATGTAAGTGGCTTAAAATATCAATGTTATCTGTTCGAGTGTGGATGAATTTATCATGACGAGGCTTTGTCAGTCTTTTTATCATGCAACCTTTTTTGTGCTTAATTTTAGTAAACCCTTAAAAATCAAAATCAGGTGAAAGCGTAAGCAAGTTGTTTCTCAAAGTAGACTGCCTGATATCATGTTATGTTATCAGACAGGTGATATCAGGTTAGTACTAACTTCATGGCATGATAAAACTCCTTTCATTCTCAACTACAAATTTGCTCAAATCGAAATTTGGATAAAGGCTTTAATTCATTTGTAAAACTACAATAAATCTATGCACATAAAAGATATTAAATCATCCTTTATATTTATTAGTTTTTAAATTCTAAATTTGAGAAAATTCCCAGTTGAACACAAAAAGATATAGAGAATAATATGTTATTGTCTTAAAATATCCATGTCATCTGGTCGAGTCTCGCTGTCTGGCTCGTTGACCGAGTGGTTAGCGCGCTCGACTCGTAACCTGGTGGTTGCGGGTTCGAGCCCCACCGGAGGCGGGTAGTGTATTTGGGCAGGACACTTTACAGGCAGGGCCCCAGTCCACCCAGCTGTAAAAGTGGGTAGCAGTGGTAAGAACCCATTGCCTCTCTCTCAATGTGTAGGATAAGATCTGGAAGGAGTTAGGACCACGATGGAAGTAAGAGTCACTCGACCCTTTATCGTGTTATCCTCGAGTAAAAAAAAAAAAATAAAAAAAAAATAAAGAGGTTGGGAGAATTTATCAAGCCGAGTAATGAAAATTTCTCACAGCCGAGACAGGTAACATCGATATCTAAGCCACTTACATTTTATTCTATTTATCATGTAATCATTTTTAGCACTTTAATGTAAAGAGCACTTTAATGTAAATAACCCTAAAATACCAAAGAAATTCAGATGAAAATGTATGCAAATTGATTCTAAAAATTAACTGTCTGATATCATGTTATGTTATCAGGTAGGCGTTATCAGGTCAATACAGGCTGCATTGCATGTTGAATAAACTTAGGCCCTGATATCTTAGGTAGCAGATTGTAGTTTCTAGGGCCGATTCACTGTCCGAAACACACTTATAGACTGGAAAATTAAATAACTCCTCAGACACCAACCTGAAATCAAAAACACTCTTTGTTAGCAAGAATAGGATGTAAAGCTGCCTAGAAATCATAATTATTTATATACATGTACTTGAACTGAGTAACTGAAAAATTTGAAAATAAAATCATTCGACAAAACTTCAAAAAATAGCGAAAATTTGGCCGTTTTCCGACAAACTCTAACTTGTCCAGTATCCACACGGGAAATGATATCCTATTAAATACTTGCTGCCTCTAAAGCAGAGACAGTGCCACATCTCCTGGTGCATTCAAAAATATGTGGTTACCCTTTACTTTTCTTACAATTTTTCAAAGCATTCATACCCTAAAATTTCAGCCTTCACAAATGCCGGAATTCTGCAACCCCACCCACTTTACTCAATCATGTCACAGGGAACCAGCAAAACAAGAAAAGCTACTATTCTATCAGTTGCGCATTCAAAACAGGTTCCTAAATTGATATTTGTCATGATTTTAGGCAACATTTTTCATTTTCACTTTCAAATAATCAATCAAAACTTACCATTTCCTAGTATTTGAAAATTTGACCCTGGCCAATTCGAATATTTCGACATAAACTACAATCTGTCCCCTTATCTTGGGGTATTAGATCATGGATCACGCGATCACATTGCGATTCCCGTGCTATCGCCACAAGGCACCCTAATAATATCTGTGATAAGGTCATGTTCAAGATTCGTTCATAAAATTTGAATAAAACTGAACTGTTTTAATCAGAACGATTCTTTGAAACCGTTTTCTTTTTTCATTGCAGTAATACAACTTCTAGACTTCACGACTTGGTGTTGGTTCATTTATTAAGATTTCATGTCAAGTTAAACTTGAACATAAAACAATTCATTGCCTATATTTTCTAATTTGAAAATTTCAATTCTCTTCGAAATGATATCACTTGATATCGCAAATGCATTTTAAATATGTTTATTTTGAGATTTAATCCACCTTCAATAATTCACGTTATATAAAAACTATCCGCCGTCTGTTTCAATCTGAATCTGGAATTTAGTAGCAGCAAACGCCTATTTTCCCTTTGGATTCAATATCGAACATCCAATAATCTAACACCAGCAAAATGTGTTTCGACAACAGGCTTTTTGATGAAAATGCTTTTACTTGGATTGCAAAACAGAATGGTGTGCCATTACATTTGAGAAAGATCTATTATTCATCAAATCGTAAGTGCTTTGTTGAAGAATCCATTTAGAAATGCTAAAACGTCATGCCTTTGGAATATTACGAACCTAGAAAGGCAACAGCATTAGGAACATCGCTCGAACCTTCCCATTAATTTTGAAAATACTTCGAACGAAGTAGTAGTAATTTTGGGTCATCTTATAGGTTATTCGGCTTCTGGTGGTACATTGGTTTATACGCCCGAAGAAGAAAAAAAAAACCCAAAAACAAATTCCTTTAATTATTTACAATCGCCTGTGTAGATCTATTTTGTATTTTATATTTTGAAAAAAAAAATCGCAGTTTTGTTATCAAATTATAAAATGTCTAATTTTAACCTTTCGTTGATTTTGATTTTCGCATTGTCATCTTCTGTAATTTTTGTGACGTCATGTTAATCTACGTGTTAAATGAACTGGTACTCCGATGTCTGTTAGAGACAACGGGTAGTGTATAAATTTGACGGCAATCTGATTGGCTGTGTACTTTTCACCGCAAGTGAGTTATTACAAACCGTAGGAATTTTCCCATCATGCATGTCGATATCCGTTGAAATTTGGCGGCATTGTTTAAAATGGAAGTACTGAAATTTGTTGCTTATATAAATAGACTCTTTACGAGATAAATATACGTTAGCAAAACAAAAAATCAACTCATTATTTGCTGCGTTTCGCCGCATTCATCGTGATTTACGATCAACTGCATGTCGCAAATCCGCTACTAAACGCTTTACAATTTTCGAGCTTCCGTTTAACGTTGATCAAATGACGTCACTACCGGGTCACATGACCTTACGAAAATTTGTAAACTACCTGTCTCTAGTATCGATAGATCTAGGGGCAGTAACCCAGTCCACGTGTTAAACGAAAAACTTTCATGGATGCGCCCTCATTATTTCCGAGGTCTATTTACAAGAATCACCGAAGATTCCCGAATGTGACAACAGTCCAAGATCCACAAGAATGTACCATCAAAGTAAACCTAAGATAATATATAGATTCTTCGGTTAATCAACTCATAATCAAATCTAACCATTGGCTTTAAGAAAGTAGTAAATTAAGAACGCATATAATTGAATCGTAATTTCTACTCAAAGTTGATTCTCAAAGGTACAAGCAAACATTTTGGATTTAATCAAAATAATTAATATTTGGGTAGATTCTAGTTTGGCAGTTCCCCGACAATTTGTTCTATAGGTTTAGCGCGGCAAATCTTATTAGAAAACAATTATTGTAACTATCACGACTGATAGCCCTTATAATAACAAGAGATCCACCGACTGGTGCTAACGCTCGACTGCGGGTGCTGGAAAATAATAATTAAAAATGAAATGAATAAATAAATAAATAAATAAATAAATAAATAAATAAATAAATAAATAAATCTAAGTCAAAAGACGGGCATAACTATTACAAAACGAGTCAAAAATTTTCCCCGTGGTTGTATTGAAGCTCTTGAGATAGTAAAAAATGTTTTATGATAGGATGAGGAATAGTGAGATGAGATTTTTGCGTATGAATTCTGCACCTTTCCACTATTTGCGATTTTTTTTGTAGCTACTGGATTGTTAATAAAGTTCTCAAAAGAAGACGATCAAGACATCATCTTACAAATACTAGTTTCTCGCCTAGCCGCGACTCAAGTACATTTAATATCTCGCTATATGTTTTAAAATCAGCAGGTTGTAATTTTATGCCGAAGCAAGCTTGATTGGCTCTGTGATTATCTAAAGGTTTGTTTATTGAATCCATTTTCTGTTGTAACATCCATTTAAATCCTGTAAATAATTAACAAATATATGTCACTGTCTGTTACGATGTGAACAGGATAAACATTATGAGTATAGAATAATTAAAAATATGTTTTCATCAAAACAGTCTGACAGGGAAAAATCTGAAATAAACCATTAATCTAAGATGAAGACCGTTTTAATACTTTCCGAATGATTGATTGAATGGAGTTTAACGCCGCTTTCAACATTTTCTTCAGTCGCGTCGGCTGGAGCACCTAACAATGGATTCCTGGTATTTCTCTCACCAGTACAACCATCTCATCTTTTCCTAGCCTCCAGATGCTATCTCACATAGGTCTACGATTATCAATTCGTGCTTTCTGAAGAGAGGGTATCTAGCTGCCACCTCGCCTGTCGGTCCGTTCGTCCGTCATCATCCATCAATCCGGATTGATTTTTCCGTAATCATAGGTACAAATCTAACTAACTTCTCGTGTAATGTCCCTTTGATTTTATGCTGAAATTTCTTTCCTTTTTTATATTTGTGACCCTTAACGCGAAAAGGGATCATCTGGGTAGCGCGTAAAGTGTCGAGCCTTGTCAGTCTGCGCGGAATGCGCAGACTGACAAGGGCCGAAACTTTTCGCTTTTTGACATTTTTTCTGAATCTAAAATGACCATTATACCCTCCTACGAACGAATTTTGAAATGCGACGTCTGGTTGACCTATGTTGGACATGATCTTTTTTCAAATATTTATTTTACAGAGTTCCCATATGGTCCCTTTTCGCGTGACGGGTCATAATTTTTTTATTTCAATTTAATGCCTCTGTGCGGAAGAAGAGGACTGAACGTGAACGACTGTTTTTCTTTAAAGGAGTAGTCCCGTAATAGTTCCACAGCGTTTCGGATGTAATGAGATTTAACAGTGTTAAGCGAGGTTTCCTAATGATTTTCATTAGGAAACCTCTAACAACATTGTGAAAGGTCATTTGTTCTGAAATGTTGCAGAAATATTACGGTTCCACTACCATAATTCCCGTTGTCGTGTTGTAAGAATCAAATGCAATTTCATATTTGAGTAGCGGATCAAATGTTTTTTGCCATGAACTATTTGAAATATGCGTATGAAAATGCACAATGAAAAAAGGTGGCTTAGTATTTGTTAGCTTTACGTAAGGTCGCTGTGTCCCCGTAAAAAATTTACATAGGCCATAACTTCTGATAAGTTAGCGACATAGACTCATATTTCACAAATCCGTTGCTTTTGACAAGTCTTTTCTGTTTGTACCATTTAAATTCATCGGCCATCAGTCAAGATCAATGTCATTTCTTGAAGTCAAAATTTGGAAAAATTAAACTTTTACATTGTCTGTAAGTTTTGCAACGGTATGTGGTTATAGCCACAATATTTCGAATAGTCATTTCATGTGACCTTTCTACAGATACCAAAACTTAGGTCAATGCCATATTGTCAATGTTGATAAATTTTATATATACTGAGTCGCAATAGAAACGCATATTTTCAGTTAAGAGAGTATACGTGATACAAAGTCAATATGAATATTATTTTTATCTAACCTATGATGAAATGAAATTCCCTCCTTCCCAATTTCAGAAATTCCAGTAGATTCAAATTTGCTATTTCGAGAAAAATATGAATCAAAATGACATTTCCTTTAAAAAGACCTTATTGAACATACGTTATTTTTTTCAAAATTTACTTCACCCTTCTACTGAAATTGTTCTGTAGATGAATAAGAATTCTATTCCTAGCCATTCTCAACACGATGTAATGCTTCAAAGCGGCTTAAATTTGAAGGAATAGTGTTGGTGCAAATACGGTGAATGTCTTTTTTTTGTTTTGGATTATTTATAGAAAAAGGCCACCGTATTTTATGATTATTTTTTGATGTAGGCTTCAAAAATGTTAGTGCGGACTGAAAAATTGCCTCTGTTTTACTACCTGCAGTATTTGGACATATTTGCTTCATGCAGATTTCTCAATCCAGATTCGTAGTAAAAAGAAACGGTCTAGACAGCTTCATTGAGCTCGAATTCACTTGTGTTTAGAATTAAAAGTGCCCATCAACTTCCTTTTGAGCTCAATATTACCCGGGAAATGAGAACTTCTGGTGGGATGCCATTTTCTTTCATTTCTTTTTACGCTATCTTTGTTTGCAAGTTATCAAGTTATGATTATGAACCATCTTCATTTACGATAACATATCTGACAAATTAATTTCAAAACATGTTCCTTATTTTAAAAAGGGAATAACAAGTTAGCGTCTTAAAATATCAATGTTATCTGGTCGAGGTTGGGAGAATTTACCATGACGAGGCTTTGCCGAGTCTTGATAATTTCTCGCAGCCGATACCAGATAACATTGATGTTTAAAGACACTTACATGTTATTCTATTTATCATGCAATCATTTTTCATCGTTTAGTTGTAATAAGTCATAAAAAACAAAATTAGGTGAAAGTGTATGTGAATCATATCTAAAAATAGATGATATCAGGTAAATAAGGCTTCAGAGACTGATAAAACTTGTTCTCCATGCGAAGAATATTGCTCCCTTTTAAGAAATGCACCGGAGACCGTAGATAGGTGAAATGAGCACTGGGACTAATGCCATAAATCTGACTTGTTATCCGTTAATAGCCATTACACCCGGGGTTTGTTTTCTTTAGTCAGCTAGGGGTCGGGGCTGATTCTTAATGTCCTGTTATATCCACTGCAATCAATATCCAGGAATAACTGGTGTTAGTGTCTAGTTTGTCTCAAGATCTTATTTTGGAATTTTAATATCTTTTGTTCCATTAAGAAATTCTGATAAACATGAACTTACAACACATCCAGACCGCTTACATTTTGAAGAAGATTCGAGTGATTTATTTAATTGATAATATGCAATTGGCAACATTGTATAGTAAAACCCAAACTTGAATTTTGAAGTTAATTACGTATTTTTTTCTTAACAAAATCCTTTTATAAATTGCGTCTGCCTTGTTACTAAAGTTTGTACTGTAGTTATGATGTTATGATTGCTTTTGTTTTAACTATATATGGTAGCCGGTTTATGTGTAAGGGGTTTTGTTCTGCCTTGTGGTACAAGCTAGCTTTTTATAGCAACGGGGTATAGCTCTCGCTTTTGGACAAAGAGGTCCCTGGTTCGAATCCTAACGAAGTTGCATATTTATTTACCGGGGACATTACCTGTAAAAGCATTGACAGGGTATTGTTTTCTAGAACTCTGTGACAACTAAAGAGCTGTTTAGGGTTATAATAAGCCTACAGCCTGTGATTTCTTTTATTTAAAAATAATGCATGTATGTCTTTAGGTCGAAAGTTTTTTTTAAAGAGAAATAGTATTCAACAAATTAAAATTATCAACTTTCATAGTTTGAACAAAACTTAAGGTAGAGTGCTTCCATTCTATATGTACCGGCAAATTTTCTACCATACATGCATAGACAAGAAACAGGTGATTATTTTACTGACACCTAAAGCAATTATTTATGTTTAAATTTTACGAAACTGGCATTCTTGGGTTAGTTGCCATGGTGATCACCATCAAGCATAGGAGGTTGTAATAAGCACACACATTTCAAAGACATAGACACATTACACGAACACTTTAGTTAAGAAATTTCTCATGTTTCAAAAATATTTCTTGACAACAAAAACATTAACTTCACATCTATTTCAAACAACAACATTTGAATTGAAATTTGAAATCTGTGTTTTGACTGAAAGAAACTTCTATAATCATACTAGTGACAAAACTGAATTTGATATTTAAAGGATAGCAAATTTTCGTGTAATGTGATTGGCTTTCTCTATATGCATCAAGTACAAAGGATATCACTTTTTAAAACACTAGCATTGAACAACATTGAGCTAGTGAATACAAAGTACAAGTTTATTGTAAAACGAAACTTAGTCATACACTAAGGAAAACTGACAAATCGAGATTTCCCCAAAATATCAAAGTTTAGATTTTTGTCGTTAAATAAACCGACGTGCTAATGAAGGACATGTAATAAAATGTCGCTTACTTAAGTAGAGCCACCGTAGGAGCGCATCAGGCTCGAAATCATGGTTAGGATGGGGTGGGTGGGGTGGGGTGAGGATCATATTTCTTATATTCGATAGCTTCCGATATTTGTATTACATAAGCGGGTTTAAAATCGTAAATTTATGTGGAATGAGTGGCTGGAGATTCGGAAAGCATATATCGGTAATTTGGTAAGAGGAATACAAGGAACTTATGGTCAGTAGCCCCAGCTTCCGAGATATGACTGGAAAATTGTTACAAAGCGATGTAAAGCCTAATTTCAATAAAAATCAAAGCACTGAAAGTACTGATGGTGGACGTTTTTGTTGGCATACTAGTGTGATTCCTCCATTTGTGGAGAAAAGAGAACATGTAAAATTACGATAGAAGGAAAATGACCTGACCCAAGTTCGCATCTTGCTTCAGATATACGTTTCTCAACACATATCGTCGATCGTCAACAAAGTCCTATAATTACAAGGCTTCGATAACTTTCGGAATTATTCCCAGTGTAGTTTAAGCAGTGATTCTCCGATCCATTTGTTATTAAAGGAAAGAAATGACAATTAGATGATCTATGTTATTATTTTCTTATTTTGTAATGCTAATCAGTTCTCCGTAATCTCATTATTGAAAATATGGTGTTATCTGCTTAAACTAGAAAGCTATGAATGGCTTGGGTCGCTCCACAGGCTTGAAATTCTTGTAAAAGAAAAAGAAAAGTTTTGACTAGATTTTTAGATATTTTGGCTACATGATAAAGGGGTCGCCCAAGGATCATAACAATGAAGTTTGATATTGATATCCACCCATAACATTCTGAGAAAATGATTTTCAAAGATTACACAAAATAAAATATTGAGAAATTACCTCTTCCCATAAAATACATATTTTTCAGCCGACCACAGTAATTTTTGGTAGACTTATAAAGGGTTATTCAAAAAGATCATTCCGGTGAAATTTGGTTGAAAACCATCAGTTACATTCTGAGAAAATCATTTTCAAAGTTTCCACTAAATAACATATAGAGAAATGACCTCCGCCCATTAAAATAATTATTTTTCATCCGATCACAATAATTCCGGTAGCCTGATAAAGGATCACTCAAGGATCATTCGAGTGAAATTTGGTTGAAAACCATCAGTTACATTCTGAGAAAATGATTTTCAACGTTTCGACTAAATAACATATAGAGAAATGACCTCCGCCCATAAAATACATATTTTTCAACCAATCACAATAATTTTTTATAGACTGATAAAAGGCCACTCAAGGATCATTCATGTAAAATTTAATTGGTATTCATCAATTAGAATCTGAGAAAACCCACCTTTAACGATATTTGGAAATAAGCCACTCTCATTAAATCCATGTTTGTCGTTGGATCTAAATTTCTTGAACAACTTTGAAAGAGGATCACCCTAGGATCATTCCTGTAAAGTTTGATTGAAATTCATCCAGTAGTTTCTGAGAAGATTTTTAAAGAAAAAAGTTTACGACCGGACGCACGAACGGACGACGGACACAACGCCAAGACAATAGCCCCAGTGGCCTTCGGCCAGTGGAGATAAAAATTCTATAAAAGGATATTAATTGATTGTTCCGCGATTTTCATTCTCAAAGAAAAGAAAGGGTAAATGTTCATATAAACGCGTAAAAAATTGCAGACACTCGTATCGAGTTTGGCTGTCGTGTGTTGAAATGTAAAGTAAAACACCTTTGCATAAACCTTTATCTCATTGCCTGAATGCTTTACTTTACCTGCTCAGACTGTATCCGTATTCATGTGTATATCAATATTTCCATTAATTTGCCTTTGTTTTATATACATTAGTAGTGGCAGGGGAGGTTACCATTCTAGTAATTTCATTTCATGAGTGACCTCCCATTGACCATTTGGAAATAAGGGGCAAATTACTCACTCTGTCAGAAAAGTAGTTCTACGCAGGGAAAAAATTCACCCGATCTCAGAATTGAATATGATTTCACAGTTAAAAGATATCTTTGAGGTTGCAACAAGTTACGTAGACGCCTTGTTTCTTTCCATTTTTGAAATGCATAGTTGTCAGACGGTTACAATTCTTCAAAAAGAGTAAATTGAATCTTAATGGGTACTACTGTTTTGAAAACCTATTAACATCTGACAGGATTGTTCAAACGTGGTATTAACACTGGTGAACGTAAACGTCCACCAAAAATCAAATGTAAGTTAAGTTATAATTGCACACCCTGTTTACCTTTTGATTCGAAGCATCATGAAACCATCGAAGGAAGTTCCATTCGGTCTGTGTTAAAATAGTTAGTCCGCACAGCTGGTAAAGCCTGACTTGGATCGTTACTTTTCGCACTTCCAAGATAACCCCTTATTGCCAGACAGGTCACAATTCATGTAGAAAACCAGCTTCATGTACAGGTTGTTAAATGCACTCACCGCGAGCAGAATCCAGGCTAGTGATCGTTCAATTTCTGACATACTGAGTTCGCTTTCAAAAATGACAGGCTGGTGGGCAACCCATAATTTGAATACAAAAAAAAGGTTTAACGTTATAAAGTTGTAGGTTAAAAATCGTTGAGAGTTAAAAGGATCCATCGTCGATATTGTTATGCTAGTAAGGAAGCCCGCCGATCATCGTGAGTACCCCAAGTAGGCAATGTCTTCAATTTTGGAAAACATACATCAACATCGCTAATTGTGTTCATCCTGAACAAAATGTGCGATATAGGAATACCTCCCATTAAATTCACTCAAAACTCGATCCACACACTCATTCAATTTCATTCCTAAATCATTCGAAAAATTTTCACCTTGTCAATTTCACGATGTTGTTAACTGTAGAAGCAGATAACCATGGGTATTCTCGTAGCAAGATTGGAGTCCTCGCTAGCGCTCTTAATTTTGATTGCAGAAAAAAAGGGGAAAATAAACATCAGAATCAAGCCTCCATATTTTAATTATATACGGGGTTAAAAGATTCATTTATTTTTCTTCTTTCCAGCATATTTTCATTCGCTTTCTTTCCAAGACAAACGAGTAAATATTGATAGAGATTGTATATTGACATTCGACACAATAAAGCTTTGATTGATTGATTGAATGCAGTTTAACGCCGCTTTCAACATTATTTCAGCTATATCGCGGCGGCAGGAGCACCTAACAATGGATTCCTGGTATTTCTCTCACCAGTACAACCATTACATCCTTTCCTAGCCTCCAGCTACTATCTCACATAGGTCTACGATTATCAACCCATTGGTGAGAGACAAATTGTCGGAAAGAATGAGTGCCGCCGTCGGGGATCGAACTCGGGACCTCTAGAATGACCGTCCGTCGCGCTACCAACTGCGCTATGACGGCGGCTATAAAGTTTTGAACAAAGAAAGAAGGGCAAACTGGTGGTAAAGGAGAGCAAAAATGTTTGTTGTCTTCTTTTTCTGATATAGCCCATTTTTGGGTACGACAAGATGAAAGGGCGGATGCATATGTCGTATGTTCCTCGTACGCTGAAAGACAAAAGACAACGCGGCAGTGTTGAACGAATCCAAAAAAAAAAAAAAAAAAAAAAAAAAAACACAAAAAAAAACCAACGTGATAAACTTTGATTTTATGAGTTATGTTTCAAAAGACAAACTCTGATGACTGTGTCTGTGATCAATGAATGAAGAATATGGTGGTTTCATAAATGTTTCTTCCTTCTTTTATGATTATGATATAAATGACATTAATCAGTAAAAGAAAAAATCTAATCTGATTCTCAGTAATCTTTTTATCGAATTGGTACTTTTAGTGATAACTATCTTTGATTATTACCTGATAATATTTAATAAATCGACAAATCTAAGTAAATTGTTTTTAAACAAAGTTTGGTGAAAGATATATGTAGGCCTATGTATCCAAGTTCATCTACCACGATACTTTGGCACCCACTTAGAACTGAACCATTAATTCATTGCGTCATATTTGTTATTCTTACCACAAAAACGCAAATAGTTTTGATTGCTTCAGCTCGCTTGCGTTTCTGGTGCTTTATTAAATATTGAATTCAATTTAGGGCCCGGCGTGTGCTTAACTTAGTGTCCGGTTTTGAAAATTTTCTTGTAATGTCATGTATTGTCGGTATGTAAGTCGGTAAATAGCGATACATCTCTAATGTTGTCATATTAATCCATGATCCGACCAAAAAAGTTTGTATCTTGTAGATCTACAAGTAATTATCGCATAGTTGAGTAGATGGACAGACCCACTAGTCTATGCAGTAACCGACCAGATCTTACAGTCTAAAAAGTACAACAGCAACAACAACAACAACAATTTATTCTTTTCAAAGGTAAAAATACCTATTTGGTTATTTCATTGGGTAAAGTTGTGTGCTTTAGTGTATAAAACCTTCAGTTTATTCATTGACATGTAAACCAGTAGCTCTACTTAAGTTTTATATTAATTAGAGCATGTTAATTGGTTTTCGCGTCAAAAATGTTCAACGAGTAAACAATAATCGCGCACCTAAAAGGCTTGAGGTATAAGGGAACTAATTCATTTTCCGTTATCGGCCATTATAACCTTTCCGGTCATAGCTCAGTCCAAGAGTTTGCGAGAGTGATCAAACCTGTCTTAAATTGAGGCCCATTCATTTGCGCATGAAATGAATTGAAAATTAGTATGGCATGATCCCTTTTCTCTACGACTTTTCGGGCCATTTTTGAGATGACCCTTACCGCGAAGCTGTTTTTACCGGCCCTTCAAAAAAATAAACCCATGTTTAAAAATAGCTTTTGGACCCGTAAAATAGATAAAAATCTTTAATTTTTCGATTGTATTTCAACAAGGGATTATAATCGCTGAAAAATATACAAACAATTTTGGATTTCAATAATATTGACCAATCAGAGATCACCTTCAACATTTGAGTATATGGACCGGAGTTTCCTTAAAGTTTTCTACCAGAGTGGTTGGAAATGAATTAGTTCCCTTAGACCTTGATAGATTTATTATGCATATATTTTTAAATTGATGGTAGTTATTTCTTATTGCGTTATGTGGGTAATTTACTAGATTAAAACCCAATAATGCCCCCTTTTAATGGAAGTATGGCAATGTATCATTCCGTTGATGGATCTATTTACTTTAATCCTAACATATCTCAATTTATTCTATTTTCATTTCAGAATGCCAATTCTCAATCTACTTTAAGTTGACTTTTCCTTTTGTAATTGTAGCTTCTATGTACTATATATGTCTTGTAATTTAATTTGTTCTATATTTGTTGTATTCATGTAAGTCGGAAAATAGCATTATTTCACTAATATTAATATATTTGCACAAACCGACCAGAAATATCTTAAATTTTGTAGGTAAATTTTGCGCCATGAGCCGTAAAAACTATTATTTACGCATGTCCAAAGACGAGAGTTTATATGAAATGATCACCCATGATGTTCAGAGGGCGGGTGACATGCACTTGCTTGTCCAGAGCATTTAGTCTTGTCATCCTGTTTATGTATGATTACTTCCAACACCCTAATAACTAAGTGACCAATTGAATTCAAACTTGTTAGTTTTTTCCTGTCATGATTACCCAGTACAGTGCACAGTGATTGTAACTGTAAATTTTTAGTTTATTACCTTTATGGTCTTCATGATTAGTTATCCTTAGTTATCCTAGGTATTGTCACTCAATGACCTTTTGCCAAATTCATACCGACAAAGACTACTACAAACACTCTTTCTACCCAATGGCAATTATCCAATGGAATGTCCTCCCTGAAAATGTTGTTACTTCACCAAGCCTTGATATCTTTAGGGCATCACTTGGAGATCTGCAACAATCAAGGTCATAAACAGAGTACTTTGTCGTTTAGCCTTTTTATTGTTAACATTTTTATTCAATCCTTTGACAGTTGTTTTTAAATACTCCTTCTTCATTGATCTTTACATTAACCTTTCATCTTTTAGTACACTTGCTATCATTCTTTTAGCTTTCATTCTTTTTCTAACCCCTTCGCGCAGTGCCTGCCAGTAATACTTCGGATGGCATAGGCAGTACAAGAAGATAGATAGATAGATATCCAGCATGTCTTTGGGGTAACATAATGTGGATGTCATTCTAAAACCTCGTAACTGCAGTTTCATTAAAGCTGTAGATACTAGGTTTGAGAATAACAACGACAATATGACAATCTCCCGACGTGTAAATTATTAGGTTCCAACAACAAAGAATTTCTTCTTTTTCTTTTTATTTTTTTCCTTTCTCCAACGTGAAAATTTAGACTTCACCTTGAGCTTTGACTCCTTGATCTCATCAGTTGGGAGTCCATTGGACACCTTACTAATAGATAGAAGTTACTATAGGTCCCTGGTATGCCAATTCTATCAGTTTGCCGATATTGAAATCAAATACATTTGGTGCTTGATACCTTTATCACTTGTGGTTATTGCATCATTTATGCATTCCAGGGCTCATGTTAGTCAATGGCTTGGTGGGAAACTAATGTAACTGCCTATAATATGTTTATAGGCAATTACAATTGTAATGCACTTACATAGTGTATGAAACTGAAGAGTTATTGACTCCTTAACCACAAAATTTTTAGGGTCCAAAATTGTTTCAAAGGGGTCAAAACAATCTTCAAAGAAAACATGAATAGAACTTTGCAGTTTTAAGTGTCATTTGAAATTTTCTTGTAAAGATAATAAAGTTAGCATATCATTTTTAGAATCTTAGATAGTAAATAAGATACATCAAAGAGAATTTGAGGGATAAAACCACAGTGACCCATGGGAGAAATTTCTAAGGGTCAAATTAAGATATTTTCAGAATTTTAGTTGTCAAAACTCTGGTTTACAAGTCAAATACAAGCTTTTGCCAAATTTATGCTTTTTTCCACAGGTGATGACATCTTATTGGAATGACTCTATATTTCAAAACTATGTGCTTAGAACTACTTCTGCTAGGGATTTGCTACATAGGTGACTATGGGCCACAGAATCATGGAAGTAGTGACATAGTTAGGGCTGTCTCTGACAGTTTGACTCATGGCCTGATAGGGGGAGTTTCATGGAGCATTGTGTGCAATATACAGGTAACAAGGGTCAACAATCATTTGATAGTTCAGTGCAAAACAGTTGTAACTGCCTATAAACAAACAGGAGTATCTTGTGACAATTTGCCACCTTGTTGTTTGATATCAGATAAGATATTTTGAAGATACAAAGGATAATTGTTTTCATGTAAGATGGATTAATATTTGATTGAAACATCAACAAAAGCTATATTTTTTTGAGTGGCAGGGCCATGAGTCAAAATTTAGCTTTTGTTGTAACTGTTCACAAAATGAAATATCAACAATCTTATTTGAAAAACAAACAATTATTTTATTTCTTTAATGCAAAATGAGACAAATGTGAATATTTTAGGACAAATTTTCTGAAAGCGCATCATTGTGCATGTGATTGCTGTACAACATTTGTGATTATGTCACTTATTGGGCTCTGCTGAGATAGCGACAGGTGAGGTAGAATAATCGAAAGCTAGATGAAATTTTCTTTTTAATTTCTCTGGTTTGGTGGTGAGTTTATCAAATGATAATCACTTGTTTTTTCTCTATAAACCAGCCAAAAGCATTAAAGGACAATGAGTTTTTGATATCTGAGGGTATGTGCAGATATGATAGAAATCTAGTGATGGGGCCAGATATTGGAAAATTGTTTTGGTGATTAAGGTAGAAGACCCATATTAGTTCTGCAACATTTCAGAAGTCATGAATTTTTACAGCGTTAACTGAGGTTTCCGTAACAATAAGGAAGCCTCAATTAACATTGTAAAAGTTCATGAGTTTTAAAATGTTGTGCAACTACATGTATTTGGGTTCACTCCCTTAAATTGGAAAGAAATGAATAAACATATTTAATATATATAATACATTATACAGAGAAGTCAAGTGGTGGGGCCAGCAATCTGATAATTATTTTGATGATTAAGATAGTGGACCCATTAGTAGTTCTGCAATGTTTCATAAGCCATGAATTGAAACAATGTTATCCAAAGTTTCCAAACCATTTTATTTGGAATCTCGATTAACATTGTAAAGGTTCATGAGTTTCCAAATATCACAGAAATATTTGGGTTCACTACCTTAAAATTGAAAATAAATAAACATTTTTAACCCTAGTCATGCTGAATAAATTTTGGCTAAATATTTTCATCAAAAACAAAGGGCAAAAAGCACTGAAAGTACCAACTGTAGGTCAGTTTTTATTTGAAAAACAAAATCTATTGACAATTCTGGTTTAAAAGTGAGAAACAGGTGGTGTAGACTAACATCAGACTGCACATATGTGCAGGCTGATGTTTGTCTATAGCTTCTGCCAAAGCAGGAATATTCCAGGTTTAGCATGACAAGGGTTAATACACGTTCTTCTCATGTTGTCTTTGCAGTTCAAGATTGTTGACATTGTGGAGTGTGTTTTGTGTGTTATTCTTGCATCTGTTGTAGATGTTGACCATTTTCTAGCAGCAAGATCTCTTACATTAAAGGTACTGTATTATCTCAATTAAAAGCAACCTGCCTAAAAGTATCTTCCACATTCTGGTTATTTAGAAAAACTCACTTAAGTTGGATAAAAAAGCCCCTTGGTTTATGTTTTTAAAGATATTTTTGAGGAAATAACCTCAAGTTAAAGGTGAAATAAGGACAAAATAAATCTTATCAAAATAGGTATAAAATAACGACTCTTTTTCTATGATATGTATATGTCTCAGGAGTATTTAATATGGTAAATATGTTATATGTGGCATTTGCCAGGTAGAGGAAATTAATGGAGTGGGCCAGAGAAGTATCAGCTATTAACTGTGTAGGTTGTCAAGGTTGAATCTAGTCATAGTTTTATTCAGATATCAACAAAACAGGGTCTGAAAGACTTAATAATTGGGATATTTTTGGTCGCTTCTTAAGCTGAGGGAGCCCTTGTCTAAGATTTAGATCATTTCTTTTAAAACAACAATTTTTGATTTTGTGTAAATTTAGAGCTATTCCTCAGTTAAAGGTTAAGAAAAGATAATTATATTCATTGTATATTAAAATTTGGGGTCCAATTTCAAGAAATAATTGAAGACTGTTAAAAAGTCTTCAATTCTTTTCTGAAGTCGAATCCTAAATGGATGATTGGGACTCACATCAGATATTTGTGTGAGTCTCAGCTATTTATTTTGAGTCCAAGACTAGCAAAATCTGCATCCCTAAAAACCATGCTAGTTCAGTGGAATCCTCTAAATTGCCACAAAAGCTCACTGCTTATTGCAACTGACCTTGGTGTACAAACAATAAAAGTGAAGAGCAAATTTCCTTTTAATATCAACTCCTGGTCAGTAGCAACCAAACTGTTGACAAATTGGAGTTTTGATTAACATGTTCTACTTTTTATACCTTTTACAGATAGCAAGCAATTAGCTTTTCTAGTTCTCAATATTGAAAACTTAAACATTAACTTGTACAAGAAAAAAGCAGGAATTGATAGGCACATATCCTCGATGTTCAGCTAAAATCACGTAGCTACAGCTTGTTTAAAGCTGTAGTAACGAGGTTTTGGTAGAAAATCGACGATAGGGACAATCCGATCTTGATCTATACCACCTGATTTTTCTTTTTCAACCAGATATTTTTTTTTCAAAATAAACATTGACTCACAATTAATGCATCTAGTGTTTACAGCACTTTGATTTTAATGCAATTTTCTCAATGTTTTTATTCAGTAAAGCAATGATTTACTTACCGTTTTCTTTCTCATTTCAGAATGCTATATCTCTGTCTAACAGACCACCATTCCATGCAACAACATTAATATTTTCTGTTGATGTTATTCTCATTTGTCTCTTTTTTACTGGTTTATCTAAGTCATTATTTTATATGAAATTAATCTTAATGTTCAATGTTACTTGGTTATCACACCATATTAGAGATGCCTCTAGGAGAGGGTTGTGGCTTTATCCTTTTGGCTCAACTCATCCTCTTTCTAAATTAATGTATTACAGTTTAATTGTTTGTTTACCGTTATTGTTTAGAATAGTTTATGTAAAATGGGTTAAAGTCAAAACTGATATGCCTCATCATGATGCAACATTTATTGTTTAACTATTTTTAGCTCAGCTGTTTTCGGAGAAAACCTGAGGTATTGTTATAGCCTTGTTGTTGTATTCGTGTGAAAACTTTGACTTTTGACTCGATATCTCTGGATCTACTGAAGGCATTCACTTGAAACTTGGCAAACATGTTCACCATCAAAAGAACAATCTTTACTATCAAGAAGGGTAAATCTGGATGCATTTGTGCAAATTATGCCCCTTTTTCGACTTTGATTTTTTTACACCATCCAGCACTTAACACCCAAGCGTTGGCACCTTTAGGCGGTGCTCTTGTTCATTTACATCCAATAGGGGTCCAAAATTACCTGCCTACCACCATATAGACCAATAATGATTATATTATTGGTCCATATGGTGGAAGGTGGGGTGGTAATTTTGGACCCCTACATTACTAGACCCCTAAATCATCCCCTACCACCATATAGACCAATAATGATTATATTATTGGTCTATATGATAGAAGGGGGGTAATTTCGGACCTCTATGTTACATCCTGAACACAGTGCTAGATGCAAAATCTTTGGATAACATTTTTTAAATGGTAACCACATTTGCATGTTGGTACACGTGTGAAGTGGGGTACCATTTATACAATGTTTCACAAACTCTTTCATCTTAAACACAGGGCAGAGGTCAGAGTCTTTGACTATATGTGACCTGGCATGGGAAAGAAGCCATTTGAGAACTACATGGAAGAAATATTTGGAAAAAGGATTGGATACAGCAAAGGTCAACCAAAAAGCATATATTTCGAGTATATTTACATAAGCAGGTAGAATAATTATTCTAGATTTAGAACATTTGGTGTTTTTTTTACAAAAAAATTCAATCTTGGTCAGTCTGACATTTTTTGTACTTCCTAGATAGTCCCTTTTTGTGTGAGGGGACACATATGTAACCCATCAGACAAAAAGGTTAGTTTGTAAAGTATAGACTGTAATCACAGGGCTCGTATTTGTCCCTTAAACCAGGGTTTTGACCCCCAATCAGAAAATATCTTAATTTGACCCCTAGAAATTCCTCCTAAGGGGGTCATTTTGATCCCCTTGAGAGAGGAATCACTAAGGGTTAAAATATATTTTGATACCTAAGATTTTCACAAATAACTTTCTCAAATTCTATGAATTAATTACTTGTTTCATATCATTACAAGAAACAGTTAAAGTGACTCTTAGATATTTAAAATTCCACTAAAAGTTTGCTTTTCTGTCGTTGTGACCCCTTCAAATTCAGATTTGACCTCCACAATGTCTTAGGTGAGGAGTCAATGATTCACCAATATCAAACACTAAGACGAGCCCTGTAATCAGTCTGTGTGTATTGCAGGCTGACAAGCGTTGAAAGTTGAAGCACTTGACTGATTTTCTTATTCTAGAATGATCATTTTACCTACAATAGTTTTCGAAATTTGACCATTGGTTGATACTACTACTGAGATCATCATCTATTTATCAAATGTTTATTTTACAGAATTTCCAGACGGTCCTTTCTGGCTTGACAGGTCACATTATGGTAATTAGTAACAGGGATTTAAAATGTTAAATGTTTTGTCTTTCATCGAAACTTGTTATATATTTATTTCTACTTGCTTCAATTTTTTAAGATATATGGGCAAGTGCATGACATTTCCAACAATTTCATATGTGCACATAGCAAAGTCTCGTGGCTGCCTGTGCATCCACACAGGCTGCCCAGAGACTTTACTATGCACTCTGGAGAAAGACGAGGTCTTAATCCCTCTCCAAGAGGTCTGAGAATATTCTTATTGCATTGTGTGGCTGCCCAGGCTTCTCAAAGTTTATCTTTTATACAGATGAGAAATTGTTGGAAATGTCACTGACTGGCTCATATCATATTTTGTCTCTTTATTAGTTACATTTTACAAACGTTATCATTAAATTGGTGACAGATGGGTTTTGAATGAAATATTCATTTTTCTAAAATTTCTTGCTTTTTAGCTCACCTGAGCACGAAGTGTTCAAGGTGAGCTATTGGGATCGTAGAATGTCCGTCGTGCGTCGTCCACAATTTCTTTAAACATCTTCTTCTCCTAAACCAGTGGGCCAATCTCGATGAAACTTGGCAGGGATGTTCCTTGGGTCAAGTTCTACCAAAGTTGTTCAAATAAATGAAATCCACCCTCAACTTTCCCTTTACCCTTAACAAAAAGGGTGAAAATATGAAAATCTTCGAAAATCTTCTTCTCTGAAACCAGAAGGCGACAGCTTTCATATTTGGTATGTAGCATCATCTAGTGGACTTCTACCAAGTTTGTTCATATCCAGACCCAGGGGTCATATTTGGGCTTTGCCCGGTCCCAACCCTTTTTACATAGAATCAAAGAGCGAAAATCTTTAAAAATCTTCTTCTCTGTAACCAGATGGCAGACAGCTTTAATATTTCGTGTGTAGCATCACCTAGTGGGCCTCTACCAAGTTTGTTCATAACAAGACCCTTGGGTCATATTTGGGCTTTGCAAGGGTGCATCCCATTATCTCTTATGAGCACGAAGGGTAAAAAAATGAAAATCTTCAAAAATCTTCCTCTCTGAAACCAGAAGGCAGACAGCTTTCATATTTGGCATGTAGCATCATCTAGTTGACCTCTACCAAGTTTGTTCATATCAAGACCCTTGGGTCATGTTTGGGCTTTGCCCTGGCCCAACCCTTTTTACATAGAATCAAAGAGCGAAAATCTTTAAAAATCTTCTTCTCTGTAACCAGATGGCAGACAGCTTTAATATTTGGTGTGTAGCATCACCTAGTGGGCCTCTACCAAGTCTGTTCATATCAAGACCCTTGGGTCATATTTGGGCTTTGCAAGGGTGCATCCCTTTATCTCATATGAGCACGAAGGGTAAAAAATGAAAATCTTCAAAAATCTTCTTCTATGAAACCAGAAGACAGACAGCTTTCATATTTGGTATGTAGCATCATCTAGTTGACCTCTACCAAGTTTGTTCATATCAAGACCCTAGGATAATATTTGGGCTCCACCTGGGCGCAACCCTTTTTACATAGAATCAAAGAGTGAAAATCTTTTAAAATCTTCTTTAATCAAAACCAGAGGGCACACTGCTTTCATTTTCGGTATATAGCATCATCTTGTGGGCCCTTACCAAGTTTGTTCATATCAAGACCCTTGGGTCATATTTGGGCTCCACCCGGGCGCATCCCTTTCAGCTCATCTGAGCATGATGGGTGAAAATGGGAAAACTTTCAAAAATCTTCTTCTCTGAAACCAGAAGGCACTAACAGCTTTCATATTTAGAATGTAGCATCATCTTATGGACCTCTTCCAAGTTTGTTCATATCAAGACCCTGGGGTCAAATTTGGGGTCCACCCGGGTGCATCCCTTTTTACATAGAATCAAAGAGCAAAAAGGCATATCTGTCTTGCTCTTCGCTGAAAACGTTCCATGGTATTGATCTTAGGCAATTATCTTCATTTTGACATCTGCCTATCTAATTAATGTGATGTCCCAGGGGTCATAGAGACTCAGGTGAGCGATCTAGGACCATCTTGGTCCTCTTGTTATATCTTATTGAAAACCAGACAATGTATATTGCCTATAAGTGCTCCAAAATAATTCTGTTGCTTTAACAAAATTTAACCCTGAATTGCTTTATAGGGAAAGCCCTTTACCTTAAAGGAGCATGTAGTGTGTTAACCGGCTACAACCAGGTGTTAAAATTTTAGACTGGTCCAGATAGAACAACTTTTACCTTATGAATTCAGTAAAACTTGTATTAAGCGACCACTAATAGGACCACAAAAAAAAAGGTTATAGAAAACAGTCGCTAAGAAAATTTTACAAAATTGGACAGATGAAATTTGTTCAAGTTTTGTTATTTTTTCTACAATTCTAGTTTGATAAACAGGAAAAGTTTTGAAAGCTTTCACCGTGCAGACTTTTTATAATCTGGATTTTAAGTTTGTCACTTTGACGTAAAACTATGACGTTGAAGTTTAAATTACACCTTATATTTTCCTATGTTTATTTGATTTCTTTTGCCATCTATTGGAATAAAAAGATTAAATTTACAGACATGTTCATAGGTCTTTGAGGAAAGGGCCCCCAAAATTTTATTCCAATACACCGAGAACTTCTCGGTACACACAACTTTACCTAACACAAGTGTTGCTGATCGATGACTTCAATAACTTTTACGCCGACGTCACTATAAGGAAACTTGACTTTTGTATGTTTATTTCAAACGTACCATTATGTTACCATTTACTAGCATTTTAAATAAAATGGGAATACATTAATGCATGTTTTAGTAAAACGAAAAAATCTTTTTGACATTTGATTTTTCTATATACAGAAATATATAAATACTTTTTGTATAGTCTGTGAAAAGAGTAAGCAAATTTTTCCACGAACCATGTTTGTCTTTTACAACTTTTGACATAAGGGTAATAAACTTTGATCCCCAGTTGTAGAAATTCCGTACAGTAAAATGTAAAAAAAAGATGCAAGTATATGAAACAGAAGATGGACAAAAAATAATAAATACGATAATATTAAATACAATCGGGGTTAGCCTTTATGAATGCAAAGGATCATTTGTGACAAACGCGCGAAATTGCCATTTTAACAAGGTCACGGTAACGTAAATTCTAAATTGAATGTTAAGAAACATACACCGTTGAGATCGCACTAACACGTTTCCATTGATATTAATATCTATGCACTTATCACAAAACTCTGTTGTCCTCTTCCACCTTACAGAAGGGGATCTTTAAAAGGATCGCTTTATAAAAATGGTGGATGATTAGATGTGGTAGCTTGAGCAATATTGATTGTAGTTAAATACGCCAACCCATACCACACAATTATTTCTTTGACACCTCTACAGAATAATCGCCGTCATAGCGCAGTTGGTAGCGCGTCGGACTGTCAATCTAGGGTTCGCGGGTTCGATCCCCGACGGCGGCACTCATTCTTTCCGATTATTTGTCTCTCACCAATGGGTTGATAATCATAGACCTATGTGAGATAGCGGCTGGAGGCTAGGAAAGAATGTGGTGGTTGTACTGGTGATAGAAATACCAGGAATCCATTGTTAGGTGCTCCAGCCGCCGCGATATAACTGAAATAATGTTGAAAGCGGCGTTAAACTCCATTCAATCAATCAACAGAATAATCAATTTTGAAAAATTTGTTAAGAATGAAAGAATTCCTTGTTGCAAGTAGTTTTTTCATAGTCCAAAATGTTTTCTTCCAAAGATTTTAAACAAGAGGGCCCAAATAACCCCAAAACACTCACTTTAATTCTATTTGTTTAGTGCAATATCACACAAGAAATATTGTGGCAAAGTTTCATGAGAGACAATTCCAAAGAGATGATGTATGACTGAATTCCTTATTTTAGTGACTACTGTAGAAGCAACTTTAATTTTTGACTTACGCAAGATATTTAGTGAAACGGGCCCCTGGTTTATCAGCCATATTGGTCAAATTCTTCATGTTTCTTCAATGACTTAGGCATTATCAAAAATCTTAGTTTGGGCTAATGAAGTAGAGCTTAATACATAAGAATTAAAAGAAAAAATATAACACTGTTCAACTGTATTTATATAATTCATCCATGTTTATAAAAAAGATATAACATTAAATATAATATCAAGTTAACGAATATCAAGTTAAGTAATGTATTCAACAATTAAAATAAGAGGGCTAAGATGGCACTAAATCGCTCTCCAGAGTTCATAGTTTAGATGCTGTTGAGAACGTGGCAATCAGACTTAATTTTCATACTAACATAGAAGAAAAGTAACACCAGAGGCTATATATAAATGGGGGATATTTAATGAGTGGTCATGGAATAATGAAACTATTAAACAAGTTATCTATAAACAGATAAAAACGAGGCTGCGTTGAGTTTAATGAATTCAGTATTTTATGAACATACATAAATTTGATATTCTATCTATAATATGGCCTGAATTTCTGCAGGTTATGAGGTAATTATATAGAGGATAATCGTTTGTTTCAGTGTAAGATTGATTTATATTTCATTGAGTGAACAACAAAAGCTATATTTTCACGAGGAGCAGAGCAATGAGTGAAAATATAGCTTTTATTGTTCACGAAATGAAATATTAATCGATCTTACTCGAAAAACAAACGATTATTCTATTTCATTATTGCAAAAATGAGATAAAATGTGAAACTTCAAGGACATATTTTCGTAAAGCACGTCATTTTGTGCGTGAACGTTCATTGTGAAGTCACTTATTTAGCCCTGCATAGATGACATCAGATAGGAAGAAATGCACAAAAGCAGGGTATAAGTTTTTGATAATTTCACTGCTTTTGCGGTGAGATTATCAAGTGATAATCTGCCGTTATTTCTCGTTAAACCACCGAAAAGCATTAAAGAAATAAAAATTTTCATTCAAGTTATTCTGCAAAGCATATGATGTCAGGAACTGCATTTTGATGCCTTTTTCACAACTAAAATGAATTTTTGCTACACGTTCTTAGCTCATTTGCATAGTTATTCCATAAGTGTAATAACACTTGTGTAATATAAAAAAAGAGGTCCATGATGGTCCTAGATCACTCATCTGAGTCTCTTTGACACCTGGGACATCACATTAATCAATTAGGAAGATGTCATGAAGGAGGTAATTTTTACATTAGATCAATACCATGGGATTTTTTCAGCCAAGAGCAAAAAGAATATGCCTGGGCACAGCCCTTATTATCATTTATATGACCATTGGGGCAATGTAATGAATAAACCTGATAAAATGATAAAATGAAATTATTAAGAAAAGTCCCTGCCTTCTGGCTTCAGAGAACAAGTTTTAAGATTTCCTACTTTGATGTCAATGTAAAATAGGCAGTGGGGAAGCCATTTAGAGTCTAAATAAGAACCCATTGGCATGATATGAACAAAATTGGTAAAGGTACACTAGATTTGCTACATATCAAAATGGTTTCAGAGAAGAAGATTTTTGAAGATATTTGGTCCTTGATTCTATTTAAAAAGGGAAATGCCAGGGTAGAGCCCAAATATGACCCAAGGATCTTGATATGAACATACTTGGTAGAGATTCACTAGACAATGCTACATACTATATATGAAAGCTGTCTGCCATCTGGTTTCAGAGCAGAAAATTTTTGAAGATTTTTGCTCTTTCATTATAAGTAAAATGGTTTGCGCCCGGCTGTAGCCAAAATATTACCCCAGGGTCTTGATATGAACTAACTTGGTAGAAGTCCACTAGATGATGCTACATACTATATATAAAAGCTGTCTGATTTCAGAGAAAAAGATTTTTGAAGATTTTCATTTTTCATCCTTATTGTTAAGGGTAAAGGGAGAGCTAAGGGTGAATTTCATTTATTAGAACAACTTTGGTAGCGCTTGACTCAAGGAACATCCCTGCCAAGTTTCATCAAGATTGGCCCACAGGTTTAGGAGAAGCTGTTTAATTATTTATCTTTGAAGTTGACAAAATCTCTGAATATCTACAAATAGGTAGCAGTTGTAGGTAAATCTGAAAACTTTTGGGAAAACCCCGTTTAAATCACATGCTAAAAAGATGTCTGGTTTGTAATTCATTTTGTTGCAAACAAATCTTTACCAAGACCAATATTTGGATAATGGTGTTAACTAGGACTGAAACAGCAAGGATAATGAGACAAAAACTACAGCCATTCCTATTATTGGGCATGCTTATAAATGATGATTTTGTTGATGATTTTGTTGATATTTTCCTCAACTACAGTCCTTTCGCAATATTAGTGTATTTTTGCATTGATATTGTTTTATTTATGCTCTTAGTGAGTTTTCCTCATTGAAAAATTTGAATTTCTACTTTTGTAATGGGGGAATAGTACATACATTAACCATAAAGAACGTGGCAGAAAATTAAGTGAAATTGAGATACTTTTTTCTCATATTCGTCTTTATAGTAAGACAAAATTTACTTAAACCCTTGGGGTTTTTTTTACGTAAAAAGGATAATTTAGGAATGACCCTTTTAAAAAAAAGGTTAAGGTGACCTATATTTTTTTTTTCAAATTTTGAAAAAGCAAGTTGGTGGCAACAAAATACAAGAAAATAACATATCTCTTGGGCAAAAATTGTCTTAAAAAGCTTTTTAATGCCAAAATTACCAGAATTCCCATTCAACTCCATGTTAGATTTAGGAATTCTTTCCAAATCACGATGACCTATAATTTTTATTGTCTTGATTTACTCAGGACACTGATTTATTACATAGTTCAGTTTGATCAAAATCTCTTGGGTAGATTTCTTGTTCTGGAGTCAAGGTCGGTCTCCTTAAGACTCTTCTAAATCATTCAATGATCATCATTTTCATCAAATCAATCAAAATTAATTGCATTAATTTACTGATTTGTGTTGATTTTTAAGATTCTGATTTGATTGTCAAGACACTTAATCAGAAAAATGCATAAGTTTTATTAAAGGGAGGTAAATAATTATCACACACCATCCAATTGGACGAAATTATTGCGTTTGTTTTACCTCCCTTGAATATCATTCAAAATTCAATAATCTTACTCATTCAATTACTGTACAATCAAACTTTGTATTTTCGAAGTTCACCATTGTTGGTATAAATTTTGCCCAAAATCAAAACATTTTCCAGAAAAGAAGTTTTTCAAAGACTCTATTCACATGTTTTTATTGTCTTGCAACATGACACAAGAAAAGAGATCAATAATTTAGGATTTTTAAAAAAAAAAAAAAAAACAACTGTAGATGAAAGATTGCATACAAAAAATTATTGCTGGACAATGATTATCCGTAAAGATCAATTTGAACACTTTGTGCACAGGTGAGCTAATAATACAAATATATACAAAGTTTACTTTACATGAATTATTATACAGTAAGGTTTGTGTAAAATCTGATCTTCTCACCATTAATATTTCATGTTTAAAGTTCACTTCCGGCCATATAACATTTTAAGCTCATTTTAATTTTTAGCTCCACTGGCTGTAAGCCACTGGGGCTATTGTCATGGCGTTGTGTCCGTCGTGCGTCCGTCCGTCCGTCCGTCCGTGCGTCCGGTCGTAAACTTTTCTTTAAAAATCTTCTCCTCAGAAACTACTGGATGGATTTCAACCAAACTTCACAGGAATGATCCTTGGGTGACCCTCTTTCAAAGTTGTTCAAGAAATTTTGATCCAATGAAAAACATGGATTTAATGGGCGTGGCTAATTTCCAAATAAGGTAAAATGTGAGTTTTCTCAGATTCTAATCAATGGATACCAATTAATTTTTACATGAATGATCCTTGGGTGACCCTGTATCAGTCAACAAAAAATCATTGTGATCGGATGGAAAATATGCATTTTATGGGCGGAGGTCAATTCTCTATATGTTATATAGTGGAAACTTTGAAAATCATTTTCTCAGAATGTTACTGATGGATATCAACCAAATTTCAATGGAATGATCCTTTAGTGACCCTTTATCAGTCTACAAAAAATCATTGTGATCGAATGGAAAATGTGCATTTTATGGACGGAGGTCAATTCTCTATATGTTATACAGTGGAAACTTTGCAGATCATTTTCTCAGAATGTTACTGATGGATATCAACCAAATTTCACTGGAATGATCCTTGAGTGACCCTTTATCAGTCTACAAAAAATCATTCTGATCGGATGAAAAATGTGCATTTTATGGGCAGAGGTCATTTCTCTAAATATTATATTGTAGAAAATTTGCAAATCATTTTCTCAGAATCTAATTTTTGAATATCAACCAAATTTCCCTGGTATGATCCTTGAGTGACCCTTTATCAGTGTACCAAAAATTATTTTGATTGGATGAAAAATGTGCATTTTATGGGTGGATTTCATTCCTCAATATGTTAGATAGTGGAAACTATGAAAGTTATTTTCTCAGAATGTAACTGATGGAATCATTTTCAACATCAGTAGAACCTCAAATATCTTAAAATCTAGTCAAAACATTTATTTGCTTTTACAAGAATTTCATGCCTGTGGAGCGACTCAAGCCATTCATGGCTTTCTAGTTTATAAAATCAATAGATATTCAAATAACCTGCTAGTGGATCCATAATAGTTCTGCAACATTTCCAAACTCAATATCTTTGACAATGTTAATACTTAAATTTCATTATTTCTGTTATGTTGGGGAAATATTATGGGGCCACTACCTTTAGGTTGTATCTACAAGCTGTAGTTACACAGTTTAAAGCACCAAAAAAAGAACTAAAACCAAATAGTTGGAAATGACAGAGGTCAACAAGTCAACCAGGTATAAATGGGTGGTGTGAACGGTCAACCAAGTTTTAAATCTTCTAAATCTTCGGTCTGTTTCTTGTTTATAAATGAGAGATAACTCTTTTCACTCATATTTCTCTGCCAGAGTTCAGTCTAAAAAATAGTCTCTACATTGGTGAATATCTAACACTTGTCCCACTTGTTCGTACATCTTCTGAACTGCAGTCGAATGATGGATTCTCGATGCCAGAGTCGAAGTTTGGCTCGTCTTTACCAGCGTCAGGAAACGTGATACGGTAGAAGACGTCCACTCTAGAATTATCTTCTTCTAATCTTCCATGACGTATTGTTGCTGAACGGAACCTTCATAAAAGAAACGTTTGAATGATTAAACAGAGGTACAGACAAAAGAGAGTATACTCAGTCTAAAATCTTGATTTCAAATTATAGCCTAGACTGGCTCCCGTCCCACTGATCTGAAGTATTGTGAAAAAATAAGAAAAATTCAACTAGAGAAAGATAAGCTTATCAGCTTATATTCTCTGACTGGCCGATCAGTGGTTGTCAGTTATTGAGAATATGGGTGGTAATTTGAAATAAAATAGTTACACATGAGTGGTCTATTAATTTTAAAACTAACTGACAGCCTGGGAGCCAGGCTAATTAAAGCCCTATGTTGTGATTGCTCATTGGAATTGTTGCAATGAGAAAATTCCAATGAATATCCACAATATGGATTTGTGCAAGTATAGTTGAAATAATAAAGTTTGAAATCTGAAATACCCCCTCTATCTGTAGCTCTGTTAAAAGGACATTTTCTGAAAAATTTCGGAATAATCCCTTCACTTCAGTTTTGATTCAAGTACAACCAAAACATTAATTTCATGCAAATCAAACACAACTTAACTTCACTTATTAGTGTGGTTCAAATGAACAACCTAGCATTGAGGGGGCAGATTTTAACTTAATCAATTAATTCACTCTAAAACCAGGTGTTGGTCCAGTTATTATTTTCGGTACACTTGTAGTAACTGATATGCATTGAATAATTTTTTTCCAACCAGACCTGATATAAATCTGTTTTCCAGGAAAACCGGCGTAATCTAATGTAATTGAAATTGTTTAACCAAGATTATACAAAACAGACAATTTTAGACTACGCCAAAATTTAAAAAATGTGACAGGGGTTAATTTAATTTGCGTAAAAATAAAAAAAGACTGCAAATATTGAAGAAAATATTGAGAACAAGGTGGCTAATTGTCTCAAGATACACCCAGAACACTGCTGGATGTCAAACTAAGAAGAGCAACAAAGGGAAATCAGTCAAAAACTAAACTAGCTAGAGTGCACTGTTCTCTCTATTCATAAGGAGAACATTTCTGGTAAGTTTCAACTCAATCAGACAATATATATAGTCCGTTTGACTTCTATATGGACCAACATTTCGCGGAAAATCTCAAAATTAATTAATGAAACGCATATTTTTCTTGTCATATCATTTTTTCCAGCTAATACCATGACGAATTTTGTTTTTCAGAATTTTTGAATGTAAAATAATGATTTTGTCCGTCCGTCTACATGTTAACTTTCAGTATTTTATACCTACTTGTTACTGTATTAAACGGAACAGCGAATTGTTTAACCAAAAATAGTACTGATTTGCATAATGGCCGAGTCAAAAGAGTAAGATTTTAAGTGAATTGTATTACTATAAAAATCGAGTTATTCAATATAATAAAGTTTGTCTAAGATTTTTGCTACCGTTGGATATCAAATCTGTGTATATTCTCTCTTTATTCAGAAACTGTTTGACCAGATAATTGATTATTGATATTATATATTGAACCCTATATTTACATGTTAAGACCAATCAAAAAGCATTATTTAACGAAGTAGTTGGGAATTTCACGAGGAAAACTTGATGAAAAGGCGAGTAATAGCGGTAAAAATCATGTGCTATTTAAGCTTAAGAAGACATGACTGTCGATATGCTAATTAGCATGTCCAAATAAGGAATAATGGACATTTCATCTGTCAAAAGTTTAGTATAAAACCACATGTTTTTAGCTCCACTGGCTGAAAGCCACTGGGGCTATTGTCATGGCGTTGTGTCCGTCGTGCAGTCATCCGTCCGTCCGTCCGTGCGTCCGGTCGTAAACTTTTTCTTTAAAAATCTTCTCCTCAGAAACTACTGAATGAATTTCAACCAAACTTCACAGGAATGATCCCTGGGTGACCCTCTTTCAAAGTTGTTCAAGAAATTTTGATCCAATGATAAACATGGATTTAATGGGCGTGGCTTATTTCCAATTATGGTAAAAAGTGAGTTTTCTCAGGTTCTAATTGATGGATACCTATTAAATTTTACATGAATGATCCTTGGGTGACCCTTTATCAGTCTACCAAAAATTATTGTGATCGGATGAAAAATATGCATTTTATGGGCGGAGGTCATTTCTGATATGTTATATAGTGGAAACTTTGCAAATCATTTTCTCAGAATGTAATTGATGGATATCAACCAAATTTCACTGGAATGATTCTTGAGTGAACCTTTATCAGTATACCAAAAAATATTGTGATCGGATGAAAAATATGTATTTTATGGGCGGAGGTCATTTCTCTAAATGTTATAAAGTGGAGACTTTGAAAATCATTTTCTCAGAATGTAATTGATGGATTTAAACTTAATTTCACCTGAATGATCCTTGAGTGACCCTGTATCAGTATACCAAAAAATATTGTGATCGGATGAAAAGTATGTAATTTATTGGCGGAGGTCATTTCTCTATATGTTATATAGTTGAAACTTTAAAAACCATTTTCTCAGAATGTAATAGATGGATATGAACCAAATTTCACTAGAATGATCCTTGAGTGACCCTATAGCAGTATACAAAAAATTTTTGTGATAGGATGAAAAATATGTATTTTATTGGCGGAGGTCATTTCTCTATATGTTATATAGTGGAAACTTTAAAAACCATTTTCTCAGAATGTAATAGATGGATATCAACCAAATTTCACTGGAATGATCCTTGAGAGAACCTATATCATGCAGCGATTAATTAATGTCATTGGATGAAAAATATGTCTTTTATGGGCAGAGGTCATTATATATGTTATATAGTGGAAACTTATAATATCTTAAAATCTAGACAAACCTTAGATTTGCTATCTCAAGAATTTCAAGCCTGTGGAGCGACTCAAGCCATTCATGGCTTTCTAGTTACTATATATGTTGACATTTTCTTACTATTGAACAGCCTCCATCACCCCTCGTGTTTAAGAACGGAAAATGCGAAAATATTAATATTAACAAGATAGACAAAATCATTATTTTGAAATCATTTTATTTTCAAAAAATATTTTTTGGAATGGTATTAAGCTGAAATTAAGATTTTACTACATACAAAACCTTTATTCAAACGCAATTTTATGTAATTGATGAAAAGGTTGGTCCATATAGAAGTCAAACGGACTATAATAAGTAATGCTCCAGACAAAGAAATGGAAGCCAGCCACCCACCTGTAGCCATGGGTGATCACATAATACGAGGGTGAATAAAAAATTACATAGACTTTCCTTACAGAAATCTTTAGAGATTTTTACAGATTTCGAAAAGAAAATTACTCTATCATTAAATTGTGGCATTTTTTGTTTATCATGTATATTTGGATGCAATCCAAAGAGTTGGTCAGCTATAGCAACCATTCTAAAACATGTGGTTATTTGGTACCGGGGCATAGTAATAACGTCAATACGACGTTTCAATAATGACAACCTCCCTTGAATATTAATATATTTCAAAATACTCAACTTGACAATCAACACAATTTCTGTATTGCTTTATCCTTTGGATAAGTACCAATTTCATACTAATCTGATGCAAAATAATGAACTATAGTATGTATTATGAGTTTAAGATACTGCACTGATGTTTATCTGTGACAGCTAAAGGAGACGTTTCTAATTCTCTGAGTGTCATCCTTCAGAAAATCTTACCAATTTGAAAAAAGAAACCTCTTATACAATTAAAAAGGAAGACCTTATAGCATATTTATCATTTTAATGTCTCTGTTAGGTTTTCCAAAGGTACACTAAAACTTTATCATTGCTCGGTTGTCTATACCTGTGCCAGTGATGTCATTTTGAAGTTTAAAAAATTGAAGTGTGCCCTTGGCTAACTGACTTTGAATTCGAAATTAGCGAATGGATTGCTCTTAGATTTTAAACATTCCTACAGATTACTTTAACATGTAAACAGACAAAGTTTGGAATGGTTTGGTACAAATTAAGGGGACAATTACTAGTAGTAACACTAAGAAATAATCTTACAAAATGGGTTGTGCACCTAATCAGGAATATCAAACATAATATCAAACTTTGGATTCTTTTTATCACAGTCATAGCAAACTTTTGTTAGTTAAGTATTATGTCAACATTAAATGGTTTATGACTTGTACAAATTTTTATTTTCATTTCCTTCAGGAAATCTTGAAGTTATAGTAAAAGCCGACGTAATTTTTTATCCACCCACATGCATCCTGTCTTTTGACAGGCTTATGGAAGGGGAGAAATTGCTTCAAACAAGAAATTTCTCCTTTTCTCTCAATATTTTTCCTCTAAAATACTTTCACTTCAGTTCATACAAATTAATATTTGTGGGAAAATGGTAACACAGGGTAAGAGTATTCATTTCTTTTTGGGAAATATGTATTTTTTTTTTTTATGAATAACCAATATTGGGATTTTTTTGACTTGCATTTTATGTTTATTGTAAATTTTATTGTCATATATGGAGATTTTCCTGGAGAAGGGATCATATATTAACTTCTTTCCAATAACTCAGTTTCTTTGAAATAAAACATTATTGAGAAGACAGAAATGGCTTTAAAATGCAAGATTTTTTCCATTTCCAATGCTTTTTTTGCCATAACTACTTTTATTTTGCTTGAGAAAACATGTACAATAAACTTTGCCATAAACAATTCTGGTTAATATAATATATGGCTAATAACCAAGTTAATTCCATTTTAAAAAGATCACCTTTTTTAAAATAAGAAAAGTCAATGTGTATAGAAATATTAAATATTACAATGCAGTTTCTTTGATCCCTGAAGCAATATCAAAGCAAAACGTTTCATCCTGCAGGGGCATGGCAAAATATAATTTGTGTCAAATGCTCAAAAAGTGATTTGAAGGGATCCATGAAAGGTATCTTACTTTTTATTATATATGTATACACCAGCCACAGCTAAACATAGCACAGTAATCACACCAAGGACTGATAAACCAATTACTAGTGCTGAACTACCATCTGAAATAAAGATGGCAGCTTAAGCTAAACATATCACAGTTATTTTACATAATAAATACAGATAAACCAATTACAAATGCTGAACTGCCATTTGAAATAAAGATGACAGCCAAACCTAAACATAGCACAGTTATAATAAATACAGATAAAACAATTACTAAAGCTGAACTGCCATCTGAAATAAAGATAGCAGCCAAAGCTAAACATAGCACAGTTACATAATAAATACAGATAAACCAATTACTAATGCTGAACTGCCATCTGAAATAAAGATGGCAGCTTAAGCTAAACATAGCACAGTTACATAATAAATACAGATAAACCAATTACTAAAGCTGAACTGCCATCTGAAATAAAGATGGCAGCCAAAGCTAAACATAGCACAGTTACATAATAAATACAGATAAACCAATTACTAATGCTGAACTTGCATCTTGAGTTAAACAATATTAAGTTTTAACCCTTTCCAGTATTACAAAATTTTGGACCCGTCCAAATTCAAAGGTTTTGCAGATGAAAATTTAAAGTGGATTTAATTTGAAAAATAACCATTCAGTAGGGTAGAAAATAGTGTGAAAAAAGAAAAAAATGCTTGTCAGAAGCAATTTCTTCTTTTTTCACAATGTTTTCTCAATCATAAAATCACAGGCACGTAAAAAACAGGGATTAAACAGCAAAGGGTTAAACAGCCTGGTATTAATATCTTTAAGGAAGATGGCAGCAACATCTATACATATCACTGTAAACATAATTATTACAGACATACCAATAACAAATGCTGAACTACCATCTGATATAAGATGTGATTCAAATTCTTAAACAATGATATTTAATGTAGATAGCAGCTTAAGTTAAACCAAGAATAGTAATCATACCTATTATAGCTTAACCTCCATCTGAAACAAGATTTTTTTTTTTAAATTCAAGTTTTAAAGATACTTTGGTTTGATTATACAAAATTAAGATTACAGCCACAACATAATTCGTACAGAAATAATCTTTTGAGTATTTCCCTCAACTGATTTGATTTCTTTTTTTGCAGTGACCCCATGTATGCCAATTTTCCAGTAAAAATCACTTAAAGTTACAATGATTTTATCAAGGATAATGTTTGTCATGACAAAGCTGCAAATGTGATGAAAATAACTTGACTGTTTGTTCCAAATTAGTGGAGGGAAAAAGGTGGAAAAAAGTTCATATTCCTGCAGTTTTCTTAGCCTTGGCAGACAGTACTAAGCTGATCACTTTTGATAATTTCACTGGTTTAGCATTAAAATTATCAAGAGTATCACCTTAGAGGTCTTGATAATCAATCAAGTACCGTCAATCTTGCTCAAGCAACCATGTCTATTAAGCGACCTTTTTTATTAAAAGACCATTTTAAAAATCCCCTTTCTCTTAATCAAAAAAGCTTAAAAGGTAGTCATTGTTGGTCTAAAAATAATTGAAAATGAATCATATGTTGTAAAAACTCACCCGAATCGTCACAATGAGACAAATCTTTTGAGTTTTAACAACACAGGATTATTGGGAATGTCGCAATATTATGCATAATCATAAAAAAATTATTTTTCTTATTTGTAAACAAAACTTGTATAAAGTAGCCATTTTCTTTAACGACTGCTAATGGTGGTACCGTTTGTGGTCACTTAAAAACAAGTTTTACTGTAGTTTTAACCCTTCTTATGCTGTGCATGGCATATGATGTACTCAAAGCTTTCACAGACATTACAAGGGCGTAACTACAATTTGCACATTATGCAAGTGCGTAATAAAAATAAATCCTCTTTTGAAAAATGTCGTCAATGAATGATTATAACATCGACACTACAGCTGATTTCAAGCTGTAATTATGATGTTTTTGATTATTCACCAACGCTCAAATCAGAGAAAAGGGGAGCAGACGGAGGACATTCATCTTTTGTCACAATCCATATATATCAGCTTCAACATATATTCTATGTTGGTCGCCTTCAGAGTGTGTATAAATTTCAAAATCCTAGTTACATCTATGCATTAAAGATTAAGATCAGCGTGCACTGTCAACACAGTCTGCTTACTAGTGATGGGCAGATTAATCAGTAATAGTCGATAATCAGTTGGTTTGGGCTTTTGATTGAGATAATCAACTAAGAAATTTCATAGTCGATTAATCAGTTCCTAACACATAAATGAAATTCATTATATATTGTTTTCCAAACCAACTTCAGTTTGAAACCTAGACATGAATTGAATGATTGATTAAATGGAATTTAACGCCGCTTTCAACATTATTTCAGTAATATCACGGCGGCTGGAGCACCTAACAATGGTTTCCTGGTATTTCCCTCACCAGTACAACCATCACATCTTTTCCTAGCCTCCAGCTGCTATCTCACATAGGTCTTTGACCTCAGCGTGAAACAGTTGTAACTGCCTATATGTTTATAGGCAGTTACAACTGTTTCCAGCTGATCCATGAAGTTAGTAGACAAATCTGCAGAAAGAGTCTTTATGTCATTAGTTCACATGTTCTCATTCTTTATTATTATGCTGTATTATTCAATTTCTAAGAAAACGATTGTATAATTGATCATTAGTTGATTTACTCTTCCAACTAAAAACCGATTATTGATTGTGTTTTGAAACAGATTGCCACACACTACTGCTTACCACCAAATCATTTGGCTTAAGTCAGACTGGTTCTTATGTCAAGGATATCATCAATTTGTTCGCAAAAAAGTGTGAATTCAGGAGGATAAGGGCATGAATATCAGATAATATTAGTTATACTTACTATTTTTATTTGCCATTTGAATCTTCGACACAGTAACAGAAACACCAATTTCTGTGAAAATAAAAGAAAGATTTGAGATAAACAAGTATCTGGTGTTGTATGCAACACATAAAGTCTCCTACCGGCTTCACATTGACTCAATATGGTAATCAATAATAGATTAAGATGAACAAGTCATCAAAATAATTGTCAAACATATGAAATGCCCAAAATTTCGGAAATATAATTCAAATGACTTGAATAAAGTTACTAAAAGATCAATGATTTGTAATTGCTACCATAGCAAGTGTAATTTTATAAAATAAGAACAACGGTAATCGAAATGTTTAGTGATATTTTTTGCAAGCAAGTTTTCAGCGATCTTAATAAGTTATAAAGACCTTAAACAAGACTTACATGAGTTGTTGTCTCTGCTGTGCCCACTATACAATTCATGCAAGCAATAGACAGATGCAAGAAATAGTATCAATAACAGTTACATTGTCTGATCCAAGATGATTTTCTTCAGTCTTGTTGGTAAGAAATGAGAACTTTCACTGGAGGTGATTAATACTGCTGCATCACCACCCTGACTAACATGGCTTATAAATTTTTTTACATTTTAAAACAGATTTCATCAATTTAGCTTGCTTAGTTATTAAGTTATTGCAGGATCCATTTTTTGCCATATTTTCACTATTTCCGTTACCATAGCAACCACACTTTTTGTCAAAGAACAAAGATAAAATGATGTGCATAATCTACACATTGCCATCTAGTCATATACCAAGTCTCATCAAATAAGCTTGCTTACTTATTAACTTATCGCAGGATCCAATATTTTTTGCCATATTTTCACTATTTCCGTAACCATAGCAACAACAATTTTAGTCTAAAAACAAAAATAAAATGATGTGCATAATCTACACATTGCCATATAGTCATATACCAAGTCTCATCAAACTAGCTTGCTTAGTTATTATCTTATCGCAGGATCCCATTTTTGGCTATATTTTCACTATTTCTGTAACCATAGCAACCTCAATTTAAGTCGAAAAACAAAAATAAAATGATGTGCATAATCTACACATTGCCATCTAGTCATATACCAACTTTCATCAAAAACGCTTGCTTAGTTATTAAGTTATCGCGGGATCCAGATTTGAGCGGACAGACGGACAGACAGATGGACAGACGGACGGACAGACGGACGGACGGACGGACGGACAGACGGAGGGCAAACCTATAGTCCCCTCCGGTGTGAACACCGGTAGGGGACTAACAATCAGGTTCCGAGGTTATAAAACTTTTCTCAGACTCAGCTGAGAATTTTCTGAGTTTTTAAATTGAAATAAATGAATGGAAATAAAAGATAATATTAATAAGGGGTTATTTATAACAACTTATTAATATTATCTTTTATTTTTATACATTGAAATGAGTATTAAAACAGAATTACGGCTTTTATCTCAAATTGAAATTTGAGAAAAATTTGAAATGAGAAAGAGAAAAGTTTTATCTTCATAAGTCGGGAAGCTATGAGTGGAAATATAACCTTTGTTGTTAATGAAAGATTTATAGATGTTCAATGAAAGAAAAGCGATTATTTCTTTTGTGCAAAAAGTAGATTAAATGTGAAACATTTTGGTAATTTTGCTGCTCTGGCAATCAAACAAGCAAACCATGATGGTCCTAAATTGCTCACCTGAGTCTACTTAATCACTTGGATATTGCACATGGCACGACATACGACAGATATTGGACAATCATAATAGCTAAACTTGAGCAATTTTTGCTCAGGTGAGCTAAAAATTATTAACAGAGAAATCTTGATTATCAATTCCAAAGCTTAAGTTAATTATAGAAGATAATTCAGCATGCTGTGTCCTATCCCTTCCTTGGTCAAATGATAAGGAGTCATCAGAGAATAATTTACAGCAATTTCTTTTTCCCACAAACTTTAAACTTTAAAGAAAAAAATCTCAAATAATTTTCACTTACGGTTTAATTCTCGACAAGGTACAGGCCCATATTTTCCTTTGTCAGAACATAAACATCTGTAATTTTTCTCTGATACTGGTACACATAAATTACTGCATGTACTCATTAAACATACACTGAAAGCTAATACGAAAGAAACAATAAATTGGCATTCTTTATCGCCATTTTGTGGATTATTGAGGAAATAATTGGATTATCATGTAAACCTGGTGAAATTAGACTGTCGCAAAGCGGACTAATACCCCCCTTCAAGTCAATATTGAAAAGCCATTTTCCATCAAAAGACTATAACCCTATTAAAAGTCAATGGATTGTTAAGCACTATATCACTTGCATATCTCTGATTGATACTGACCACATCTGTAAAGTTTGTATGAAATTAGGTGCTAGAGGGATTGACAGACCAACTAACCGACATGCTGGCTCCTATATACCAACCACAATAGTTTTGGGAGGTATAATTACCAGATTGTAACCTTCTTTATTCATTTAACCCTATTTAAGGTAGTGGAACCGTAATAGTTACACAACATTTCAATCACTTGATTTTTTTCACAATGTTGCCCGAGGTATCCTAATGAAAATCATTAGGGAAACCGTGGTTAATACTGTTAAAGTTCAGGAATTACAAAACATTGCAGAACAAACAGGTCCATTACCTTAACATTATTTAAATGGGGCCCATCACACACACAAAAAGTACATAAAAGAGAATTTATGCGAAAATTTTAAAATTTCATATTATTATTGTACTAAAGAAAGACATTTAATCAATTGATTTTCAATTACCCTTTCATTGGGTGAAAAAACAAAAGCTATATTTTCACTTATGAAAATATAGCTTTTGTTGTTTACTCAAAGAAAGATTAATCAATATTAAAATGAAACAAACAATACCCTTTATGAGGTACAAGTTTACAGCCTTTGCATAGGTTATATATACAAACCAAAAAGCTGTTTTAGAGTATGATCCTTTGTTCCTTGTTTACAGAGGTTCTTAAGTTCTAAGGAGAAGATTTTTTAAGAAAGAGTTTATGACCTGAGAGACCGAAATATGGACACATCTCCATTAACAATATCCCAAGTTGCCTTCATCCAGTGGAACTAAAACTACTGACCTGTTCGAATGTCAGATTTTTTATAACTGGCAATACCATTTAGCCTGGCAAATTTGGCTGGACCAACTTGCTCCAAGTCACCTCCATCTATAGGGATTCTGCTAACATGTCTGTAATGTGAATTATTGTCTTTGTAAAAATGTGAACCATCATATCAATCAATGAAATGTGAATCATATTATTTTGATGTGCAGGCTTAGTGTGAACCATTGTAACTACCCATAAACATCATGTTTGGTATAGTGAATAGTAATGAAATGACTTACAGTAATAATAAAGAATATATTATCAATAAAATAACAAACAGAAATATGAATATTATTAAAGCTTCTTTGGAGTTTGTTGGTAAATGAATATTCTTTAATCCTAGATTTATCCTTAAACTCCGAGCCATTATTCTCATTTTGTTTCTTTAATAAACTGTTCATGTGCATATGCGTGTGTGTACATGTTTTTGTATGCAATCGATTGATATTGATGCAATATTTTGTATTGTTGATAGTTATTGCCTTTAACACAGGTTATATTTGTGCATAAATAAATTCTTAAATTTTTATTCTTATAGGCAGTACTACAACTGTTATGCCCTGAGTCATCTTTATATAGGGATATGACTTATTACATTCAAAGTAATATGATTCATCATATTCATTGAAATGTGAATCATAAAATCATTTGCAGAAAAGTAAATTATTACATTCAAAGAAAGTTGAATTATCATAATCATAGAAAGATGAATCATATTCTTAGAAATGGGAGCCATCATGACCATATAAATGTGAATTATGAGGTTTAAAGAAGTGCTAATCATCTTTATATAGATGGGAATCATCAATTCATGTTTAAAGAAATGTGAACCATAATGTTTATTTATATAAACATTATGGTGCACATTTCTTTAAACATAAATTATTCACATTTATATCTGTAAAATAATCTTCAGGGAAATGTGAAGCATATTGGTAATAGAAATGTGAGTCAAATTGCTTTTTAAATATGAATCATATTTCATGTATTAAAGTCAAATATAATGTTTTTAGAAGTTTAAATCATCACTGTTTATTCAAATATGTAACCGTTCACGCGAAAAGGGACCATCTGGATTTTGCTTTGCATGTCAACCCTAGACAGACTGCCAGATAGCCCAGACTGACTAGGGTCGAAACTTTTTGCACTTTGCCTATTTTCTAAAAACTAGAAAGATCAATCTACCTTCCTATGAAAGAGTTTTTGAAGTTTGACCTGTAGTTGACCCATTCTGGACCCAATCTCTTTTTCTAATATTTATTTTACAAATTTCCCAGATGGTCCTTTTTCCTATGACGGTTCACATATGAATCATCATGTTCATATACATGTCTTTTATTTTTAATAAAAATATAAATCATTATGTTTATACAAATTGATTCCTCAGCTTGAAACAGTTGTAACTACGGATATGTTTCTAGGAAATCACAACTGTTTCAAGCTGAGCCATCAAAATGTGAATCATCTCATTCATGTAAAAAGGAATTATGATTTAACGGAAATATGAATGATCATGTTTCAAAAACTTTATGATTGAGTTTCTCTTTTTTTTTCAATTTAAATCATTTGACTTACTTTCTAAACCAGTCAGTAAAATACAGAAAGTTGTTCATTAAAGCTATTCCGAAGTAATGAGCTTTTGGTTCAGCTAAAACTATCTTCTTGATTTTGGTCTGTAAATTGATCTGCCCAATTATGTCTCTTTTGGCATCAGCCCAGTATAAATTCATAGCTGAAACCAAATTTGATTGAGAAAAATAAAATCTTCATCTTCAGATTTTACTACAGCTTTTATAATTATAACCTTTGAAAATATTATCATACAATGTTTGAAATCATGGCTAAAGGATAGTTAACATTATGTTATTAACAAACTGAGGCTGTCAATCTAACAAGAGGCCCAAGAAAGCCTGTATCACTCAACCAGCACCAAGCTTTATGATTTATTTGTAAACGGCTAATCACCAATTTCACAAGAAGGTCCACTTTTCCAGGACACAGAATAATATATTCAAGCAGCTTTAATGTGTCCAAAGTAATATGATTAGCAACATATTATTTCATAAAAATTTGTCAATAAATGTGCAAAAAAAAGAAATGTTGCATTACAAAGGCCTCCCTCATTATCAAAGGAATCTGAAAGAGCATGTACTAAGCATAATGCCTGTGAAGTTTGGTTGAATTCTGACAAATAGTTTCAGAGAAGAAGTGTTTTTTTTTTAAAATCTGACCATTTGGGACCTATTTTTTGGTGACACCACGGCCTAGAGCACCAATGTTATCAGCCCTATCAAAATTTACTAAAGAATTCTCAGAGAGCATATCCCAAGGGTCATTCAGGTGAAATTTGGTTCAATTCTGCGTCAGAAGTTTCAGACAAGAAGAAGTTTAACCCTTTGCTGTTTATTCCCTGCTTTTAATGTGCCTGTGATTTTATGATTGAGTAAACATTGTGAAAAAAGAAGAAATTGCTTCTGACAAGCAATTTCTTCTTTTTCCACACTATTTTCTACCCTACTGAATGGTTATTTTTCAGATAAAATCCACTTTAAATTTTCGTCTGCAAAACCTTTGAATTTGGACAGGTCCAAAATTTTGTAAAACAGGAAAGGGTTAAAGAAACAGTAAACAGATGCAGGCACTACTAACGAAAGACACCAGGCCATGACAATAGCTCCATTAGACTTAAATTAGTCCAGGGGAGCTAAATATTGATTGACCAATTCTAATAAATCATTTAGACTGGATTGCACTGTTGGCCTCTAGTTCTTTTCTATCATTTTCTTTTGGAAATTTTGAGGCTGGACAAGCTCAATCTTGTAACTACAGCTTTACTCTTCCGCTACATCATTAGGCTATGAATCAATGCCAAGGTTAAAAAGTTACCTTACAATTCAATTATTTCTTAATTAAGGACCTATTTATAACAGCAATACAATTCACATACCGACAGTATATGAAGTCAAACTTTTAGCCTGCGAATCATTGTCCTATCTTTGGTTTCAAATATGTTTCAGGATTTGATTTAAAAAATTACAAAATATTCATTTTAAATTCAGTTAACTTCTAATGGCAGACCATTAGGCCATGAATAAATCATTGCCAAACTTAAGTAGTTAACTCTTATGTCCACCGTTCAAAGTGCCCATTTCTATTCAAGGACCAGTTTAAACCAACAATAGCGAATTAATTTTACATACTGTTAACATCCAATGCCAGACCATTTGGCCATGAATCATTGCCAAAGTTTAGAAGTTCACTCCTATTTCCACCGTCCATGGTGGCCATTTCAATTTTAGGTTCTTCTCCCCAGTCTGTCCAGTATATCATTCTGAAATGAGAATTTTAGTTGCTCAGTGCAAAACTTTTTGCTGTTTAATCCCTGCTTTTTACGTGTCTGTGATTTTATGATTGAGAAATCATTGTGAAAAAAGAAGAAATTGCTTCTGACAAGCAATTTCTTCTTTTTCCACACTATTTTCTACCCTACAGAATGCTTATTTTTCAAATTAAATCCACTTTAAATTTTCGTCTGCAAAACCTTTGAATTTGGACAGGTCCAAAACTTTGTAAAACAGGAAAGGGTTAAGTGCCTATACTATACAGTGTACACCTCATAGCCAGTCTCTAATTATAAAACAAAAGCAAGAGGGAATTATTACATTTCAAGGGCGTAGCGCCCATTGCACAATTTACGCAAGTGCGTAAAAGAAATAATCCTCTATTGAATAATATTATTGACAAATGATCATAGCATCGAAACTACTGCTTATTCAAGCTGTAGTTACGATGCTTTGATTACTCACCAACCCTAAAATCATAACAAGAGGGCCATAGTGGCCCTTAATCGCTCACCTGAATGAACTGTCTAAAATTTTCAAAAGAAGAATGAGAAATAGAATGATGAATGACTGAGCTAAACAAAGCTGTTGCTTCTATACAACTTGAGAATCCCTTTTTTTACAATTTTAAGGTTGACTAACAAGGATTTTTATAATTGATTTCATGACCTATTTTTTAGCCCCAGATGACCCAATTTTGATCTCATCCGAGATTTCATCTAGACAATCATTCTGACCAAATTTCAGGTTGATTGGCCAAAAATTGTGGCCTCTAGAGTGCATACACAGTTTTTCTTAGATTTGACCCCGTGACCTAGTTTTTGACCCCAGTTGACCCTATTTCGAACTCGACCAAGATTTCATCAAGACAATCTTTTTGACAAAATTTCAGGTTGATCAGGCAAAAAATGTGGCCTCTAGAGTGCATACATGGTTTTTCTTAGATTTGACCCCGTGACCTAGTTTTTGACCCCAGTTGATCCAAATTTCGAACTCGACCAAGATTTCATCAAGACAATCATTTCGACAAAATTTCAGGTTGATCAGGCAAAAAATGTGGCCTCTAGAGTGCATACAAGGTTTTTCTTAGATTTGACCCTGTGACCTAGTTTTTGACCCCAGTTGACTCAATTTCGAACTCGTCCAAGATTTCATCAAGACAATCATTCTGACCAAATTTCAGGTTGATCTGGCAAAAAATGTGGCCTCTAGAGTGGGTACAAGATTTTCTAAGATTTGACCCCATGACCTTGTCTTTGACCCTAGTTGACCCAAATTTGAACTTGTCGGAAATTACATCAAGACAATCATTCTGACCAAATTCAGGTTGATCGGGCCAAAAATGTGGCCTCTAGAGTGGGTACAAGGTTTTTCTAAGATTTGACCCCATGACCTAGATTTTGACCCCAGTTGACCCAATATCGAACTTGTCCGAGATTTCATCAAGACAATTATTGTGACCAAATTTCAGGTTGATCAGACAAAAAATGTGGCCTCTAGAGTGCATAGAAGGTTTTTCTAAGATTTGACCCTGTGACCTAGTTTTTGACCCAAATTGACCCAATTTCGAACTCATCCGAGATTTCATCAAGACAATCATTGTGACCAAATTTCAGGTTGATCTGGCCAAAAATGTGGCCTCTAGAGTGCATACAAGGTTTTTCTTAGATTTGACCCTGTGACCTAGTTTTTGACCCCAGTTGACCCAATTTCAAACTCGTCCGAGATTTCATCAAGACAATCATTGTGACCAAATTTCAGGTTGATCTGGCCAAAAATGTGGCCTCTAGAGAGCATACAAGGTTTTTCTTAGATTTGACCCTGTGACCTAGTTTTTGACCCCAGTTGACCCAATTTCGAACTCGTCCAAGATTTCACCAAGACAATCATTCTGACCAAATTTCAGGTTGATCTGGCCAAAAATGTGGCCTCTAGAGTGCATACAAGGCAAATGTTGACGACGGACGTCGCACGACGCACGACGGACATCCACCTAACCACAATAGCTCACCTTGAGCACTTTGTGCTCAGGTGAGCTAAAAAGTGCATTTATCATTGTCACAGTTCTAATTCCGCCTTTATCCTATATATTCTTTAGTCATTGCCTTCTGAGTGCGTATCAATTTCAAAGTCCTAGATACGCCCATGCATTTCCTATTGTCAACCATTATTACAAAAGCTTAAATAATTCATAAAAAAAGAAATAATGTCCTCATTGACTCATTATAATTATGTAAGTTTATTTTGTCAAATTTTGGAAAATATCCGATGGTTTATGACTGAAATATTCAACTTGTCCATATATTTATTGGTCAACCATCATACAAAGTAAACCACTAACCCAGTCTCTGAATGCACAACAATATCTCTTGGTTCATTCAAACTCTCATTGATAATTGTTTTGTAAATCCTCGGATCTCCAAGTGACACCACCACAATAATGTCCGCATATGTACAGGTATAAAACAAGAGTTGGTTGATGTAGTCCACGGCTAGACCATCCGATACAGAACCTGAAAATGAATTTATCATGCACTCAAGATTGTAGTAACCTGATATCAATTGCATAATGACAATTAAACAGCCTGCATGTGACATTTCTAACAATTTCACATGTGCGCAAAGCAAAGCTTTTGGTCAGCCTGTACAGCTGCATAGTCTGACCAAAGTCATCACTATGCTCTTTATTGCTAGGTAAGGCCTTAATCACTCCTTACGTGGTCGGTATTTAATTTTATTGCATTCTGTCTTTGTCTACACTGCTCAAAGTTTGTACCTCGAACATTTGTTTGATTGTTGGAAATGTCTCACACAGGCACAAATGTTATCAGGTTGTTTATTTTTAGAAATAATTTGCATTTCCAGGTTAACTAGAACAACTTTAACCTGAATGTCATTCAGTTAGTGGACCTGTAATACTTCCGTAACATTTCAGAACTGAAGAACTTTCACAATGTTGACCAAGTTTACTATTGAATATCATTAGGAAACCTGAGTTAACACTGTTTAAGTTCATTACTTCCCAACTATTACTGGTCTACTTCCTTAAATCAAAAGCTTTTATAAAGAAAAACTTTAAGCTCTGAAAAATGATATAATAATAAATTAAAGATTAATATGTTTAAATCTTGAAATATCATGATTTAAGGGGTCAGGGCAATACTATTGTAAGTACCTTTAAATATATAGGTACTTGTGATAGAATTGTGCTGACCTCTAGACTTGTTGTGGCATCTTTGACTCACTCACAGAAAACCAAGCTTGACAAAATCATGAGTGTCAGAGCAATATCTTATACCCTGCAACTTGAAAATATAAAACCACATCCCTTTTTTTTTTTAATGAAAATCAATCTGAAATTGAAGGAGATGTTATGTTAACAAAAAAAAGGATGTATAGACAAAGAGATAGATGGGCTAACTGGCAGACAAAGAAGATGAAACCAGTGTATGACCACCTCTTTTGAAGCTTACTATCATCAAATAGTATATTCAATACAATCAAGGATTTTGATTGGTTTAAATCGCATCACGTTGTGAAATCTGCTGTGAATAGAAAGTTGACGAAGATCAGCAGGTAACATTCTCAACCTCGCTTGATCACGACCTTTTCGTTTTAAAATGAAGCAGTACTAGGCGGAAGATCAATTCCTGATCATACACATCTTTAGTAATGTAAGAATTGTTGTCTATTTGTGTAAAATTTGTAAAGCTTTATGCCAATAACATCCGATAGCGAGATAACACTACATTTTTAAAGTGAGTTCTAAAAGTAGATCTTATTCTTTGGTCTATATATAGCCACAGAAATGAGACTCGAACCTTTCATTATTTGGCCAGGTATTTCAATTATTTCTTACATGTAGATCTATAGGATTGCAATTATAGGGCTGAGTATTTTTCATGGTGTTTATTGTAGTATAAAGTGCAATTGCCTTAGCACAAGGCTTAAACATGACTCCTTACGGCGTTATTTGCCTGGTGCTAATGCAATTACACTTTATACTCCAATAAACAATAGTGAAAAATACACCCATCCCTATATTAATAGCCTTACCATTTGGGAGTTTAACAAAAACTGTTTCACCAAACCCATCAACCTGGGCTTCCATAATAACAAAGGCTTTATTATCTGTCCAATACACTTTACTGGTGAGAGGGTTTGTATCCACGGCAACACCTTTATATCTGTTGTTCAGACGAACAGCGCTGACATCCCCATCACTAACACCGATCTGGTAAACCTTCTTTAGGTATGAGTCAACTGTTACAACAAAATTATCCGCCTTTGGCTCTGAAAAATATGAATAATTGACTGTTGCAGGATTGAAATTACCCCTCTGAATATTTTGCATTTACATGGGGGTTATTACACAAGTATATCAATCATGTAAATGAGGTTAGAGCACAGAGTAAAGGCTATTTTCTTACCATAATATAGTGTTGGGCACTCTGTTTCAAATCACAATCGATAACTGATTTTTAGTTGGAAGAGAAAATCAGCTAATGATCAATTATTCAATCGTTTTCCTAGAAATTAATAATAAAGCACTCCCAGTATCATCCTTTGAAGAATAGAATGTGAAAGTTTAGTTAAACTAAAATCCTAAAGACTCTTTCTGCAGATTTTTCAACTTACTTCATGGATCAGCATGAAACAGTTGTTACTGCCTATAAACATATAGGCAGTTACAACAGTTTCACGCTGAGCCATCAAACTGATATCAGTTTTGGAAACAATATGTAATAGCTTTCATTTATGTGTTAGGAACTGATTAATTGATTATGAAATTTTTTAATCAATTTATCACAATCAAAAGCCCAAATCAACTGAGTATCAATTATAATTGGTTAATCTGCCCACCACTACCATAATATGACATCATAATAGATGTGATGATGTCATACTTTACAAACTATGTTATATGCCCGTGGATAATTTCAATCAATGAATTTAAGAGTTGTGTCGATTTATCACAGAAATTCATGTCATATCATAATCAGAATTAAATTTGTGTTTATAAAAACATAATTTAACAAACTTGTTTTCTAAAACAGATAAAAACTCTGCAAAGCCTCTTTTTAGCTATTTATAAATTACTCATTTAATAATTTCAGTATTTCATGACCACTCATTCAATTTCCTCTATTTATTGAATGAGTGGTTATGAAAAACAACACATATTAAATGAGTCATTCTTCTAGGAGCAGATAAAGCAAGAATTTGATGAGGGGTTTTTTTTCAGTTTTATAGCATAACTAAGTAAATATGGTAAAAACACAAACTCTTCAATCTATCTAAAATTTGACTTATGTAGGCAGAGTATATCAAATCCCAACATCATACCTGATATACATGTTCGTAAATTTGTCTCGTCCAACACAAATCCCACACCACATTCACACAGACGTTCCGACGACGATGTTGGTAGACAGATATGGTCACAATACCCATTGGAAATGTTACACGGACCTGAAAGTAATTTAAAATACTTTACGGGAGTGAAATAAGCCCGTTGAATATTTTTGATCTTACACGAGTGTTATTACACTAGTGGAATAACTATGCAAATGAGCTAAGAACGAAAAACAACGTTATATTTTTGTTAGGAAAATGACGTCATAATGGATCTGCTGACAGCATTTTTCAAACAGCGTTATATGTTTCGCGGAATAACATGAATTGATAAATACCGTAATTTTATCGTTTTATTTAAATTCGGGTCATATTATAAATAGAATATCAAATTTGTGCTCATCAAATACCGAATTTATTAAACTCGTCATCTATAAACAGATAAAAACTCGGCACAGCCTCCTTTTTATCTGTTTATAGATGACTCTTTTAATGAATCTGGTATTCAATGACCACTCATTCAATATCCTCTATTTATTACTTTTAAGCTCATTGTCTACTTTAGCTGTAACAAGAAACTAAAATTTTAGACCCTTCCTAACTGCTGTGGAGCCTGCAAGTTTGACCATCAACTTAACCTTGACCATAAATAAAGACTCAAAATTAACATATGACCTTGATATCTAACCTTGATCTTTGAAGATCTGAAGATTTATTTCACTCTGCATATATACTCATTACAATGACTTTGTCAATCCATTTGTGTAGCAGCTATACTCCAACCAAACTCAATTTCTAAATTAGACATTCAAGTTTGACCTTGAACTTGAAAGCTACCTGGAAACAACTCATGATGGCAAACATCAAATCCATCCATAATTGTAAGAGATATACTTCTTGTTAGCTAATTTTTTAGTTTTGACCTTGATCTGTGGCCTTGACCTTGAAGATAACTGAAAATTTGTTTCAAATAGCACATCTGTTTATGGTGGAGAACAATTGTGCTGAGCTATTTTTCAATGCCAACCATTAATTGAGAAGTAATGCTTTGGACAAATTCAGATGGACTGAAACACACACACACACTGACCCACAAATACTGACTTTTCATAATGATGATTTGACTCACTGCAAGAAAGCTGGACAAAAATAATGGAATCGCATGTGATTAGCTCCTTTATTTTTCACAATAATTTTCCAGTTCTTTTTTTCCTGGAGAAATGAATGTTTACATAAAATGACTGTTGCCCGCTATATCAGAGTATTTCTCAGACAGCAGGCTACCATGATACCACAAAGGTACGAAAAAGAGGGAGTAACTCCAGTCTAAAATCTAATGTTCAGTAAGCTGTCCTTGCTGCTAGGCTTGTGTTTAAGTATATAATTTCATATCCAAATTTACGCTCCCCGGAGATATATAAAGCATTGCTCCCCGGAGATATATAAATCATTTTTAAGGAGATTAAAGTAAACCCACTTTCGAATCAAAATCATAGACCAATCTATTTTTTGCTTTTACCTATTTAAATTCAGATGAATTTACCTTAATTAAACAACTATATAAATGATTGTTCAGAGTAAATTCACCTCAAATTAGAGAAAGGATTAAAAACTTTTAACTTTGCACGTGCACATACGTGCAAAGCGAGGTATGATTTCGAAAACGCTTTGCTAACATTTTCATCCTGAACGCAGGGCTGGTTTCACTTACTAGATACGTCAGGCTGATGTTCTGGGTCAAAAGTGACGAGATCTGACGCTAGACCAACATGCGGATGTAACATCCCTCGTACCTTCTCCTTCTTATCAGCCCTGGCAGCATGAACACCATTTTTTGTGTCGTCTTTGTCAGTCCATAAAATATAATCCTGAAAAATAGGAAAGTAATGAATTAGTATTTTAACCCCTGTAAAACTGACTTTAGATTTGTTTGAAAAAAAATAGCTAACTTTTAGGGCATTTGAACCAGTCTTCCTGAAGTTAATTTCCAAGTATTGCATGAGATGTTTGTAAAACAATTATGACCTCCATAAAACAGGTCAATGCCCTTTTCTTTGTTAATCAACAAAGGACAATTACTCACAAAATTTGATGAGTAGAGTTATGGTTCTTGTGCAATGCACTTCTTCTCATGAGATCTATTTACCTATGAAGTTTCACGATTCTAGCTTGCATACTTTTTGAGATATGCTCCAGACAAAAAACCATCAGACTGACTGACTGACAAGTGCAAAGCAATATACCCCTCTTCTTGGAAGGGGGTCATTAAAATTAAGAAAGCAGGTAGTGGAGGAAGTGAAATTTTCAGAATATAAAAGGTTGCAAATGTTTCTAGCAAATTATTGTGAATCTGATTACTAATTTAGAACTTAGGAAAACTAATCCAATAACTTATAGAACACCCCTCCTAGTATATAAACCAGGCACTAAAAATACTGTTACTAGCAAGCCCTATTAGCTCAGTCGGTGGAGCACCAGGCTTTATAACCATTGAAGTTAGATCCACGTGGGTTTGATTCCCAGGCTGGCACACTGACAAACTAATTGTCTTTCAGATGATACGTTTAATAAAGGTCACGTGAGACATGCTTTAACCCCAGCACATTAAAGAACCATGGCTATCTCAGCAGTAGTTTCATCATGTAACTTGAACTATCCCCCTTAATAACTAACCACCTTCATGGGCATGTGTTACAGTAGCGACAATAAATAAACGGAAATACACACACCTACTGTTACTAAAGAAACTCAAATTCAATTAATCTCTACCCCTCTAGTATTGAGATAAACACTACATACCTGATAAATACTGATACCAAAGAAGGTGACACACTGCAGGATAATTTTCATACAATATCTCTACCTCACTGGTATTGAGATAAACTCTACATACCTGATAAATACTGATTCCAAAGAAGGTGACACTCTGTAGGATATTTTCATACACTATCTCCACCCCTCTAGTATTGAGATAAACACTACATACCTGATAAATACTGATACCAAAGAAGGTGACACTCTGTAGGATATTTTCATACACTATCTCCACCTCACTGGTATTGAGATCAATCATACGGATTGAATAGAAACCCGAGTCTGCCCAGTATAACCTAGAAGTAAAGTCAGCCAACTTAAACCCTTTTCATGTTGAATAAAAATCTAGACAAAATTGCATTAAAATCAAAGTAGTTACAGCACTGAATACACTAAATATAAGTCAGTGGTTATCTTGAAAACTAAATTTTCAAGCTTTTTTGGTTTCAAATACAGAAAAACAGGTGGTATAGAGAAAGATCAGTCTGCACATATGTGCAGACTGATTTTTGTTTTTACCTCCTGCAAAAGCAGGAATGTTCCGGGTTCAGCATGACAAGGGTTTATCTAAACAAAAATATTTGTTTGACTTTTTTGTAATGCCTATACTAATCAGACTAGCCTGATTTGCTTTTTCTGCCCTAAATCGCTCACCTGAATAATATAAGACATTTCAGAAGAAACTCGCTGACATTTCAGAAGAAACTCGCTGTCATTTGAGAGATATTTGCCTAAGGGTGTGGGTGTGGGTTTATGTTTAATTGTTTCAAAGTCAAAATAAGGACTAATCATAATTAGTCCATTCATTTTTGAGAGGATGATTTTTAAAGATTTCAGTATCAAAGAAATCCCCACACAGATATGCCCATATTAAGGTGGCAATCAAAAACTCATTGACAGTTCATGGTCAGGTCTGCCCTGCCCTACCACGCCCATTTTTGGAGGTCATTCAAAATTTATGAAATAGTTTTATACTGGGTCACCCAAGGAACATTTCTGCAAATTTAGGTTGAAATTAGCCATACAGTTACTGAGGGGAAGATTGTTAAATGTTTAGGGGTAAAAATTGCATTATCTTGCCACGCCCAAATTTGGGGGTCAATCAAAACTTACAAAACAGTTTTATGAAGGGTCGTCAAAAAATCTTTTCTGCCAAATATGGTTGAAATCCACCAATTGTTAACAGATATGTCCATAAGTTTTCAGAATAAAAAACTACCCCACCCTTGTATGCCCATATTTTGGGGTCAGTCAAAATTTCACAAACAAATTTTAAAAGGGTGACCCAAGGAACATATCAGCAAAGTTTAGTTGAAATTAGTCCACCCCTTTTTGTTGAAAGGTAGTTACAGCTGATTCCATCATGGGTCATCATTTTGTCTTTCCTGCTAGCCCATGAAGGAAAATTGTTAGTATCCTAAGCAAAATCCATTACATGACCTCTGCTTTATCAAAAGCAGGGATCTGCCCAGGAATCAAGTCAATGGGGCCAAATGGCCCATAGGGTTTAGAAAAAGTGGGCCATTTCAGAAATAGTGGGGTCTTACCAATATTTACAATAAACCAAAGGTTAGCTGGCCAGCATTGTGTTATCATTTAAAGATAAGTCTGCTGGACTATTTGGGCTTTTTAACCTTTTACTTTATTTGCAGCTCAACACATAAGCATGCTGATCTGTTATGTTTGCAGGCACCACAGGGAAAATGACTAACAATTTGAACTTAGGGGCCCAGAGGTATAGGCATTTTTCCAACTAATCTAGGGGCCCAGCCCAAAATCTAGGGGCCTTGGGCGACTGGGCCCCTGCTAATCCTATTCCCTGGGCACCAGATGTAAAAGTATTTCTTTTTTAAGACACACTGGTCATTGGTAGTTGAATAAATATATCTATAATAATTATACTTCAAAATAATGAATAATATTTTGAATTGACAAAAAATAACATTTAGGCTGGGGTTTTAATTTGGTCGAGTCGCCAATGGGCTGTGTTGACAGGTCTTGATTATGTTCAACTTATATTTCTCATTGTTACCTAACCAGTTACACTAATCAAATCACTGTGTAATGCAAAATCTAGGCCTCTTTATATTTCTGATTGGCCTAAATATTCAATTCGTGGTGTTCGACCGTTCGCCTAGCAAACTTTTTATCGAGACGGATTTCTTGAGAATCTGCGACATTGAATGGTAATGAAGCATTACTAGTGCTTTGGCCCAATGGGGACTTGATCCGGGTTAAGAAGAGTTTTCATCATAAACTTTCTCTGTTTTGGTCAAAGTCCATGTGAAAAATACAAAAATAGTCCTATGACACCTTTTACTTTGATCCATTGTTCAGAAACATGTAAACACAAAATGGCCCCTGACTAATTTTTAATTTCCGATAACGAAGTGTCGATTCAACAAAATGGCGCAGGGTACTATATTGATTTTTATTTTGGAGTAGGCTAAATTGCTACAAGAATATACCTGAAGTCGTCTTTCCTGCTGACGCTGTATGTAAAAATTTCAGCGCGCCGTTTGGCCCATCTGTTTGATTTTTTCTGGGCCATCTGCAATTTTTTCCTGGCATTCGCGCGATGGCCCAACCTGGGCAGAACTCTGCAGAAGTAATTATGAATGAACTTAAAAGTAGAATTAGAAATTTCTCTTACTTTTGCCTCTTCACATCTAAAAATAAATGGTTTGGAACGTCACATATCGTGTTATTCACAATGACTGTGGTTTGGGAACCATCCATAGCTGCTCTGTAAATCTGGTTTCTGGTTCCTTGCTCTGACCAGTACATCAACCTGCAATACAGGTAAACACAAGCTTCTTAGCCAATAACTACACAATCCCTCATTTCAACACACTAAAGAAGGTTTCTTTAGTGTGTTGAAATGAGGGATTGTGTAGTTAAGGAGGGCCGTTACAGTTTCGGGGGATATCCAGATATGCGCGAAACAGATGTATATTTTAGAGCATTCATATGCACAGATATATTGAAAATATCAACATAGCTTTCCATGCATATTTTGAAAATATTTACATTTTTCTTAAGGTGGCCATGTTTTCGAAAATATCGAAGCAAACTGTTTATTACACCGACCAATCACAAAAGTGGTGTGCTAAATCAACATATATTTATAGCCATAGATATGGAAAACATAACAATATAATAAACTTTCTAGTAAGGGCATAAATAAGTGACAAGTGGACATTTTGCTTTAAATGCTCCTCAAAGATAAAAAGTGAATACTTTTTTGAAGGGAAAAAAAAGCAAACACCTTTATTAAATAATTTCGAAATATGTCAATAGAAAATTAGCCCAACTATCGTACAACTGAAATTAATAAAGAAAAGTATATGTATCCAGGCACTTTTAGTCAATTTCATAAGTTTGAAATACAGTACCCCCCTTAATTTACTACTCTAATTTGATTTTGTCCAGACATTGTTACGTCCCCTGATTTCTTACCCAATAAAAACCATTTGTAATTTTGATACACTTTGTAACGCATTTGTAGGATTTCTGGAACGGGGTTTAAACTACAATTAAGGGGGGGGGGGGGGGGGGGGGGGGGGGTAGTCATTTCACATCATAACCAAAGTTTTTGCCGAATTACCCAGTGAAAGACTGAACACCCAATTCCCTCTGGATCCGCCATATGCACAGCCATTATCCTGATCAAAACATGAGGTTTTCCTCTATAAACTCATTTTCTATAGGAGGCAATTACATATAGATTTAATATGTCATTTCAGTTACCACAGAAGATAAGATGGTTTATTACTCGATTGAAAAAAAAGAAAAAAAAACACACACACACAAAAAAAAACATGACTTTCGATTGATTTTAAAGATTTTAGAATTCTGATATTATGTTGATAAGTTTTTTACAATGGTTTGGAAATAATTTCCTAAATTTTACATTTATCCCTCTCGATTCTGAGGATTACAGAAGAGTTCAACAGTCTCAGGGCCAAATAAAGGAAAAAAGTACAATCGCTGGTATCTATACTCGATCTCGGGACTTCTTGGTCAAAGAGCAGACGCAGTAACTCTCGAATACATACACTCTTCGATAATACGAAACCTTTTTTCAAATCATTGCTTATTCAAATATTCAATGTTGGCAAAGCTATTGATGGAATATTAATAATTGTTATCAAATTATCGTTTTCACTCTGTCACAAACGCACATAAAGGAAATGAAATAAAGATGGAAATCTAGAGAGAAGGAATGAATTTTTGATAAGTTGAAATTGTCCTTTTCCACGTTGTCTCCTTTTCCGTTTTCACAACGTGTATCATACGTAATAAATGGGATCTTTTCAGGCAAAAGTAACATATCATTCTGAATATTTCTAAAAAGAATAATGAAAAACGAACAGACAGTTAACAGTGCAGAAAAGTAAACTGAAAAGGAGAGAAAGCGCATCTAAATGGCAAAATCTTATTATTTTGGGATATGATTCGTCATCCAGAATCAGTTTCTACCGAAGTCGTAAACAAGAAAGCATATTTTTTATCCTTTTCAAGCAATGTTTAAATAGCTGAAATATGACTACCTTTTATAAGCATCCATCATATGTTAGTTTTATACTTGCAACGATATAACCTGAACTCAAACATTCCCTTTTGGTGATGAAGAGAACGTGACAGGACAACAAAGCGAAGCAAACGTTTAGTCCGTGCACATGCGAGCAATGCAGGGTATAAATAGCAAAATGTTTGCTGCGTTTTGTCATCCTGGATGGAGGGCTTGTGATAAATCTATCAACGTCGTCCGAACCTCGTTGGAATACCGAAGCACAAGTGTGAAACACTCATTAGATATACTTTACACGGTAATGCGGACTGTCATTTCTCGGATGATCGTTTGTGATTCGTTATTCTAAACGCATGTCCGGATTTCATTTTGTCCCTCGTAATAATTGCCAAACCCTGTAGTTCAGGTTGCAAAAACATTTGCAAACGTTTAGAAAGTGAACCTTTCATAGCAGTCTTATGTTTCTGAAATGTTTCTCGAACATTTTTATTTGAATTCAGGACAATCCTGCGTATAGGTTGACAAAGTAACGATTGTTTGAAAAAAAAAGCCTTCCACTGTGCACGTGCAACTTCATATAAAGTTGATTTTTAATAAGGCCTCCTTCACATTTTTTTTTCGAGGCGAGTTGTCTCCCCAAAACTGCAACGTCCCACCTTAAGAAGAGATGAGAGACAAGAGCACCACTAATGGATGCTGAGCTCAGCTGCAGGTCCTTGATAGTAAAAAAAAAAAAAAAAAAAAAAACAAGTTGTAAAAAGGACATGCTTCTAACCAAAATTCAATTAGAATTGTTACCCCTTAAAAAGTATAGACTGTTGGCAGAGTGGTTAGTGCGCTCGACTCGTAACCTGGTGGTTGTGGGTTCGAGCCCTACTGGAGGCTGGTATTGTATTTTGGCAGGACAATTTACAGACAGGGCCCCAGTCCACCCAGCTGCGAAAGTGGGTAGCAGTGGTTAGAAGCCATTGCCTCTCTCTCTTTGTGCAGGATAGGATCTGGAATGAGTTAGGACCATGATGGAAATAAGAGTCGTTTGACCCTTTATCGTGTTATCCTGGAGTAAAAATAAAAAACAGGACTGTTCTTGTGATGAAGTATACACAGCACAAGATTAAAGGAAATTTATTCAATAATAGCTGTGATATGGCCAAGGTAAAGCGGCCAACTCCTATGCTTACACCTACATCAACAGGGTCAAAACAATAACTTTTTCAAAATAAGAAAGCAAAAAATGAGTAGCTCCTTGCTTGTAACAGGCCATTTTTAGCAATTTTACTTGGCAAAATCGCTAATTGTCAATGATCAAACTGGAAACAAAAATTCTCACGGAATCCCAATGGGCATGCTTGTAGACAACCCTGTCATTGGTGTTTGTAACAGAAGATGGTAAGACAAGAGGCCCAAGAGGGCCTGTATCGCTCCACTGGCTTAAAAATCTCAAGATTAGAGAGAGAGTTATTGAAAACAGAAGGTAATGAAAGTCACCAGCATTCAGAAGGCATTCCAACTTTTTCTAAGTTGAACTGACATATGAAGAAATGAACTTATTTAACTTATATGTAAAATTATAAGGAAAAAACTATTTAGATATCACCTAAAAACAAGAGGACCAGAATGGCCCTAAACCGCTCACCTAAATTTTATTGATCCAGTGGATCTTATCCAATCAAAATTTCCTGAACAATTTTTGAAGAGGGTCATCAAAGGAACATTCTGGTAAAGTTTCATTGAAATCAATCCAAGATTCCAAATGCTCAGGAGGAGATATCATTCCAAGATTTCAGACTCAAAATAAGCCCCGCCCTGCCAGCAAAAATTTTGGGTCAAAATAAGCCCCACCATGCCATACCCATATTTTGGGGTTAACCCAAATTTCTTGAACAACTTTAGAAGAGGGTCACCACAGGAACATTCTGTTAAAGTAACATTGAAATCCACCCAGTGGTTCAGGATGAGATGTCCTTCAAAGATTTTTGGGATAAAATAAGCCCCACCCTGCCACACCCAAATTTGGGGGTCAATCCAAATTTCTTGAACAACTTTAGAAGAGGGTCACCACAGGAACATTCTGATAATGTTTCATTGAAATCAGCCCAATAGTTCAGGGGGAGATGTCATTCAAAGATTTGGGGGTCAAAATAAGCCCCACCCTGCCACGCCCATATTTTGGGGTCAATCCAAATTTCTTGAACAGCTTTTGAAGAGAGTCACCCAAGGAACATTCTGGTAAAGTTTCATTGAAATCGACCAAATTGATCATATGGGGTTGTCATTCAAAGATTTCAGGGTCAAAATAAGCCCCACCCTGCCACACCCATATTTGGGGGTCAATCCAAATTTCTTGAACTACTTTAGAAGAGGGTCACCACAGGAACATTCTGGTTAAAGTTTCATTGAAATCAGCCCAATAGTTCAGGGGGAGATGTCGTTCAAAGATTTCAGGGTCAAAACTAGCCCCACCCTGCCACGCCCATATTTTGGGGTCAATCCAAATTTCTTGAACAGCTTTTGAAGAGAATCACCCAAGGAACATACTGGTAAAGTTTCATTGTAATCGGCCAAATTGATCAGGAGGGGTTGTCATTCAAAGATTTCAGGGTCAAAATAAGCCCCACCCTGCCACACCCATATTTGGGGGTCAATCCAAATTTCTTGAACTACTTTAGAAGAGGGTCACCACAGGAACATTCTGGTTAAAGTTTCATTGAAATTGACCCAATGATTCAGGAGGAGATGTCGTTCAAAGATTTCAGGGTCAAAACTAGCCCCACCCTGCCACGCCCATATTTTGGGGTCAATCCAAATTATTTGAACAGCTTTTGAAGAGAGTCACCCAAGGAACATTCTGGTAAAGTTTCATTGAAATCGGCCAAATTGATCCGGAGGGGTTGTCATTCAAAGATTTCAGGGTCAAAATAAGCCCCACCCTGCCACACCCATATTTGGGGGTCAATCCAAATTTCTTGAACAACTTTAGAAGAGGGTCACCCAAGGAACTTTCTGGTAAAGTTTCATTGAAATTTGCCCAATGATTCAGGAGGAGATGTCATTCAAAGATTTTGCGGTCAAAACTAGCCCCGCCCTGCCACGCCCATATTTGGGGGTCAATCCAAATTTCTTGAACAACTTCAGAAGAGGGTCACCCAAGGAACATTCTGGTAGAGTTTCATTGAAATCGGCCCATGGTTCAGGAGGAGATGTCGTTCAAAGATTTTGGGGTCAAAATAAGCCCCGCCCTGTCCCGCCATAGTTGGGGGTCAATCCAAATTGCTTGAACAACTTTAGAAGAGGGTCACCCAAGGAACATTCTGGTAAAGTTTCATTGAAATCGGCCCAATGGTTCAGGAGGAGATGTCGTTCAAAGATTTGGGGGTCAAAATAAGCCAAACCCTGCCACGCCCATATTTGGGGGTCAATCCAAATTTCTTGAACAACTATAAAAGAGGGTCACCAAAGGAACATTTTGGCCAAGTTTGGTCAAAATCCACCCATTGGTTTAGAAGGAGAAGATGTTTAAAGAAAAGATTACGCACGTACGGACGCACACATGGATGCACGAAGGACACCCCGCCATGACAATAGCTCGCTGGCCTTCGGCCAGTGGAGCTTAAAACCAAAGCCATAAATCCACAATTCTCCAATTATTCATCCAAAAGAGAAGCTACATAACAGAAGAAATTACAAAATATTTTAAAAGTTTAATTTCAAAGCAAATTTTTTATGAAGCTTAAGATTTCAATTTTCGAAACAATGAATCATGAAAACAATTTTTGTAGGAAAAAATATATTTATTTTATAACTAAAAATTTCAGCCCTTTGATTTAATTTGTATTCAATTACCAGTAAATATACTTCTTTTCTATTCTAAGGCAGTTTGAATTATCATTAGTAGCTGTTCTGAATTAGTGCTGCTCAAAAATGGATTGTCAGGTAATGAAAAAAAAACTTTACACAAACACCACTCCTCTTCTTTCTATCAAATAAATAACCATTTCAGCTTCTTATTCATTTTAGACTAGTCTTATATTAGATCTGACAACGGTCAACTTTCACCTTTGACCTTCATGACCCCAAAACAATCATGAGTCATGGGTCATGAGAAACAATCATATGAGCCTGTGCTTGAGATTTCCAACAATTTCAAATATCTGCAAAGCAAAGACTCTGACCATCCTGTGCATTCGCACAGTCTGACCAGAATCTTCAATATGCGCTTAGTGGATAGATAAGGTCTAAACGTATCTGTAGACAAATAGGTAAGTTTAGAAGTGCAGTATGTGACTGTCTATGCTACTCAATGTTTGCCCCTCATGCACATTTTAAATTGTTGTAAATGTCACGCCCAGGCTCATATAAAGTTTGATGACTCTAGGTCACTTTGTTCTTGAGTTAAGCTAGAGTCCAGGCAGGAAATTAGGAATAAGTACTGATGTACTGACAGATGGACAGACAGAGATATGGGATGAAACCAATACATCTCCCTTTGTGGGTGGGGGATAAAATGAGGCAGGTTATACATGACAATGAAAAGTGGGTAAAGCTTAAATCTATTATTCTGTAGGAAATTGAAAATAATTATTATTATTGCATAAAATGTGCGATTTTGGGTCGTAATAGGCATACATTAATGGAAAAAACCCGGGTGTTAAAGGGAAAAAATGTGGATTAATCAGTAATTCCCGCGCCTAGTTTTTTCACTCAAATATCCTCGATCTGGGACCTTTACAGGTTATCGATTTCAATGATTATTATTTTTCTGCAACACTTGTTGACTTCAAAAATATAAATCAATGCATTTTGTTTATAATACATCAAAGGTTCTATTTTGACGAGAAAACATATTGATAAGTAAAATGCATCTGACATATTCATGGTTAACTTTAATTTAGAGTGTGACTAATGACGTTGGTCTAATTCCTGCATTAAATTTTATGACTTCATATATTTTACAAGCAATGGCAGTATAAACAGAAGTGACCTTGCAATGCATGACGCGTTTTAGCAGGCGTTTTCGTAGGTTTGTTGCTCGTTTAGAAACGTTTCTATGAATTATTTCACATTTTCTGCTGAATAAATACTCTAGCCTTTATTTTTATGCAATAATAGCATCAATTTACTTTTCTCGGGCATTAACATTTTGTTGAGACCCTCAAAATTTTCAAGTCTCTGCAAATGTTAACACCCTCAATAACATGAGTTAGCCCTATATTGTTCATCAAATTAAAGATGAATCAATCTTACACTAAAACAAACAATATTTCCTTTTTTTTATATATTCAAGGAATTGTGACCCATTGCATGAAAAAGGACCATCTGGGAACTGTAAAATAATTTTTTGAAAAAGAGATTGGGTCCAGCAAAGGTCAACCAGAGGTAGCGTTTCAAAAATTATTTTAACCCTTTCCTGTTTTACAAAATTTTAGACCTGTCCAAATTCAAAGGTTTTGCAGACGAAAATTTAAAGTGGATTTAATTTGAAAAATAACCATTCAGTAGGGTAGAAAATGGTGTGGAAAAAGAAGAAATTACTTGTCAGAAGCAATTTCTTCTTTTTTCACAATGTTTTCTCAATCATAAAATCACAGGCACGTAAAAAGCAGGGATTAAACAGCAAAGGGTTAACCGGAAGGTAGATTGATGATTCTAGATTCAGAAAATAAGCACATTGTGAAAAGTTTTGACCCTAGTCAGACTGCATAATCTGGGGTCACTAGGGTCAACACTGTCTTACCCAGATGGTCCCTTTTCGTGTGATGGGTCACAAATATAGAAGTGTCAGAATTACCCTCTCTCTGGATCCAACACGATTCCAAGTGGCTGTTCAAGATTTTCTTTCACCACCACAGGGTAGGAACCATCTTTTCTCGACACAGAGATGTGATTATATGTCATGTCTGTCCAAAATAGGTTACCTGTCACCCAGTCTAGCGCCATTCCTTAAATGAAATAAGAACAGACATTTAAAACTGAAGCAATCATTTCAATTTGTACACGTTTTTCTGAAGTTTCAAGAAGTCAATCAATCAAATCATTCCATGCTTTAATTCAATTCAATTCAATGTTTAATGCATAATAAGGCCAATGGACCATACACACAATAATAACAAATATAACAAAACTATTATCGTGAAGGTGTGTCTAACAAGGCTTTTTGGAGGTCATACTCAAACAAAATTCATATAACATATAAATACAAGTATACCATTAAGACTAAACCCTTTTGTTTCAGACAATTCAATCTTGAACAACTATAATAGGGAAGTTTTGGCTTGTGATTGCGCTATTTAATCAAGAAAAAAGAGGAATTCTTGCGCTACTCAACATCAGTTCACTTTTTAACAAGATAATTGATATGAGGTGCCTCAAGGCAGGACAGATACCAAGATCTGGGCCCGAGGTTATAAACCATTCTCTATTGCATTCTCAGGCTCTATTTGAGAATTTTACTCAAACGGGCGATTCTCAGAAAAAATGGTGATTATAAAAAAATAGAGACTGAGAACGTTCTCTATTTGAGAACAAAATCGCCGTTTGAGAACGAAAACTTAAGTCTGGGTAGGGGCATGCTCGGGTGATAGTAACTTCGGTAAATTACAACTTCGGTAAATTGATAATATATAGTAAAACAAGAGCCGTCAGAGACGGATTATGCTCCCCGAATAAGGCATTGTCACAAAAACAAGAGCCATGTTGGACATGGACATCCCCCGCCACAAAAGCTTGATAGTAAACTGAAGCCTAATAGATTCTTTTGTACTGTCAGAGATTTACCTCCTATTAAATCTAAGTATTAAAAATAACAAAGGGCAATAACTCCAAAATTATGCAAGCAAAAGTTATAGTTCTGGTGTATAGCACTTCTCCTCCAATAGATCTATCCACCCATAGAGTTTCAAGTTGATAGCTATTATACTTTAGGAGATATGCTCCAGACAAAATCTAAGTATCAAAAATAACAAAGGGCAATAACTCCAAAATTATGCAAGTAAGAGTTGTAGTTCTTGTGCATAGCACTTCTCCTCCATGAGATCTATCCACCCATAAAGTTTTAAGTTGATAGCTATTATACTTTAGGAGATATGCTCCAGATATAATCTAAGTATCAAAAATAACAAAGGGCAATAACTCCAAAATTATGCAAGCAAGAGTTGTAGTTCTTGTACACTGCACTTCTCCTCCATAAGATCTATCCACCCATAAAGTTTCAAGTTGACAGCTATTATACTTTAAGAGATATGCTCTGTGGTCAGATTTCAAAGACTCAAATAAGCTGTTATCTTATTCAGCTAACATAAAGGTAACAAACATTAAACCCCCTTTTTGCATGACATAATTTTAGACACAAATTTCAAATAGTTTAGGGTAAACGGCATCTGATTTGCTACTCAAATGTGAAATTTCATCAAATTTCATCAAATTCTGAGCATAAGACTAGGAGAAATGAAAGAATAACTGTATTTTACGCGCTAACGTAAAGGTAACAAACATTAAGCCCCCTTTTTCCATGATATATATTTTTTTAACGTTAATTTCAAATTGTTTATAGTAAAGGGCATCTGATTTGCTACTCAAATATGAAATTTCACTAAATTCTGACTGTTAGACTCGGAGAAATTTGGGAAAAACTGTTTTTTACCCTAAGTCCCCTTTTCCCGTGATGAGGCCTCAATTCCAAAAACCGTCACAGATGCATCATCACTATATCATAGGGAGTTCACATGGTAAGTTTCATTTAATTTGGCCCAGTGGGGACGGACGGACGGAGAGCGGCTATATGCTCTCCCTTCGGGGAGCATAAAAATGGAGACTTCGGTATAAAGGCTATTATAGTGTAATTATATATAATTATCACATTGGGCCTGGCTGCGGCACGGGTCATATCAATTAACTGCGCAAGTTTGTATTAATTAGTCAATTAAGTGATTGAGTCAGAGTAAAAAATTAAAAAACAAGACAAACTTTATTAAATTTCATGAATTTTATTTACGAATGCGGAATGCGGAATGAAATATTTGCCGGTCAAATTGTAATATGAACATCATTGAAAAGTTGTTCCTAATCATTCTATCGATTTATTTTTTACAATTATTTACATTCTATTATACATAGTCAAATTAATGAAGAAAGGCATCCTAAAACTGAGTAATAAGAATCGGTTAAGAAGATATTTATATATAGAATTGTTTTTATCCTTTACAGCTTGAAGATGCGTTTCCTCATAGTTTAAATACAAAAGAATATGAAAACAACGGAATGAAGATGAATGAAGAGATTATTTACAAGACCAAGACTCACAATTTAATTTGCAATGGAGCATTTTGTCGTTGAGCGACCAAAACATCGTAACTACAGATTAAATAGGTCTCTATTTACGAAGTTTGAGTCGCTCACTTTGAAACATATTTACATAAATTTAATAACAATGTTCGATAAACGCCTATATGTCACACAATATATTTCCCTGGACATAGTCCGTTTTTAAGCGACGGCTCATTAGTATATATGCCAGTGGCACCTGTTTCTGACTGTCCCCCTTTTTGACGATCACGTGGATGGTCTCGAGTTGGTAAAATGGGTCTTTAACGACTTTAAAGGTGCCGTCTAGGAACCATCTTTTGGCTTGTCGAAGAAGTTCTAGTTGTTGCTGGGTACCGAAGATGATGTGTCTTGCGTCGTTAAGGCGAATGTCGTCGATAATAAAATCTTCCCCAATGAATTCTCTGTTTAGCTAAAATGAAATAAAAAATAGTGTTATGATTACAAGGACAAGCAAATTATAAAATGCGCGAAAGAAATGTCAACGATCCAACAATGTTCACAATACAATAATAAAAAAATGACAGTACATACCTCGAAATCGATTGTTTGTGGGTCATTTGGTCGGTTGCGTCTATGGTTGTTCGCAGCTCTAATAAGGTTTTCAGGATTTGGAATGTTGACATCATTTGTGGAAACCATTTCTTTCATTACTCGCTCTACGACCGAAGACGCGGGTTCAAATGGGCGGTCTTTAAATTCTTTCTTGATCTAAAAAAGAGAACAAGAACTAAGTTATAAATATTATTGTATATTTGAATCTGTTTTTTAAGGAATTTATTGTCCTATTTTATAAATAATATTATAATTAATATTAATATTATTAATAATATTTTTAAGATATTAAAAAATCTAAGAATCAACGAATTTGAATTGAAATCCATTTTTGTTTTATTTATTTATCAAAAATTATTAAATACTTTATGTAATGTGCAACCTACCTTGTGAGTCATTTTGACATTTCTACCTGCACCAGGTTGGGGAGGGTGGATATGTCCGTTGATCCCTGGTATGAAGACGCCCATGAATTCTTTGACAGACGCGGGACAGTTACATTTCTTGTTGCGCACTGCACAACACCAGTACGTTCTCTCGCCAGACTTCACCTGAAATGAAAAGTATATAATATGATAAGTAAGAAGTTAAACGCTTAGCAATTTAAGTAAGTACCTTTTTATGCTAAAATGATATTTTTTGTTTTAAATTTCAATGCTTGAAAGCAACATAATCTTAAGTCTTTCGTTTAAACAATCTATATTACAATATTCCAAATGATCCAAAGAATAAATAGAATATAATAAAATATGAGACTTACCCCTTTTGTGTAGGTGAATCCGTCACTACTGACAAGTTTTGGTGCGCCTCTGACTGACCCACTGGGGACGATTTCGTAGGTTGTGGGTGCTTCTGGTGGAATGTCGTCTGTTAGATCTCTGTCTGGGAATGAGTTGTCCAATGGAGCAGGAACAGTATCAATACTCCTGCCCGCAACGTTAAAAGAGACGTCAGGGAAGACGTCTCCTCGTGCGTCTTGGGCGAGAGGTGATGCGTCGCTAAGTCATTAATTGGTTCAATTAAATCAAACTTATGTTATTTTCTTATTCAGTGTTTAATTGAGGGCACATATTTATTCTACATACATTATCTGCGTGTGTATGTTTATATATCTACATCTCTTTTTTGATTTTTTTTATATATATTTCTTATTTCATTTACGTATATCATTTTATAAATATGTCAAAAACATACATTTACAAATATATCGTCGATAATTATATATAATTACACTATAATTACCTTTTTACCGAAGTCTCCATATTTTTACTATATATTATCAATTTACCGAAGTTGTAATTTACCGAAGTTACCTGAAATCGCATGCTCTATCCATTCTCAAAGTTGATTCAAGATGGCCGACACTCACTTTTATCACGATTCAATATTTCAATAAGTGAGAAAAGGACAAAAAGGGTTCGTTTGGGGCTGTTTTTAGATCGAAATCAACGGTTTCCAGTCTAAATGAGGTAACGGAGCACTTTGATTAGTAATTTTAGGCGAAGGAAGAAAATTCGTAAATCGTTAGATATGCCCAACGTAACGTTTTTATTTGGCCACATTCTCAAGTATTGTCCCTTTTTTATACAGTAGAAAGGAAATTTTATTACCAAAAGGTTGTTAAATGAACAACTTATCTGTCGATTATTTGAAAAACGTCCCGAAATTATCAGGAAAACAAGCCGTCCATTAGCCCCAAAACCCGGAAGTTTTTCTGCGCTCGAAGATTTGAATGAAATGAGTGATTGTATCTCTTAATTTTAATATACATACGTGTTGTTTTTATCTTTGATTTAATTATTATGTTATCATGGGCCGAAAAGTAACTTACTTTTTGCTCTAAACGGATTATAACGCTCCGGTTATTAGGTTATTTAGGAGGTGGGGTAAGACAGTGGATTTTTGACAACCCTTCTCTAAGATATTATGTATAAGTTTGAAAATGAAATATTCATTTTCATGCAGAATTACAGTTGAAGTAAAGTCTCGATGAATTAACATGTCTAGTTAATGCAATTTACTCTTTGATTCAACCACAAAACATAAACTTTGTTGTCTGTCAAAATCCTTTGGCATGTTTACAAAGCATGGAGTGTAAGATGAGGGACCCTCAATAATTATATGTTCATTTATTAGTTGGAGACCAATTCTCCCTGAGTACCAAATCTCACCAACAGCACAGGCTCACGTTAATAATTTGTTGTAAATGAATATTGTGTCTTAACTTTGAAAATGGTCAGTTGGCGAGAACTGGTATGTGGCGAGAATTTATCTCCAACCAGTAGGGCCCTGGATAAGATCAACTGTTGTTCAACATATCTTGCATGAAAGAATATACACCCTGTAGGGTAATATTTTAAAATAATTTATCTAGAGCTATGCTAGACCAAACAGGCTTCTTGATCAAATATAGAACTTCATATTTTAATGGTCAAGATATCACTATCACTATATATTTCATTTATATTCATACATGAGACTTTGATGCCACTTTTCGACAACATTTTCAAAAATAAAACTTACTTATTTCAGTTATTTCTTTATTTCAGTTGTGATCTCCACAAAAAAACCTACTAACAGATAGAGGAAACTGCTGGATGGAAAACTCGACTGAATGGATTTGAATGAACACTGCAATTTGGCCAAAATACAGTAAAAGTGGCGTTAAACACTAAATGACTTTGTCAAATGATATAGTTACATCCTCTTACCGTATTATGGACATGGGAATAATATAGATAGCCAGTTTCATTTTGTGTCAGTTTGACTGCTATGAAAAATTTGATTGTGTCGACAGGAAAATTCAGTTGTACGGTACTACTTAGTTCAAGACAGTGCAAGAACCAAGGTTGATAGCAGCTTCCAGGAAACAAACTCGGGACCTCTTCATCAAGAGATGCTCAACCACTCAACCATGGACACTATAAACCAGTTCACATTTCGAATTTAAATTTTTCTGTAAATGTTTATGAATAGAGACACTTGAATAAGAGTAGAACCTGAAATTCTCATAATCTTTATTGTCTATGAAAATTAAATTTTGATCCAAATGGCAAAAATCTGATAAATATTGTCATGATGTTTTGTCGGTTTGTTCAACCATACTTTTTTGTTATATCTCCATGTACAAAGTAGAGGGGGGTATATTATAATGGTTTCACCATGTCAGTCCGTCCGTCCATCAACTATTTTCGTTTCCAGACTCTAACTTAGGAACCAAGTGACCTAGAATCATGAAACTTCATACAAATGCATATGACCCAAAGAAGTGCCCTTTCGTTTTTGAGTCACATAGGTCAAAGGTCAAGGTCACAGTCAATTTTCTACCTTAAGAACCAAGTGACCTACAATCAGTCACAGGCATATAACTTGATTTTTCAATATTTGTTACAAACACATTCTGCACTGATAGCACTTATATTTTGACAAAGCCGATGGGGGTATTAGTCTGCTTTGCCACAACTCTAGTTTGAACAACTGAGGCTCATCATCACTTCACCCTAAGTAGCCTCATACAAACAAATCAAAGAAATGATAATCTGCCTCGTGGGTAGGCTTAGATTTGATACAGTAAATAATACCGGTAAATAGTCTAAACTTTCAAAATCTTCCTAAAAAAAAATACATGGTCAATTTTAAGCAGTTTTAACAAGTTCTTTCAAGACATTTAAATTGGCTGAAGATGATAGTTCCAACGCTTGTTAGAAATGTTATGATTGATTTAAATCTCTGTAGAATAACATTTAAGGGATAACAGGTGGTGTGGACAAGGATCAGGCTGCACATATTTACACATATAACTGAAAAAATGTTGAAAGCGGCCCTAAACTCCATTCAATCAATCAATAAATTGCCTTTACTACCTGCAGGTTGAGAATGGCAAGGTTTAATATAAGGGGCTACTTTCTGTGTATGGTATACAGTGGAGACTTCGACGACAATATCCTCAGCATCTTGAGAGTCAATATCAAATTCTACAAGAATAGTTTATTGATAACCATTAAAAATAATTTGATGGTTCAATGTTAAACAGATGCAACTGCCTATAAATATATAGGTGGTTACAACTGTTTCACACTAGTCCAACCTTGATTCATGTGCAAATAAAGATTTTCTGCTTGGGATTGTGCAACTGGAAACCTAATTTTCTCATGATATTCCTCAGTTAGCAATCAAAATAGTTTAACTTCAGATTTGTTTGCGCACTGAGCGAAATTTTCAAATGATACTCTGTATTCCTGGTTGTCCGCCTGAACAACCATATTTTTGACATTATTTTGCGTGGTCATGTGTCGTCCTGTGTCAACAATTTAAGTGGTTACACTCTAGAGGCCTCAAATATGATCAAATCTTCATGAAACTTGGTCAAATTTGGCCAGGTCACAAAGATGAACCCTATTGAAAATTGGAAGGATCCATGCTATATCATTGGAAAAGGGCCATTGTGACAATTTTCTTATTAATGCTCTAGAGGCTACAAATATGGCCAAATCTTCATGAAACTTGGTCATAATATTGGTCAGGTCACAAGGATGATCCCTATTGAAAAAGGGAAGGATCCATACCATATCAAGGGAAAAGGGGCCTTAATGACAATTTTCTTGTTTATGCTCTAGAGGCCACAAATTTTGCCATTTCTTCAAGAAAGCTTGTCAGAATGTTGGCCAAATTACAAAGATGAACCCTATTGAAAAAGGGAAGGGTCTTAATGATAATTTCTTGTTATAACTCTAGAGGCCAAAATCTTGGCCCAAACTTCATGATACTTGGATGTGTAGAAAATATCTCCTTTATGACATCTGCCTGTTTAATTGATGTGATGTCTCAGGGGTCAAAGAGACTCAGGAGAGCGATATAGAACCATGTTGGTCCTCTTGTCTTTTCTCAGTATGCAAAAATCTCAAAAAGGGGCATAACTCTAAGAAAAATGCTACCAGAGTTATCCTCTTTGATAGTCTGGAAAGCTCTGGTAAATGTGAACACACATGCCAAGTTTCATACAGATATCCTCAATGAAAACAGAGATATCACCAAGGTTAAAGTTTGTTACGCCAAGGGGAACATAATACTTAAGGTTTTCTTCGAAAAACAGCCGAGCTAATGATTAAAACCTGAGGCCCAAAGGGGCCTGTTTCTCTCCACTGGCTTTCAAATATTTATCAATAAGAAAATCAGTCAGATTTGGAATTTTACAAGAAAATTTGGGAAGAGGCCAAAAGATGGACTGAAAGTGTAGGATAAACCTTAAATGGAAAGCCACTTTTCAAAATATACATATGGGATCGGTCATGCAAAAAGGGACCATCTTGGAAGTGCATAAAAAGTCGACCCTTGTCTGACTGTGTTGAATGTGCAGACTGTGACTGTGTTCAATGTGCAGACTGACACTGGTCGAAACTTCCTGCACTTTACTAATTTTCTGAATCTATATTAATCAATCTACCTTCAGGTGAAAGAAGTTTTGAAATGTGGTCTGTTCTTGAACCAATCTCTTTTTCAAATATTTATTTTAACTTAGTACCCAGCTCACATGACGTGACGGCTCACATATAAAAGTATTGATTTTAAATAGGAAAAGTTCTCTTTTTATAAGATAGATATGTCTTGATGGATTTTTTAACAACGAAACAATACTATATAAAGCATAGGAAAAAGATTTGTTTGTTTAAATATGGTTTTACGTCCTTTTCAACAATCTTCCAGCTATATTGTGGCGACTGGAGCACCTACAAGGGATTCCTGGTATTTCTCTCACCAGTACTATCTCTGTATGCTCTTAATTACACATTTAGCTCCTCCATTCTCACAATATTCTATACTTAAACAAGAAATGAGAATGGTTATCTCTGTTTTATGGTAAGGTGATAAATTATCAGACCTAAGGTAGAAGACTTCAAACATAGCTTGGGTAAGTTTCCATCAATATTTGGTAAAAGTCATGCAAACTATGACACTTTTTACCCACAGATGTTTGTACCACATCTTTTCAGCCAATGGTTATTTTGATGTTTGGTAGGAGAAGCAAACAACTGCTGGATGAAATCTAGGTGAACAGGCAAATTGACAGGAAGTCATGGTCTGATGCACAAGCCTCATATTACTTAAATACCATAAAACCGAAATACTGTAATAAGTTGATTTTTGACTCAAAACAAACAAATTGTTATCTATTTTATACACCTTTTATTTTTAAAACACCTGTCTAATTGCCATCAAAATATCTTAACAGTTATGACAAGTCAAACATTTTTTCATAATCATAAATTTTAATCATAAAATTTGTTTCTGAAGCTACAAAAACTTAATAAATTTTTCCCTTTGAGCTAATGCTAACAAGAACAAGTGCCAAAGGGAGGGATGTTTGTCCTCTGACACAGCCACAGATGAAAAAATTTTGGCTAACATTTATTTAGGTTGTTGTAGTCAACTTTATTTTTGCTGTATCATTGTGCTATGAACTTAACCTCAGAGCTATCTGAAAATTTCTTTCAAATGGCACAATAGCTCATGATGGTGAATAATTGTGCCAAGAAATTTTGAAATCCATCCTTAATTGAAAGAGTATTGCCCGAACAAAATCTGACAGACGAATGAACACTCTTAACATACATACACAGATTTTTATGGTAAAAACTATGTCTTGCTCACCGAAAACATTAGTGGGCTCAACAAAAATGGTACCCTGCTTTGTATGTTACCGGTATCACACATGCTAACGGGTAAGCAGGTATCACACATGCTAATGGGTAAGCAGTACTCAAATGGTTGGTGAAGGTTTTCATCCTGAATGCAAAGCTAGATTACTGTCATGTATTTTGTTAGAACTCAATCTTTTTTTATTACTCTTCATAATCAAACTGATATATGAATTCTATGTAACATTTCAACCAAGAAAAAAACACTCATATGGGCAGTAAGAATGATTGATTGAATGGAGTTTAATGCCGCTTTCAACATTATTTCACTTATATCGCGGCGGCTGGAGCACCTAACAATGGATTCCTGGTATTTCTCTTACCAGTACAACCATCACATTCTTTCCTAGCCTCCAGCTGCTATCTCACATAGGTCTACGATTATCAACCCATTGGTGAGAGACAAATAGTCGGAAAGAATGAGTGCCGTCGTCATGGGCAGTAAGAACTGTTTTATTCAGTCATCAATTTGAAAAACAATTTTATGCAGCAGAGGTTTATCACTGTTGGCTACTTATTGTAGAAGTTAGAACGGCATATCAAATAACCTCATAAAAGTGACAAGTTTAAACTTAATTAATGCAGATTGACTTTTATCATATGATCCTATTTAGTATGACAGCAATAAATCTTATATCAACCTTTAATAAGCAAAAAAATGCTCATCCTCCTTGTCAAAATTTAGGACCTAAAAACAGTCTTGCAATAACCTCTTGACAACAACTCCATACGCTTTCACTATATGCTCTCATTGAATCATTGTTTGAAGGTGAACACTATATTTTGAAAAAAAAAAGGAATGTCTACTGTTTGTGAAATTAACTTAAATTGTACAAGTTAATCTTAAACCTTATCCTGCTGAAATGAATTTTAATTCAAATGGAATGCCCTTACTAGGGGCATTAAAACAGTCTGGTTCAAGGCTTAGCCACAATTACTGAGCAGACAGCAGGCAGTTCATGCTTATCTCAGACTGATCAGACTCATTTTTAATCACTTGTAAGGAAGTTTCATCGAGTTGGCTTGTTAATGTCTGTTTTCTAATAAGTCATAAATGTCTGGTATTTTACATCACTGTACATGTTGAACTGTTTTCTGCTGCCAGCACCAGTCTGTGAATCTGTAAAAAAGGGTTGTAGTAAATAGAATGAGGCACATTAATGTGAAATTAGTGATCTATAGGATAGAAAACAAAGGGAGAAAATAGAATTACTTTTAAAAACTTATTTCTCATCTTTCCAGGGCTTGTGCTAGCTTTTTGAATTTGAGAGTCATTGACCCCTTGACCAAAACATTCTGGGGGTCAAAACTGGTTTTGAAGGGGTCAGAAAAGAGTAGGCATGAAAATTTATCAGGGTTTAAAGTAATCTATATAACAGAAACAACATAAACAATAAAGTGTAAACACACTTTATTGTTTATGTGGTTTCATTTTTATAGATCTCCTTAGTAGAATCAGGGAAACAATTTATCTATACAATCTTTTATATTGCATAGGTTGCACCACTTAAAATTCAGTGGGTCAAAATGACCCTCTGCATAAAGTTTTTTGGGGTCAAAATGGAATTTTCAGGGGTCAAAACCCTGGTTTAAGGGTCAAACACGAGCCCTGTTCTCATGTTTAAATATATGAAATACTAAAATAAGGAGAAAGAAACATGTAGTAGGTTAATGTGGGTAAAGCTAATAATAATATCAATATGTAATTAAGGTAGTGGACCCGTAATAGTTTTGCAACGTTTCCAAAGTAATAAATTTTAAAAGTGTTAACCGAGGTTTCCTAATGATTCTCATAAGGAAACCTTGGTAAACTTTGTGAAAGCTCCAGAGTTCCGAAATGTTGCGGATCAATTACGGTTCCACTACCTTAAGCCTTGAATGAATAAGGAACCATGATCAATACAGTCAGATACCTTTCACAATTTTTTCTGAGTATTTTTGACTGTTTGAAATAATCAATGAACATAAATTTGATCCAACTACTGTGGAAGTTGCTTTTTCACAAGACAATTAGAAAAACAGCATTTAAAGTTAACCCTTTCCAGATCAAAAGATTGTGACAAATCAAGGTTTAATGAAGTTGCAAATAACTACTCAAAACATGTGCAACCTTATGGCTAGGCATGTTTCAGAAATGAAAATTTTCAGGTAAAGATTTATTGAAAACACATTCTTCACTAAGATTTCCTCAATCTTTGATTTTTATTTTGTATATAAATGAAAACATATACCTCATCTTGACCTCTTCAAAACAGATTTTTGAAAATCATAACATATAATGCAAAAAGGAAATGCAATTTCACTTAATGAAATACACATCTTATTAAGTATTATTGGTTTTCTTTGAAAACCCTTGGCTATTAATTCATATGTCAAATTAATCCACATCTGTCATCTTTCAGTTGGGGCTGTAAAAGATCAAAATATCAATTCAATTTAACTGGATGTCACATGCAGACAATTTATTAAATTTTCTTCAGCAATTTAACCATTTTAGCTCATTTCAGCCAGGGTTTTCCATGACACCCTGTTTCTTTGAATTTGGACCCCTTTTTTTTTTTAAATGATCCCCTAAATTGTCAAAGAAGCATTCTTTACCTAGTTTAAAGGGGGTTAAAATGTGGCAAAATGACCCCCAGTTTTGAACATAGAGGGAAAACCATGTTTCAGCTATTGTTATTCTTTATGACCCTTTTATCATTCCCTGAAAGTTTCAAGGAAATTGAATATTATGGACTTTATCACATCACATTGAGAAGAATATTCTGAGCAAATTCTTTAAGGTACATTTTCACTTGTACATCCAGCCCATGATAATTGAGTTTTTAAGTCAATTTCAAAGACTGTATCGACTGAGCTTATCAGTCTTAGAGCATTGTAAAAAATATGTAATTATATATTTCACAGGTAAAGGGGCCTTATGGATTTTTGCTTAGAATAAAACTGTTGAAGCAATAAAGTCCACAAATATTATTGGATTTCCTTGAAAGACTCACAGGATGATTATTAGGTTATAAGGAAGGGTTCCTATTGAAAATGGGGACTGATCTGTCTGAAAACAAATGAAAATGTACCTTAAAGAATTTGCTCAGAAGTTTAGCTCAAGATAAAGTCCATAATATTCAATTTCCTTGAAACTTTCAGGGAATGATAAAAGGGTCATAAAGAATAACAATAGCTGAAACATGGTTTTCCCTCTATGTTCAAAACTGGGGGTCATTTTGCCACATTTTAACCCCCTTTAAACTAGGTAAAGAATGCTTCTTTGACAATTTAGGGGATCATTTAAAAAAAAAAGGGGTCCAAATTCAAAGAAACAGGGTGTCATGGAAAACCCTGGCTGAAATGAGCTAAAATGGTTAAATTGCTGAAGAAAATTTAATAAATTGTCTGCATGTGACATCCAGTTAAATTGAATTATTTGTTTGGTCAATTGATATTTTGATCTTTTACAGCCCCAACTGAAAGATGACAGATGTGGATTAATTTGACATATGAATTAATAGCCAAGGGTTGGGAGTCTAACCACAGATTATAGTTTTGACTGTGAGTATTTTTAAATAACACTAAAAATTGTAAGCCAATACATGTATTGAACAAAGAGATGCAAAATATAGGAATAATAATTTGTTAATATGCCAAAAAGTCATTTTTCATTGATTTTCAAAGAAAAGCCAATAATACTTAATAAGATGTGTATTTCATTAAGTGAAATTGCATTTCCTTTTTGCATTATATGTTATGATTTTCAAAAATCTGTTTTGAAGAGGTCAAGATGAGGTATATGTTTTCATTTATATACAAAATGAAAATCAAAGATTGAGGAAATCTTAGTGAAGAATGTGTTTTCAATAAATCTTTACATGAAAATTTTCATTTCTGAAACATGCCTAGCCATAAGGTTGCACATGTTTTGAGTAGTTATTTGCAACTTCATTAAACCTTGATTTGTCACCATCTTTTGATCTGGAAAGGGTTAACTTTAAATGCTGTTTTTCTAATTGTCTTTTGAAAAAGCAACTTCCACAGTAGTTGGATCAAATTTATGTTCATTGATTATTTCAGACAGTCAAAAATACTCAGAAAAAATTGTGAAAGGTACCTGACTGTATTGATCATGGTTCCTTATTCATTCAAGGCTTAAGGTAGTGGAACCGTAATTGATCCGCAACATTTCGGCACTCTGGAGCTTTCACAAAGTTTACCAAGGTTTCCTTATGAGAATCATTAGGAAACCTCAGTTAACACTTTTAAAATTTATTACTTTGGAAACGACTTGCAAAACTATTACGGGTCCACTACCTTAATTACATATTGATATTATTATTAGCTTTACCCACATTAACCTACTACATGTTTTTTTCTCCTTATTTTAGTATTTCATATATTTAAACATGAGAAAGATGAGAAATAAGTTTTTAAAAGTAATTCTATTTTCTCCCTTTGTTTTCTATCCTATAGATCACTAATTTCACATTAATGTGCCTCATTCTATTTACTACAACCCTTTTTTACAGATTCACAGACTGGTGCTGGCAGCAGAAAACAGTTCAACATGTACAGTGATGTAAAATACCAGACATTTATGACTTATTAGAAAACAGACATTAACAAGCCAACTCGATGAAACTTCCTTAAAAGTGATTAAAAATGAGTCTGATCAGTCTGAGATAAGCATTAACTGCCTGCTGTCTGCTCAGTAATTATGGCTAAAACTTGAACCAGACTGTTTTAATGCCCCTAGTAAGGGCATTCCATTTGAATTAAAATTCATTTCAGCAGGATAAGGTTTAAGATTAACTTGTACAATTTAAGTTAATTTCACAAACAGTAGACATTCCTTTTTTTTTTTCAAAATATAGTGTTCACCTTCAAACAATGATTCAATGAAAGCATATAGTGAAAGCGTATGGAGTTGTTGTCAAGAGGTTATTGCAAGACTGTTTTTAGGTCCTAAATTTTGACAAGGAGGATGAGCATTTTTTTGCTTATTAAAGGTTGATAAAAGATTTATTGCTGTCATACTAAATAGGATCATATGATAAAGTCAATCTGCATTAATTAAGTTTAAACTTTTTACTTTTATGAGGTTATTTGATATGCCGTTCTAACTTCTACAATAAGTAGCCAACAGTGATAAACCTCTGCTGCATAAAATTGTTTTTCAAATTGATGACTGAATAAAACAGTTCTTACTGCCCATGACGACGGCACACATTCTTTCCTACTATTTGTCTCTCACCAATGGGTTGATAATTGTAGACCTATGTGAGATAGCAGCAGGAGGCTAGGAAAGAATGTGATGGTTGTACTGGTAAGAGAAATACCAGGAATCCATTGTTAGGTGCTCCAGCCGCCGCGATATAACTGAAATAATGTTGAAAGCCGCGTTAAACTCCATTCAATCAATCAATCTTACTGCCCATATAAGTGATTTTTTCTTGGTTGAAATGTTACATAGAATTCATTTATCAATTTGATTATGAAGAGTAATAAAAATAGATTGAGTTCTAACAAAATACATGACAGTAATCTAGCTTTGCATTCAGGAAGAAAACCTGCTTGTGTGATACCTGCTAAACCATTAGCATGTGTGATACCGGTAACATACAAAGCAGGGTACCATTTTTGTTGAGCCCACTTATGTTTGCGGTGAGCAAGACATAGTTTTTACCATAAAAATCTGTGTATGTATGTTAAGGGTGTTCATTCGCCAGTCTGTCAGATTTTGTTCGGGCAATACTCTTTCAATTAAGGATGGTTTTCAAAATTTCTTGGCACAATTATTCACCATCATGAGCTATTGTGCCATTTGAAAGAAATTTTCAGATAGCTCTGAGGTTAAGTTCATAGCACAATGTCAAATGCAAAAATAAAGTTGACTACAACAACCTAGATAAATGTTAGCCAAAATTTTTGCATCTGTGGCTGTGTCAGAGGACAAACATGCCTCCCTTTGGCACTTGTTCTTATTAGCATTAGCTCAAAGGGAAAAATTTATTAAGTTTTTGTAGCTTCAGAAAGAAACAAATTTAATGATTAAGATTTATGATTATGAAAAAATGTTTGACTTGTCATAACTGTTAAAATATTTTGATGGCAATTAGACAGGTGTTTTAAAAATAAAGGTGTATAATATATAACTGTTTGTTTTGAGTCAAAAATCAACTTATTACAGTATTTCGGTTTTATGGTATTTAAGTAATATGAGGCTTGTGCATCAGACCATGACTTCCTGTCAATTTGCCTGTTCACCTAGATTTCATCCAGCAGTTGTTTGCTTATCCTACCAAACATCAAAATAACCATTGGCTGAAAAGATGTGGTACAAACATCTGTGGGTAAAAAGTGTCATAGTTTGCATGACTTTTACCAAATATTGATGGAAACTTACCTAAGCTATGTTTGAAGTCTACTACCTTAGGTCTGATAATTTATCACCTTACCATAAAACAGAGATAACCATTCTCATTTCTTGTTTAAGTATAGAATATTGTGAGAATGGAGGAGCTAAATGTGTAATTAAGAGCATACAGAGATAGTACTGGTGAGAGAAATACCAGGAATCCCTTGTAGGTGCTCCAGTCGCCACAATATAGCTGGAAGATTGTTGAAAAGGACGTAAAACCATATTTAAACAAACAAATCTTTTTCGTATGCTTTATATAGTATTGTTTCGTTGGAAAAAAATCCATCAAGACATATCTATCTAATAAAAAGAGAACTTTTCCTATTTAAAATCAATACTTTTATATGTGAGCCGTCACGTCATGTGAGCTGGGTACTAAGTTAAAATAAATATTTGAAAAAGAGATTGGTTCAAGAACAGACCGCATTTCAAAACTTCTTTCACCTGAAGGTAGATTGATTAATATAGATTCAGAAAATTAGTAAAGTGCAGGAAGTTTCGACCAGTGTCAGTCTGCACATTGAACACAGTCACAGTCTGCACATTGAACACAGTCAGACAAGGGTCGATTTTTTATGCACTTCCAAGATGGTCCCTTTTTGCATGACCGATCCCATATGTATATTTTGAAAAGTGGCTTTCCATTTAAGGTTTATCCTACACTTTCAGTCCATCTTTTGGCCTCTTCCCAAATTTTCTTGTAAAATTCCATATCTGACTGATTTTCTTATTGATAAATATTTGAAAGCCAGTGGAGAGATACAGGCCCCTTTGGGCCTCAGGTTTTAATCATTAGCTCGGCTGTTTTTCGAAGAAAACCTTAAGTATTATGTTCCCCTTGGCGTAACAAACTTTAACCTTGGTGATATCTCTGTTTTCATTGAGGATATCTTCATGAAACTTGGCATGTGTGTTCACATTTACCACAGCTTTCCAGACTATCAAAGAGGATAACTCTGGTAGCATTTTTCTTAGAGTTATGCCCCTTTTTGAGATTTTTGCATACTGAGAAAAGACAAGAGGACCAACATGGTTCTATATCGCTCACCTGAGTCTCTTTGACCCCTGAGACATCACATCAATTAAACAGGCAGATGTCATAAAGGAGATATTTTCTACACATCCAAGTTTCATAAAGTTTGGGCCAAGATTTTGGCCTCTAGAGTTATAACAAGAAATTATCATTAAGACCCTTCCCTTTTTCAATAGGGATCATCCTTGTAATTTGGCCAACATTCTGACAAGCTTTCTTGAAGAAATGGCAAAATTTGTGGCCTCTAGAGCTTAAACAAGAAAATTGTCATTAAGGCCCCTTTTCCCTTGATATGGTATGGATCCTTCCCTTTTTCAATAGGGATCATCCTTGTGACCTGACCAATATTATGACCAAGTTTCATGAAGATTGGGCCATATTTGTGGCCTCTAGAGCATTAATAAGAAAAATGTCACAATGGCCCTTTTCCGATGATATAGCATGGATCCTTCCAATTTTCAGTAGGGTTCATCTTTGTTACCTGGCCAAATTTGACCAAGTTTCATGAAGATTTGATCATATTTGTGGCCTCTAGAGTGTAACCACTTAAATTGTTGACACAGGACGACACATGACCACGCAAAATAATGTCAAAAATATGGTTGTCTAGGCGGAAAACCAGGAATACAGAGTATCATTTGAAAAATTTGCTCAGTGCGCAAACAAATCTGAAGTTAAACTATTTTGATTGCTCACTGAGGAATATCATGAGAAAATTAGGTTTCCAGTTGCACAATCCCAAGCAGAAAATCTTTATTTGCACATGAATCAAGGTTGGACTAGTGTGAAACAGTTGTAACCACCTATATATTTATAGGCAGTTGCATCTGTTTAACATTGAACCATCAAATTATTTTTAATGGTTATCAATAGACTATTCTTGTAGAATTTGATATTGACTCTCAAGATGCTGAGGATATTGTCGTCGAAGTCTCCACTGTATACCATACACAGAAAGTAGCCCCTTATATTAAACCTTGCCATTCTCAACCTGCAGGTAGTAAAGGCAATTGATTGATTGATTGAATGGAGTTTAGCGCCGCTTTCAACATTTTTTCAGTTATATGTGTAAATATGTGCAGCCTGATCCTTGTCCACACCACCTGTTATCCCTTAAATGTTATTCTACAGAGATTTAAATCAATCATAACATTTCTAACAAGCGTTGGAACTATCATCTTCAGCCAATTTAAATGTCTTGAAAGAACTTGTTAAAACTGCTTAAAATTGACCATGTATTTTTTTTTAGGAAGATTTTGAAAGTTTAGACTATTTACCGGTATTATTTACTGTATCAAATCTAAGCCTACCCACGAGGCAGATTATAATTTCTTTGATTTGTTTGTATGAGGCTACTTAGGGTGAAGTGATGATGAGCCTCAGTTGTTCAAACTAGAGTTGTGGCAAAGCGGACAAATACCCCCCATCGGCTTTGTCAAAATATAAGTGCTATCAGTGCAGAATGTGTTTGTAACAAATATTGAAAAATCAAGTTATATGCCTGTGACTGATTGTAGGTCACTTGGTTCTTAAGGTAGAAAATTGACTGTGACCTTGACCTTTGACCTATGTGACTCAAAAACGAAAGGGCACTTCTTTGGGTCATACGCATTTGTATGAAGTTTCATGATTCTAGGTCACTTGGTTCCTAGAGTCTGGAAACGAAAATAGATTGACGGACGGATGGACTGACATGGTGAAACCATTATAATAAACCCCCCTCTACTTTGTACATGGAGATATAACAAAAAAGTATGGTTGAACAAACCGACAAAACATCATGACAATATTTATCAGATTTTTGCCATTTGGATCAAAATTTAATTTTCATAGACAATAAAGATTATGAGAATTTCAGGTTCTACTCTTATTCAAGTGTCTCTATTCATAAACATTTACAGAAAAATTTAAATTCGAAATGTGAACCGGTTTATAGTGTCCATGGTTGAGTGGTTGAGCATCTCTTGATGAAGAGGTCCCGAGTTTGTTTCCTGGAAGCTGCTATCAACCTTGGTTCTTGCACTGTCTTGAACTAAGTAGTACCATACAACTGAATTTTCCTGGCGACACAATCAAATTTTTCATAGCAGTCAAACTGACAAAAAATGAAACTGGCTATCTATATTATTCCCATGTCCATAATACGGTAAGAGGATGTAACTGTATCATTTGACAAAGTCATTTAGTGTTTAACGCCACTTTTACAGTAATTTGGCCAAATTGCAGTGTTCATTCAAATCCATTCAGTCGAGTTTTCCATCCAGCAGTTTCCTCTATCTGTTAGTAGCTTTTTTTGTGGAGATCACAACTGAAATAAAGAAATAACTGAAATAAGTAAGTTTTATTTTTGAAAATGTTGTTGAAAAATGGCATCAAAGTCTCATGTATGAACATAAATGAAATATATAGTGATAGTGATAGTGATATCTTGACCATTAAAATATGAAGTTCTATCTTTTATCAAGAAGCCTGTTTGGTCTAGCATAGCTCTAGATAAATCATTTTAAAATATTACCCTACAGGGTGTATATTCTTTCATGCAAGATATGTTGAACAACAGTTGATCTTATCCAGGGCCCTACTGGTTGGAGACAAATTCTCGCCGCATACCAGTTCTCGCCAACTGACCATTTTCATAGTAAAGACACAATATTCATTTACAACAAATTATTAACATGAGCCTGTGCTGTTGGTGAGATTTGGTACTCAGGGAGAATTGGTCTCCAACTTATAAATGAACATATAATTATCGAGGGTCCCTCATCTTACACTCCATGCTTTGTAAACATGCCAAAGGATTTTGACAGACAACAAAGTCTAAGTTTTGTGGTTGAATCAAAGAGTAAATTGCATTAACTAGACATGTTAATTCATCGAGACTTTACTACAACTGTAATTCTGCATGAAAATGAATATTTCTGAGTATATTACTTATACATAATCACTTAGAGAAGGGTTGTCAAAAATCCACTGTCTTACCCCACCTCCTAAATAACCTAATAACCGGAGCGTTATAATCCGTTTAGAGCAAAAAGTAAGTTATGTTTCGGCCCATGATAACATAATAATAAAATCAAAGATAAAAACAACACGAATTTATATTAAAATAATGAGATACAATCACTTATTTCATTCAAATCTTCGAGCGCAGAAAAACTTCCGGGTTTGGGGGCTAATGGGCGGCTTGTTTTCCTGATAATTTCGGGACGTTTTTCAAATAAGCGACAGATAAGTTGTTCATTTAACAACCTTTTGGTAATAAAATTTCCTTTCTACTGAATAAAAAAGGGACAATACTTGAGAATGTGGCCAAATAAGAAAGTTACGCTGGGCATATCTAACGATTTACGAATTTTCTTCCTTCGCCTAAAATTACTAATCAAAGTGCTCCGTTACCTCATTTAGACTGGAAACCATTGATTTCGATCTAAAAACAGCCCCAAACGAACCCTTTTTGTCCTTTTCTCACTTATTGAAATATTGAATCGTGATAAAAGTGAGTGTCGGCCATCTTGAATCAACTTTGAGAATGGATAGAGCATGCCCCTACCCAGACTTTAATTTTCGTTCTCAAACGGCGATTTTGTTCTCAAATAGAGATCGTTCTCAGTCTCTATTTTTTTATAATCACCATTTTTTCTGAGAATCCCCCGTTTGAGTAAAATTCTCAAATAGAGCCTGAGAATGCAATAGAGAATGGTTTATAACCTCAGGCCCAGATCTCAGTCAGAAAGTAGGATTGTGAGGCTATAGTTTAGATAAGAGAAAAAATCATTTGTTGTTAAAACTCAATAGAATCCTCTCGTTGAGACGGTAAGTTTAAATAACATGGGATTCATTTTCAATAATATTTAGACCAACAATACCTACTTTTTAAGATATTTTGAATTAAAGAAAGTGGTTTTGAAAACGGTCCCTAAATAAAAATGGTTGCTTAATAGATGAGGTCACTTGCACAAGATTGAATGTATATGTCATGACAGTCCAGAGCAGGTTACTTGGGCTTGTTTTACTAAACATCTTACAATCATTTCTTGCATAAGTCAAAAATTTAAGTTGCTTCTAAATTAGTAACAAAATATGGAATGCTGCCATGCATCATCTCATGGGAATTGTCTTCTAAAGAGGATTCCAATGAGATATTGCAAGGCAGAATCTAACAATGAATGAAAACACCAGGTACCATTTTTGATTTTGACTTATCATTTATTTCTTTGTAACATTTTAAGTAAAACAGACCCCTGATACCCAGTCTGTTGCAATTGTGTTTTTTTCACAGCAGTATTCATTTGATGGTTTCATTTAGCATTAAGTCAGTCCCTGCATTCTGGATTACAAAACGTTGCAAGATGTTTACAAATTATGCCCTGCTTAAATGTAAGTGAGCATGCAAACCAGGGTATAATTTGCAAACAGTTTGCCATGCTTTTGTTGTGTGCTGGAGCACCTAATAATTGATTCCTAGTATTTCTCGCACCTGTACTACCATTACAATCTTTCCTAGCCTACAGTTGCTATTCCACATAGATCTATGATTATCAACCTATTGGTGGAAGACAAATAGTCCCAAAGGATGAGTGAAGCAGCATCGGGGATGGAAACCCAGGACCTCTGGGTTGGAAGTCTTGATGCGCTACCAACTGAACCATGCCGGGGGTAGTGAAGACTGATCTCATTCTTCAGTTTGTGCCATTTAGAAGTCGTTGTAAATATCCCACATCAAAATTTATTTTAATTCTACCATACAAAAAATCAAATATCAATTAGTTTAGTTTACTTATTTCACATCGATTAAGAAACAAATTCTTTCAACTTAGATTTATCCCTCTCGAATATGCTTGCTGGAAAATTCACCAGTACTCACGACGAATATGTAGGCCAATGAAAGAACCAAGGATGATAGCCACTCCTGGGAATTGAACTCGGGACCTTTGGGCCGATGCTCTACCACTAGACTACGGACACCATTAATTAAAAAATATGTCGAGGGGCCAGAGCAAAACTATTGTAAGTGCCTATATACTTATAGGCACTTACAATAGTTTTGCACTGACCTCAGAGTAAAGACAGTTACAACTTTTTTCACTAAACCATCAAAAAGTACACACGTACCTTGAACTTCTCCGACACCTTTCAGAATAGTCTCGCCAGATTCACCAAACTCCATATTGATACGTCCGATACTATTCGTAACATTTTCGGCGTAATACAATACATTCTCTCTTGCATCATACGTCAATCCGAGGTAGCCCCGCCCATTTTGTAGAAAGCACTGCGAGTCCAGCGTGATATTATACAGGGACATATCAGGGAGGTTGACTGGATACTGACATATGGCGTCTCGTATAGAATAAATATGGCTAGGTATGGAGAATTTGTTTGATGCTGAAAGAAAGATCAAATAAGTTTTGTCTTTGTCACATTGCATTCATTAACTTAAGTAGACTTTAAATTTCAATATCAAATCTTTTCTCATCTATTATGATTTCATGCAAGACTGAGAGGCTTTATATGTAACCTTTATTTCAATTAAGAGCTAAAATTAACTTCTGTTACGATGGTAGAATTTTTTTTCTTCTATAAAATACAGTCATCGATGATATCCTTGTCTTACACATGTAAGGGACCTGGGTGTGGAAATATAAATTATCTCTACTTGTCCATGTCCACAGACAAGTTGATTTCACACTTGTCCTGGATCAAAATGTACTTGTTCGCAAAAAAATGGAATGACGAATATTGAGAAAACATTGTATTTAATGAAGAAAATGCTGTGACTCAGCATTTTCTTCATTAAAGACAATGTTTTCCACTTTTTGATACAAACATTAGTATGACTATTGTCCTAGATCTTTTAAGTTCTGTTTCAAGATTTGCTCAGGAATTTACTTGGTCATGGACAAGAAGCCTAGAAAAATGTTCTTGCCCGCAAGTGGAAAAGCACATGTCGGACAAGTCAGGCATGGGAATTCCACACCCCTGTGTATGATCACATTCTAAATGATGTCATCAGGACAACAGTCACATCTAACGCAAATTAATTTATGCAGTTTTTTATCATCTGTTTGTTCCTAAAATGGGGTTTAACATACAAAACTGCTGTTAATGTGAGAAAAAGAATCAGTAACTCGATTTATTTTGAAATTGAGACAAGCTGATCTTAACCTTGTCTAGAATAGAAAAGTTATTAAGCTCGCCAAGGCTGGCATAATATCCTTTCAATTCTAGACTTGGTTAAGATAACCTTCTCTCAAACAAGATCTCATGACAGATCCTGAATAGCTTAGAGGATCCAGGGTTTTTTCTAGGAATTGGGAAGAGGCTTTAGCCTGTTCATTTTGGGAAATTTTAGCACACTTTTCAAAAGAATTGTGAAACAAAAGTTCCATAAAAGTTAGTACATGTACTAAAAGTGAGATTTGAGCAACATTTTCAAGTTTTTATAATAAATAACTATATTTAAGGGTCTTTAGTCAGTGATGAAATTAATGTAAAAACAAATTTTGAGGAAAATAAAGCACATAATGCAAAAATAAGCTGTAATTTGGGGAAATTTCAAAGCCACAAGTGGGAAAAAGGTGCCTTCTTTGAATTGGGAAGTAGCCTTTTAAAGGCCCCTACTAAAGAATGAAAAAAAGCCCTGGGATCATTACAGCCTCTAAGTCAAAATTTGATCTAAACATAATAGCTTGGTTGAGATCAACTTACTCCCATAATTGGACATTTAAACTTTTACTATTTAGGTAGTGGACCCGTAATAGATCAGCAACATTTTGGAACTCATGAGCTTTCACTATGTTGACCAAGGTTTCCTGATGAAAATCATTAGGAAACCTTTGTAAACACTGTTAAGGTTCATTACTTCCCATAATTTACGAATTAATTACGGGTCTACTACCTTAATGAGTTGGATAGCCTTACAATCATATACTTTCAATATCCATATTATCAAATCAAATCACGGATTAATAAGAACTTATATAATAAATTTGTGGAGTATTCTGATCAATTTCAGTGCATTTCAAATGATTAATGCAAGAAATTTGAATTCTATGAAAAGAGTGCTAAGCAAGTGATTAAGAACAGTTTTGAGTGAAGCAGGTGTCAATTTCATGATGTTTTCACTGAAATCAAATGGATTGATGTTCAATAAGAAAGTTCAGACCTGTACATGAAATGCCATCATCCCCTAGTATAAATCCTTCTCCACATCTACAGATGGGCCCAGCTAGAGGATCATTGAAACATAGATGTTCACAGCCTGCGTTCTCACAGGCCGCTGAAAAGGGTAAAAAAATTTTTAAAGTTAATAATACTTAATCTAAGTTTAATTGAGCTGAAAGCCTAAGTTTATATAGCTGGTCTCAAGCACTCAATTTAGCCCTTCATTCAGGATGACCAAACGGTGTGAACTGTTTGTAAATTATACCCTGCTTTGCATGCAAACTTGCATGCAGAGCAGGGCATAATTTGCAAACAGTTTGCAATGTTTTGGCTTCCTGAATTCAGGGCTGATGTTTTAATGTCCCTGAGAGAGAGGAAGTGGTTTAATCCTACTGCTACCAAATTCTACTGCTGGGTGAAATGGGCTGGTTTTTAAGTGTTTTGCCCATAAATACACAAGAGACCTCCAGATGACAACTTAAGTGCCTATACCACAAGGCCACTGAGGCCGTCAAAATATTTGTTCTAAATGAAATGACCAATGGTATATGAAATACAACATTTTTCATCTACAGAATCTGATGGTCCCAGCTAGTATCTGTATCTGTATGTGTATGTTGTAGAATCCTTAAAAGGCTTTTATCATGTCATTAAAACATTGGTGTTCATAGCCCGCATTGTCAAACGCAGCTAAAAAGAAGTAATATTTGTCTTGAAATTAACCATGGTACCAGAATTAAAGACCTCAACATACTTAATCAAACCTGAGCTTCACACTAAGGCCTTAAACCCTTATTCCAGTCCCAGCAAAATGTTTAGTGTTAATGCCCTACAAAACTAAAATTACCCTATATTAGTTATGAGCCTGTGAGTGAGATTTCCAATAATTTTAAATATGCACAAAGCAGAGACTCTGAAAAACCAATGCATCTGCACAGCATAACAAGGGTTAGGGTCTTCACTATGCGCTTAGTAGAAAGAAAAGGTCTCAAAGTATGTGTAGACCATCAGGTAAATTTATATTTACAGTTTGTGACTGTCTATGCCTCTCAATGTTTGCACCTCCTCAACATTTCAGGCTCATATTCCTTACATGAGTTTCCCTCCTGTGTAGTATTACACACAGGCTCATATTCCTTACAGGAGTTTCCTTCCTGTGTAGTATTACACACAGGCTCATATTCCTTACATGAGTTTCCCTCCTGTGTAGTATTATCATACATAACAATCCCATCTGGTATATATCCAAGTTGATAGTTGATCTCATTCTTCCCAGTCATCTTGTCATAGATACGTAAATGACCTTGAACTTGCTCTGTTACGAATACGTAATTCTGCAAGAAAAAGGGATTACAAATGAAATAAGATGTGTTAATAGTGTTATACAAAATTTAATGATCTTGAACTTGCTCTGTTACGAATACGTATTTCTGCAAGAAAAGGGATTACAAATGAAATAAGATGAGTTAATAGAGTAACCAGGGATAATTCTGACTCAGAATAGCATGTGCAAAAATATCTCATTTAGTTGAATCTAATGAGAAATTAATCAAATTTGTTGAGAAATCTTAACAAATTGATAGCTCAGCGTGAAACAGTTTTAACTGCCTATATAATTATAGGCAGTTATCTCTGTTTCACACTGAGCCAACAAATTCTTCACGAGATTTAATTTTTCACTTTGAGATTTTTCTCTTATAAAGCCAGTTTTGATGAGATTCCTGGCAGAAAAATGAGAGAATCTCTCATTATCTCACCCAAAAATGATCCTTTTGTAACACAAATACCCTGGAAAAGGCTTGTTTTTCAAACTTTTGACCTTGACCTTGTCACAAAGCCTTGGCCTTGGTAGCTGCAGATAGGTGTCACTTTCATCACCATACCATATATCATCATTGTACCTTGAATAGTCTTTGGTTATTGGCAATGTTAAGTTTTTTGGTTAAGTTTTGCAGACAGACAGAAAACAATAAAACAATACATAGAAAGGGTGGATTCGAGTCATCTTTTGATTAGCTATAGTACAGTATTTGTTAAATGAAACTTTTAATGAATATGACAATAAAGAGACTATTGAGTGAGTACTACATGAGAAAAACTTGTCAAAAGTTAAAAACTTTAGATTCTAAAGATGACAGTAAATTGAAGTTCTTTTCAACTATTGTAAACTTTGATGGTAATATTCCAAACAACCTGAATTCAAATTTCTATCAGATATGCAGTTCTATAATAACCAAGTTCCGGTTAAGTGCACATTATCTTAATATTGAAAGGGGAAGGTATTTAAGACCAAAAATTCCACAAGAAAACAGAACCTGTAAATTTTGCAATGAGATTGATAATGAATCATGTTGTATCTTTTTTGTAATTAATATAGTGCCTAAAGACAGGAACTATTTGCCGGGTTCACTAATATTGATTTTAAAATCTTTGAGGATAAAGAATAAGATATGTTGAAATTACTGTTGAATCCAAAAATAGAACTCAAGTAACATCTCTTCATAAATATTTGTCAAAAGCTTTAAAATTAAGAGATTCTTTATTTTTCTTAAATATATTTTGTGGCCTATTGGTGTTATTTTTAACATGAAATTAAAATAATCTCTAGTGTATTGTACAATGTTTTTTGGTATATGTCATCTATACTTTGTAATGTATGATGTCACTGATGTTATATTCAGTTATCATAAAAGGATTGAATTGAAATTGAATTGAATTGACTAGAATGTCCGTAAAAAGTATGTTTTTAAAATGGACCTTCAATTTAGACCTATACTGAGAGCAACTTTTTGCGTTAAATTATTTTGGAAGCTATCCAAAAACTTTGAAGTGATGACTTTGCAGATTAACAATTCCTGGTGGCTTTTAATGAAAGCTTTTTCATCATTTTCATTTACATTTTGTTTGTTCGTTTGAATGGGGTTTTGCGCCGCTTTAACATTATTTCAGATATATCACGGTGGCTGGAGCACCTAAAAATGGATTGCTGGTATTTTTCACACCACATTGCTATCCCACATAGGTCTATGAAAATCAACCCATTGATGGTAGATAAATAGTGAGAAAGGATGAGTGCCGCTGTCAGGATCGAACCATTCTTTTACATTGTTGTCCATAGGACCTAACTACATGAATAATCTTAAATCAGTAAAGAGGAATGTTTTTGAGTTCAACTATGATAATTGCAATTCAGTACTTAATATCAACTGCTGATAAGCACAAACGGTATATCCAGAGAGCATTTAAAACATCTGGGCCAGAGGTTATAAAACTTTTCTCAGGCTCAATTGAAAACTTTCTCAAATTTCAATTTGAGATTAAAGCCTTAATTCTGTTTTAATACTCATTTTTATGTATTAAAATAAAAGATTATATTAATAAGTTGTTATAACTAACAACTTATTAATAGTATCATTTATTTTCATACATTTATTTAAATTTCAAATTTGAGAAAATTTTCAGTTTAGCCTGAGAAAAGGTTTATAACCTCGGGCCCTGATAGCAAGTTCACTGTTTTCCTCATACCTCAAAAACAGCCAAACCAAAGAACAGCGTTCCAGCTTGGTAGGCAACCACTCTACGATTGTTCCCATTAAAGTCAGCACACTCAATTGTATCTTTCTTGCTGTCGACCCAGTATAGACGCTGATCCTCGAAGTCAATCGCAATTCCGCGTGGATGGTCGATATCGTCACCTACAACAACACGCCTATGTTGACCAAGAAGATCAGAGGCCTCGATTTTACCGTTACCCTCATCTCCGACATCTGTCCAGAACAAATATCTGCAATACAGAAAGGTAAATATATAATACATACTTAGTGTTTTGTATGCAAAAAAAAATCTAACGAGGTCAGGAGAATTGATAATTATCGAGGCTCTGCCCAGACAATTATCAATTCTCACAACTGAGTTAGATATTTTTTTCATACAATACACTAAGTATGTTTTATATTTATCTTAAAACCTTTGTTTGTCTTGTTTTCATCGATGTTTCTAACAGAAATGCAAGTTTCTAAAAGTATCCGCAATATATCATTGTTCTAAAAATAACTATGTGATATCATAAAAAATATCATACAGGATATTATCACACGGATCTTTGTAAGATGTATAGTTATAAGATAAAATAGCACACATGTTGACTGTAGAGTACCTTTTCATAAATAGAGGATCATAATGGTCCTACATTGTTTACCTTTGTCTCCTTAAATAAGATTAAATGAACCTGTGCATGAGATTTCCAACAATTTCAAATATGCCCATAGCAAAGACTCTGGCCAGCCTGTGCACCCGCACAGTCTGACCAGAGTCTATGCGCTTTGTAGTTATATAAGGTCTCACAGTACCTGTAGACTATCAGGTACTTTTATTTTTAGAGTTTGTGGTTGCCCATGCCTCTCATTTTTTTGAACCTCACCAATATTCCAAATCATTGGAAATGTCAGGCACAGGCTCAGATGTTGTTCCAAAGGTATCTACAAGAAAATTTTAATTTTTCACAAGTTGAAAGATTCCCTAGAATAGCTGTATAAAAGATTGATCCAAAATTGTTACCACTAGACTGCTATTAATAAGGCTCCTTTTCTTGTGACATTGATCTGAGTGTCACTATTTTGAATTGAGATGTTGACTACTACACAAACATTCTCAGAAAGTTTAAAAGAGAATGAGCCAAATTTTTGTTTTTAGTGAGGTACAATGCAAATCCATTATAACGCTGTGGGTGGGTTTCAAGAAATGAAATGATTTTTTCTATGATGCTGTACCCCCCTTTGGTTTCATTGTTTGAAGCATTCATGTTGGAAACACAAGAAATATATAGGCTTCCAGCATAAAACCAAAGTGACCTTGTCTTATTAGCATATAATAAATTCAGTTTTAGATAGAATCATTGATAATGATTAAAAAAATATGTTACCTTTCCTTGGTCAATCAAATTAACCCTTGTCATATTGAATAAAAAACTTTAACAAAATTGTATTAAAACCAAGGTACTGAAAGTACTGGATGCATTAATTGTGAGTCAGTATTAAATTTTTGAAAAAATAGTTTTTAACCTTTTTTCTGATTTAAAAAAGAAATTCAGTAGGTATGGACTAAGATCAGACTGCACATTTATGCTCTATACCTCTAGCAAAAGCAGGAATATAACAGCATGACAAGGGTTAACCCTTTCCTGTTTTACAAAATTTTGACCTGTCCAAATTGAAAGGTTTTGCAGACGAAAAATTTAAAGTACATTTAATTTGAAAAATAACCATTCAGTAGGGTAGAAAATAGTATGGAAAAGATGAAATTGCTTGTCAGAAGCAAATTCTTCTTTTTTTCACAATGTTTTCTCAATCATAAAATGACAGGCACGTAAAAAGCAGGGATTAAACAGCAAAGGGTTAAAGAGCCATCAGTGCAGTTTGTGTGAACTAGAACTATTTAGTAGACAAAATTGTCATGAAACGTTGATGAGTTGATGAGCCCAAAGTCAATAATAAAATCTGTCCATTTGTTGCTGCGAAATGGAAAGGACATGCAAAAGCTACTAGCAATTCCACAACTTAATGTAATGAGATGATATTGAATGAGTGGACATTCAATACCGAATTTATTAAATGAATCATCTATAAATAGATAATAATGAGGCTGCGCCGAGTTTTTATCTGTTTTAGATGACGAGTTTAATAAATTTGGTATTTTATGAGCACAAATTTGATATTCTATTTAGATTGTATAATATGAACCAAAATTTTGTGAAAAATCATCAAAATCCTTGAAATTCATCATTTTTCATATATACTAATTGATGTCATTTTTGAGGTTACAAGATAGCATTGCTATTTGCTCTGAGCTCATTTGCATAGTTAATCCACTAGTGTAACAACATCCGCATGATATCAAAAACATACAACAGGGTTATTTCACTCCTGCAACGTAGGCCATATTATATGTAACAGACTTTAACGGTGTTAACCATGGTTTCCTAATGGTTTCATTAAGTAACATTGGTCAACATCTGGAAAGATCATGAGTAAAGAAATGTTTGGAACTACCTGTATTACGGTTCCACTACTATCAATTTTATGAAGCTTTGCAAATGCATTTTGTGAATACTTAAATTTTCTGATTATATATGAACTGTTTCAGTGCAGTCTGAAGAGTCAAGAGTCTATTTCCTTCTCTTATTGCTAAGACCTAATTCTGCATGGTTCTAAAATTCCAACCCTTTATGGTTTTTTTTTTCAATTTCAGACTTTTCCAAATTGAAAGAGGTTAAAGTTGAAATCAAATGGTGGGTGCAACATGAAAAGAGACTATCTCATGTGGTAGAATATATTAGGAGAAAATAAGAATTAATCACTTATAATTTTCACTTTTTTCACAATGTTAATTCAAATATAGCAATATATCTCAAAAAAATCTCAGGCCCCAATAAAGAAGGGTTAATTGCAATGGTGGATCCAGACAGGGTTGGGGGTTTGATTGAAAAAACCTTTCCTATAGGCTTAGCAGAATTACCGGTATTTCAATTTCTTGGAGAATAGAAATATAGCATTTTTCAGTTAAACAAATCCATAGGTTAGTTAGAACCCCGTTTAGGTTCATTTAAAGTATTTTGTCCCAGTTTTGAGGGTATTTTTATTTCCCAACAAAAAACAGTAATGTCCAGCTATATAACATATAAAAATGAAGCTCTACAAAGGACAAGGAGTAAGACAACATAAGACAACCCAGCGTATTAAGCAACCTTTCTCTGAAGAGACCCATGACCTTTTCCCAGGCCCATAGTTTGTTGCTTAATACATGACCTACTTTAGCCCTGCCTTACCCTCTCTGCGGATGTACAGCTATGCTGTGCGGACTGGACAGACCTGTCCTAACAATCAGTTTATGAATCGACTCATCGCTGGACGAAAGAGGAGCCACTATGATCCAGTTGTACAGAGAGTCTGCCCAATAAACATTATTAGACAACCAATCAACCGCCAGTCCCTCCGCCATACTGGACGTACCAGTGTAAATAGTCTCAGTCTCTGTTGTACCATTTAGTTTTAATCCCTGTTTATAGAAAGAAGCAAGAAAAAAGCATGTTTTCACAACTTGATTTTCGTGTACCAATGACCAATATACCGATATACCAATTGAACAATATAGGGTTTATTTACTCTTTTGAGGTAGCTTACATTTGCAGAGACTCTCAAAATAGTTTAACGCTTGAGTGCTTTGCACTCAGGCATTAAAGCATTTCGAGGGTCTCTGCAAATGTTAACATCTAAAAAAATGTGAATTGACGCTATTATTGCATTAAAAGAATGACTTTAGTATTCATTCAAACAAAGATTGCAAAATGATTCATAGAAAAGCTTTAAAACTAGTTCCTAACCCACACATTTGCCGGAAAAAGTGTGTAGATCTAATGCATTGAACCTTCACTTTTGTGTATAACGACGTTGCTTGGTAAATGTATGATGTCACAAAATTTAACACAGGAATAGGATCAACGTCTTTATTATGCTCTATTAATGTTAGACAAAAAAACTAATAAAGTGTATAGGCCCAGACTGAGGATATTTAAGTGAAAAAGCCAGATGGCACATGAATTTACCTATTAATCCACATTTTCTCCTGTTAACAACCTGTTTTTGTCTGTTAACGTATGCCTTAAATGACTCCTAAACGTACAATGTATGCAATAATGGAGGAATATTCTGGAATATTCAGGCGGTCATATGGGAATAAGTGCGCTAGAAATCGAGTTTGTGGACACTTTCGCGGCATGAAGGGCAACAGGGCTTAAGTTTAAGAGTAACATCTGCTCTTTCAGAATCTGCCTGTTGCCCAACTGAAATATCATTATTAAGGTCAATAAATGAGGTCAAAGGTCATTAGGTGCAAAGGGGAGTAAAATTCGATAATTATGGCATATAGGCTATGAATGAGGGGCGGTAGTAAGCTGTACGTATCAAAATCACATTGTAATGCCTTAAATCTATAGACTAAATGTTTTCTTAACATAATACACAATTATCTTGATATATTCGTCCATCTGTCTGTCATTTTTATCAATTTTTCAAGGAGGCAAATGAAAGGGAGTGTTTATTTTTTTCAGTTAAACCTATATAAAACTAATTTAACGTAAGCTTATCTTGCACGACTTTTTGTGATCTTTATCTGTTTTGGGTGAATATAACTTTTTCACAATAGACAATAATATCTATAATTGCAAGCACTTATCCTCTGACTATCCGTGTAATTGTAAAATACTTTACTTTTAAATACTCCATATAGATACTTTATGGTGGCTTATAATTTGTATTCTTTAACAACATTTTTTTGTTCTTTTTATTTTGGGCAAATATAACTTTTTCGCAACTTAATATCATATTTATAATTGTTACCAGGTAAACTATGACTACCAGGGTAATTGTAAAATACGTTACTTTCAAATACTCAACATAGGAAAGATCATTCGACCTTTCACCTGACAACTTAAGCAATACACTTGATAAAAATAATACTCATCAATTAAGCTATAGCTAAGAAAGTTTTAATAAATTTTGAAATGACTGAATGCAAATAATAGATGTAACGAAAATACTGGTAAAATACGTTATATCTCAGTTTTTTGGTTTTAAAATTCATCTGTATTTCATTTTTTACTTTCATTTGATTTTGTGTTTTTGTAATGTTAAATATCTCATAGAACCGTTGTCACAAGACAGGAAAAATCATGAAAGAATATTTAATGCCATTGTAATTGACAGCTCTACGTTACCGCGGAAGAAAAACGTAACGAATGTAACTGTATTTGTTACGAAATGTGACCCTACCATTTTATAAAACGGTTTAAATCTTTCTTCTATATTAACATTTTTCTTATTCTATTGTTAATTGAGTGGGAATGAATTTCTATGAGGATAGAAGCGTAAAGATGCATCTTATGTTACATCATTTTATACATCCACAATACTACATTTTGTATATTAGTGCAACCTACCCGTATTGCTTATTTTATGTAAATGAAATCGATAAATGTAGACGAGACCAATTAAAAGTTGGGTCAATACGCATCACTGAAAACTGCAAATATTGTATTTAGAAAATTATCACGGATGATAAATCGAACACTTTCAGCCGAAAGAACATATCTTACGGTGAAACCTTGGTAGCGAGATACGTTGAAACTTTAAAGAATAACGAAATTTTGCTAAGCACCAAACTTTTTCGTTGTCCTACAGGATCTGATTAAAAAAAAACAAACTTCGCATTCGTGATTAAAATTGTACAATAATGCATTGACAAGAATTTAATGTATGCATTACCAAATTTGACACTCAATTTACTCGCGATACTCGTGCAAAATGAGGAATCCCGGTTTCCTTTTCTCATTTTCTGTATGTACAGGTTTCGTGCAGATTCTTAGTTTCTGTTTTTCAGTACTTTATTGACTTAGTCGTTACTCATGGCTAATCAAAATGTCAGACGACATTTATCTGTCGAACAATTGTGGTGTGCTGCAGGTATGGTGGAGCAAGGGGCTTCCCACCGTGATGTTTGCTTTGCACTTGGGGTACACCATACTGCTGTAACCAGAGCTTGGGCACGATACTAACAGTATGGTACAACTGTAAGAAGACATGGTGGAGGTAGCATTGGAGCCTCCGTCGCAGAAACCCGTTTTGGTAATTCAAGCCCAAAAGAAGAGGTTTACTATGGCAACGCAGCTACGTTCCGACCTTCAAAACGCCTTGGGGATGTGAGTTTCGACTCGAACCATACAAACACGGCTGCATGAGCATAACCTGAGGTCAAGAAGACAATATATTCATATTCCACTGTCCCGAGTTCATTGTCGGCGTCGGTTAACATGGGCATTGGACCACGTTGGATGGCGCATAAGACGCTGGCGCCCCGGATGAGCCCAGGTTTTGCCTGGACTACACTGATCGGCAGACTAAGATGAAGAGAAGGTCGGGGGAAAGGTTTCATGCAGCAAACATTGCTTAGCACGATCGTTATGGGGATGGGTCCATCATGGTTTGGGGTGGCATCAGCTGGGATTGGCGGACTGATCTTGATATTTTGGAAAGAGGTACTCTGACAGCTCGTAGGTACATGGATGATAATGCCCGTCCACACACGGCCCGTATAGTTCAAGAGTATCGCCAAGAGTTGGGCATTCCAGGTCTGGACTGGCCGGCTCGCTCACCGGGCTTAAATCCGATAGAGCATATTTGGAATGAGCTACAGGTCTGAGTTTTGGCTCGCCAGGTCCAGCCAAGGACACTCCAGGAGCTCGGCTATATCCTTAGAGAAGAATGTTCTGTTATTCCCCAAAAAGTAATCCAGAACTTAATCGGGAGTATGCAGAGGCGCTTTCATACTGTTATTGATAGTGCCGGCTTTCATACTCGTTATTGAACGAAATGCGATTGAAAGAATACCCTTTTTGGTCAAATTAGATTATTTTCAATTTTAAAGAAAAAAACCCCCAATTTTTAGGGTCTCCCTGTTTGGTCTACATTTAAAGTCTTCTTATCATCATAAAGGTTTATTTTCTTCTTAGAATTTGATGAACTGATAACAATCGGACATTTTCCAACATTCTTATAATCAAATTTCATTTTTTCCTGAAATTATAGTATAAAAAAAGTTTTAGTGCTTAGCAAACTTTGTGGCTTTACATATACTTGAAATAGTAAGATGTAGTGGGATTTCGGAAAAAACATATGATACAAGTATAGAACAATGTTTGTCAAAACAACACATTATAACAGATATTCATTTCAACAGAAAGAAAGGTTAGCGTAAATTGTTCTAAATGAAATAAATTACTTTATAAAGCTTTGCTATTTTAATTATTTTTATTTGTTATCTATGGAGTATGTTACTTTTTTCGTCTGTATATTCACATAAGATATTAAATGGTATCTTTGAGATTGCCTTTGCAGTTCTCCATTCTATATTATTACATACCGCTGTAATTTGCTATACATTTTTGAAATCGTTATATCTATTTTCTAGTATTCTACTTCATACACAGTAGCAGTGAATATTTGAAAATACGTAAGAATAGTTTTCGAGTCAAAGTATCTCAGATTTATATTTACTGCCTTGTGCATAATAGTATAGGCGCTCGACTCGTGATTTGAGCCCAACATCACCGACACTGGCTATGGTCAAGAAACTTAATAGCCAGGGCCAGTCAGCCCAGATGTAGATTTGGGCAGCATTTGGGTTCAAGCCAGTGGATCTCTTCTCTTGTGGCCGTGAAAAGACATTAATTGAGTGTTAATACGTATGTTCAGGTAAATAAAGTTGGGAAAATTTTCTATACGCTCAAAAATATAAAAATAAATAACACGTATCTTACAAATACAAAATGGTTCGCGGCGATATAAATTGTGGCGCGAGACTCCAAATAATATAGATTTGAAATTAATGAACGAAACTGAGATATGCATTCCATGAAATACAATTATAACGTAACTTCTAAATATCAATTTAAGATTTAATTGATAACGTATATTACACATTTTTTACCGCACTAAGAAAGAATCTTATGTTGTTGTTCAATCCATTGCAATACATATACTTGAAGACTTAAATCAATTTCATTGATTTATTTCACTTAAATGTAACATATTTAATGAGCTGCGAGTCATTTTTGAGATGCCAATGTTAATAACTAGGGTTTCGACAGCGTAAAATATAGTTACTAACACTTATCTTTAAATGATATTTGAATGCCAAAAGATTTTCTTGTGTTCGAGACATTTTGAAAGAAAAGAAACAATAAGAAAATGAAAGAAAAAAATAAGAAAATGAAAGAAGTTCTAAACTTTGATAACTTCATATATTGTATGTTCTCTTAAATCTAATCTAAATGGGTAACGTATTTTACATATATTTGAAAAATAGAAACATTAAAGAATTATTATCTAATTCTACCAGAGTCTTCAAATCATAACTTGTAAAACTTTTTTTTACAAATTTACATTGTTTTTTATACAATCTCATGTTGTTTGTCCAAGCATATGAGTACTTATACTTAAGGCGGATTTATCCCTGAAAAGTATAACGTCATTAACAAGCAAACGTTTTGTATTTTTTGACACAGCATTGTTGATATATAAATGAATCATAGACATCCTCAAAATACGACATAAATGTTAAAGTAGGTCTATATAAGGTTAACAACGCTTTCTGTCTACAATAATAAAGCAGTAGTCTGTTAAACAAGGAATGTCAGCATTTTTAGTCGAGCTAAGGTTTAAAAATATGACCTTAAATAAAATAATCCAACACCAAATGTTTTTTTTTTAAATTAGGAACAAATGGCCCTATAATATTAACTGATGTTGATAAAGATTTTTTTCCTTTCAAAGACGAATCTTATATCAAAAACAATTATGTCCATAGAAATCGCTTACGTGAAATGTACTTGGTGACCTTTGACCCCGATTGTGACCCCATTTATTATTTTATTTTTGGGCAACAGGGCAAAATCTGTTCAGAGATGGTTGCCAAAGCTATTTAGCCTAGTGAGACCTTATGCCGCAAAAGTGCCCACACTTCGAAAATTTTCGGTCTAAACCACCAGTCTAGAAAATACAGTTAGTAAGCTAAGAGTTCAAACTTCCCATTAATACTAAGTTCCTAACAAACAACTTAAAACTAGAATGAGACCCTATTTATGCAAAATCTACAAATGAGCTTATCTGCAACTGACCTGTATCTTTTTGTTTGTTGACTCTGTCCAGTATAATGTTTGAGTGGCATAGTTGAAAGCCAGGCCTTTGAATTGCCATCCCACATGAGGAGCGCTGAAAAAGTCACTATGAACAATGAAAAAGCTTGAATAGGCTTTGACACTTACTTTTACGAGTTTGGAGTCCAGTGGGCTCCAAACTCATTAAAAACAAGGAGTCAAAGCTAAAAGTCCAAATTTTTAAACTGTGGGAAACATTGCGGAATAGAAAACTCATTGTCACAAAGAAATTGGACAAGGAATCTTTTCTTTCCCACAATATTACATCCAAAATAAGAAGCTTTTCTTCAGGTTAACTTGTAGACAAAATGAAACTTTCTGCTTCACCTTTTGTAAAGGAAAGAAATAAAGAGAATATGTCCTGATAACAAGATGCTACTGGATGGGAGACTTGATATTCTCATATGCTCTTGCTAGACGAACAAGCATGAATTAAGATATTTAAATAAAGGTCTATGAGCTGATGATCTATATACCAAATTTCAAGGCAGTAGGGCTCCTGGTTCAGAAGAAGACGATATTTCAAAATAGTTCACTTGTTTCCTAAATTGAAAAATAAGTGAGTTGTGCCTTTGGAATTGTGAGTCTCTAACTCCCTGCTTGAATGAAGCTGTGGATACAGAATAATCAGGTCACTTACCAACTATAAACTTCATGTTAGACAAGTGCTTTAATCAAAATATAAGATCATAGTAGCATGATATGAATTTGCTTGGTTTAAATCAACTCGAAGCTACATACAAAATTGAACACAGTGTTTTTATATGAACATACATGATAAAGCTCCAATAGATAGTTATAAATTCCAATTATGAAAGCTGTCTGCCGTCTGGTGAAGATTTCCTTCTGTATTTCCTTATAGAACAGGGATAAATCTAGCCAGAGCCCAAAATTTACCATAAGGGCATGCATGACATAAATATATTTGGTAGAGGTCCACTAGATATTGCTACATACAAAATACAAAAGCTTTATGCCTTCTACTTTCAGAGAAGATGATGCTACATACCATACATAAATATAGATTTTCTCCTTTATCTCTATGTAATCTGGGTTGTGCCCATGCAGAGCAAAATAGTATGCCAAAGATATGATAAAAACAAACTTAGTAGAGGTCCACAAGATGTTGCTACATACGAAATACACATAGATTTTCTCCGTTATTTTCATGTAATATGGGTTGTGCCCATGCAGAGCCAAAATATTACCCTAAAGACATGATATAAACAGATTTGGTAGAGGTCCACAAGATGATGCTACATACCAGATATGAAAACTGTCTGCCTTCTGGATTCAGAGAAGATTTTCATAGCATTTTATAGATGCCATGGCAACCAGACTTAAGAGTGCAGGGATTACACTATTTTGAACAACTTTGGTAGAGCATAACCCAAGGAACAATTATACCAAGTTTCATCAAGATTGGCCTACAGATTAAGGAGCAGAGGATAACAATGCCTGAAGGACCTTGGACAAAAGACAATCACATTAGTTCACCTTATGCACTTCTTGCTCAGGTCAACTAAAAGATGCCAACTAAATTTGAAATCTAGGGCAGCTCATTTCACCAAGCAATTGCTTTACAAATTGGTAATAGAAATACAATTATCTCAGTACAGGTATAGTAGGCAATATTTTACAGATAATTCAATACAGTTTCCTTTAATATAGAGCTGTAGTTAGTGTTTTAATGACCATCTCATTTTTTTTCACTATGTTATCTCCTGGAAATAAAGCAAAGGTGTTCACTATATAGGACACCTTTAACATATAGGACAATATAGGACAGCCATCAAAATATAGGACAAATATAGGATATAGGACAGAAGCCCTGTTCTTGTATTTCATAAAAATCTTGGTATCATTTGAAAGATAATTTATTTTTCTTGAAAATAAGCCATAGTTAATTGCACTGCAATAAGTGTTTTATAAATACACTTCCTTCATATAAGTGATGAAATTTAACCAGTTTGGGTCCAATTGAACCAGTTTAGAACCAGGGTTGTATACCTATGGATTACCACTAACAGGGAGAGATTCAAAATACTTTTTTTTGAGAAATGCTATTCATTGATGATCAGTTGTGGTAATGGACAATTTTTGTTGAGTTAGAATAATTTTAATAACGATTTTTTAACATGATTCCTCAGAACAATTGCATTTTCAGTTTACATATTTTGAAGAATAGGAATGACACTTGCACAAGGAATGAGTTTGTGCAAGTTCCTAAACTTTAGGAACAAAAATCATCAGAAAAATCTCCTCAGATACTTCTCTAATGAATTTTGGCCCATACTATGCTACAAATATCACAAGACTTGAAAAAATATTATTCCAAAGGTGATATTTGAATATATTTTTTTTCATTTTGAGACACCCCCCAAACAGGTGGACTGGAACTGGTTCAGTCACAAGCCTACGTAACCTACTTATTTTCTCGCTTGCCAGCAATGGATATTAAAATTGTTATTATTCCTCAGTTAAATAAGTATTTTTGAACAAATATTGGCTTCTTCAGGTGTCTGAAATGACCTTTCATGCAAGATACAAGGTGAAAAGGATAAGCTTCAAGAGTAATTAAATGATTTCTTCTGCTGAGAAATATGATAGGCCTTTGGACACAATTAGATCTAAATAGCTGACTATCTCTTTTGACGATAGAGATTTTATACTATTTTTTTTTTTTTTTTTTTTTTTTCAAAGTGGGCCGGAACTGGCCATTGTTCGGAACTGGTTAATTGACTGTATTAGAGCTTGAAAAAGACCTTGACTGGTGACCATAGGCGATATGTTGTCTAAGAAATAAAATTTCGAAAGAGGGTTTATTTCTATTATGCTTTCGCGTAATTTGCGTAATAGCAATTACGCCCTTGCACTGTTGCGGGATAAAAAGGTGAATAAAAAGGACCTTTCTAGACTCGATTCAAAGAAGCATTTCCCGCGTTTAAACATAAGGCCGGTTCGTTTTGCGAACGGTGTAAGTATTCAGTACTATTTTAAATCGAATAAAACATTGATTTAGGGTTTCTGACCACACTTACTTGGTAGTTGAGTATAATTAAATTAAAGACAATGCGGGTTTTGCATAAAAAAAGAGAAAGGGGAATGTAGATCTATAGGGCCTACAGTGCAGCTTTCTGAAATATGTCTTTCAGTCAATCATTTGATCAACGTACCAACCAATCAATCGATCAATTTGTTGTAAAGTTTGTAATTAATTATGGATACTTAACACCAAAAGAAACTAGGGATTTTTCCTAATCGGATTCCCACTTGTCCGAAAGAAGTCAAAATCACTGTCGATTCGACAATAATCGTGCTGGATTTCAAATGCTACATTTCAGTTTAAAGTTTGGCTCGTCAAACTTGTGACACCATTTTCGACCATCAATTTAAGAAAAATCACGCCAAAATGGTTTATTTACAATTGCAGGGAAAATCATTAAAAGATTATCGATTGTAGTCAAATACTTAAACCCTTGACACCCTTGTATGCACAGTAGTGAGAAAAGACTGAAACACATTGTTAGGTGAACAGGACATTCAAATGAATTTCTGCTACAAGCATAAATTTCAAACTCTTTTTTTTAGAACTATTGATGAAAATGTGGGTACTGTTTGGCGTTTGTATTGATACAATAACGCATAGTTTAAACGACTTGTCTGATCAGACTAATTTGGCTGATATGACCTAACGTTCTGAGGTATCATTTGACGCTAGAGAACATTTAAATATTTTGCATTAACTTTTGCCATGGGACAAAAATCCTTACGAAAAAAAGATTGAAATTTTCATCAAACACGTGTGCATGAGGCCGGCGAGCATAGGAAAGTGCTTTCAACGGAAGCGTTACTCAGTAGAGAAAATTTTGGGGGGAAAAGACAGTATATTGTCTCAGAAAAGATAGTCAGCTAAGACAGCTATCAAAATCAAAACTGAAATCAAACTGAACTAGACTATCACAAAACGGACTAATATCCCCATACAAGTGTTTGTCCAAACTGAAATGTCATTTTCAATCAAAGGGCCATAACTTTGGCAAAAACGATGGATCGTTACCCAAATATCACTTGCACATCTCTTCTTGATACTAATCACTTCTGTAAAAGTTGAATGAAATCCACCCTTTCGTTGCTGAGAAATTGAGTGGGCACAAAAAGGCTACGGATGGACCGACCGACAAGCTGACTCCTATACACCTCCGAAACATAGTGTGTTTTTTTGCGGGGGGCGGTTAAAGTGTCCCACGAAATACAGTTTGCCTTTGTACAATAAGATGGAAGAACTAGTTTTATATCTGTTGATCTTTTGCGCAAAAATCTCGTTTTGAAATTTTCAGAGATGTCTCAAACAAACATCGTAGATTAGACCTGTTATCATTGCTCTTTTTTGGCTATATAAACTTAGCATTGTTAGTTCTTAAATGCCCAAAGAAAAAACAAAAAGCTCTTTTGATTAGTTTTCTTCAGAATAGGAAAAAAAGTCTGGGAATGTAAAAAAAAATGATACCCCGCTATGCACGTGAATTCACGTGCATTGCGGGGTACCATTTTTTTTTAATATTGTGACCCGTCACGCGAAAAAGGGACCATCTTGCAGAGTCCGAAAAATAAATAATGAAAGGGGGATTTGATAAATCTGGAGTCAAATAGAGGCTGCACTTCAAAAATAACTATATATGGCAGTAGAATGATCATTGAAAACTCAAAAAATATATAGAAAACGATCCTAGTCAATCTGCGCAGTCCGACAAGGTTCTGACCAGCATTGGCACTTTGCGCATTACCCAGATGGTCCATTCTCGCCTGAAAGTTCATATTTTGTTAATATCCCCAAACTTTTACACTTGCATAGGCCATGAGCTATTTCTTCAACAATTCTCGACCATTTTCATTTTGAAGACAGACTTGGGGCTTGTTTTACTAAAGATCTCGCAATCATTTTTTGCGTAAGTCAAAAATTAAAGTTGCCTCCAAGGATGTACCTAAATATGGAATTCTACCATGAATCATCTCATTGGAATCGTCTTCCAAAGGCGATTCCATTGAGATATTGCAAGGTCGAATCTAACAATAAATGAAAACACCAGGTACGATTTTATATTTTGACTTACGTTTATTTTTTCGTAAGAAGTTTGGTAAAACGGGTCCCTGGTTTGTTGGTACCCACCTGATATGCCTGACCTGTACATTTCCACTAGATACCCACTCTGACGGGTCGCCCTCTATACCCACTATACGGGACACGCCCATCTTTAGGGCAGGGGTTTGGGTCCAGATCAGATTTCGAGCATGGCGAACTGGAAAAAAGGGAAATTAAATTAAGCAGAGACAATACAGAGATATAGATAGAGGGGGTATTTTAGTTTATACTAATTTATTTTAGCTCGATTGCGACTGAAGCTTAAGCTCATAGAATCGATCTCGAATACTCAGTCCTGATGTTTTGGCGTCCCTGAGATGTGAGGGAGAGGCAGTTGTTTTAAACCTACTACCACCCAATTTTACAGCTGGGTGAACTGGGGCTGGCTATTAAGTGTTTTGCCCATAACCACATCCCGGCGACTCTAGGGCTCGAACCACGGACCTCTAGGTCACGGGTCGAATGCATTAAATAATGATGAAATAATGGCGATAATAAGTTACTATTATGATTACAATAAAAAGCCTCCTGCAAATATTTACAAAATTATTTACTCAAACAACATAAAACATAAATAAACAAGTATCAAAGAATGAATGAAAACTGTGTCATATAAAAGCTTTGTGATGTTTTGTCTTGAACATGTGAAAAATAGTGCATCATTATTACTATCATTGTATTTATGGCGTGTATGGCGAGCGCAAACTCGATCACCAGTGCCAAACTAAATATTCAGCTTTTGATGTCGCAAGCTGATACGCCAAATTTGCAGACGATAATGATATTGATTGTGATATTACATTATATTTCATAATAGAAATAATTGCATTATGAATAAGGATGAAATTAAGGTCTACAATTACCTCCTTGTAGAGTGCTTACTGAGCAAAGAAATCCAAACAAGAACAAGAAGCAATTTTTCAATTCAAATTTCATATTCTTTATTTATAGAACAACTCTTTTGGCACCAAATAAATCCGAAAAAGAACAGGAATTAAAACCAGCTAAATCAAAGACAGCCCAACAACACTTTGCACAAGATCCGTTCAAAAACTAAGAATAGTGATGTAAAACAAGTAGACCCAACTATGATCTTTGGTACTGTCGCTTAGCTTATGTTCAGGGGGAGATTTTGGATTTTGAAATTGTGCATTCTTACCAAAATTCTATATTGTGGGTACTCGTTAGAATCGTCTCAATGAGACGATTCTAATGAGTACCAACAATTTAGTTTTTATTGTAATTATGAAGATTTCTTAAATTTTACAATCAAAATGGCGGCAATATCCGGAGCTAGGCTTGTCGTCAGAGCGGTAGTTCCGTACTTGGAAGTGATTGGCCATGAACGCGGCACTTAACTCTTGACCCCCGAACATCTAGGCTTAATCTTCTTGTGATACATGGCTTCTTCAAAGACATCCTCCGATATGCACTTACCAAGATTTCACTTATTTCACTTATAATTTCGCCATGGTAAGAAGCAATTCGAGGCAATAAGAAATTTAATGAAGCGCTATGAAATTGAGATTTTCGGTGAACATGCATTAAAAAAGTAAAGCATAAATATAAAAGCATTATATTCAACTCAATGCAATAACTTAGTCAACACTTGAATGAGGTGATTTTGTATACCTTGTAAAACTTATTCGTAAATATCATTTTATGAGATTTGCCCCGTTTGCAGGATAAAAACGTTCGTCGATTCTTTGCCATTTTTTTATCCCGCTTTGCACGTGAAGTCACGTGCAAAGCATGGGGCACAATTTCAAAATGTTCGCAAACGTTTTTTTGCATTCTGAACGCAGGGTATTTCTCTCTCTATATATATATTTCACTTTGAAATAAGAATTGCATTGTCTTCAGAATTTTTCTTATGTATTTTTGTGAGTATTTATGTGAATAACAATGATTCCAGTTATTTTTTCCGGTCTAATTTCACACCTATTCTATTCATTATAACTATGAATTTATTTAATTTGAAAACGGAGCCAGTTTATTAAAGATAACTCCATCGTAAGAATAGAGAAACATGCCTCCTTCTCGTTAGTTTTTTTTATAATGGATAAAAAATCAAAGGTCCTTTGTTTAAATTTGAATCCCCCTCTCTTTCTTTTTTTTTTTCTTTTCTTTTTTTTTTTTTTTTTTTTTTTTTTTAACTTTCGAAACCCGTCACGAAGTCTTATGTACAACATTCGCTACTTTGTAAGGATGTACTATATAATGAGACGATAATTACGCCGTTATTGGAGTACTTTTGTTGTGGAGTATATTTAAGTAGCATTTTCCTCTACCGACCCCTAATTAATCGATGTAGCGATACTAGGAACAATGATTATTTTACGTATCTTAAAGATTAATTTTGCTCACTGACAGGACGGGGAACAATATCTCAAGGTTCAAATCTTTATTGGCAAAATTCGGCAAAGCTGGTTGCCTTTGGCCATACAATTTTCATACATAAATATGACAGAAACATGTACATGTATATTTACAAATAAACAAGCATTCTAATAAAGAGAAATAATTGATATATGGACCCCTCAACTCTATTTAACAATCTTTTATAATCTAATAAAATATAAAGTTTATCTTTATCAATATAATGCCCATGCATTTTTCCATTTTAATCGATTTTTTTTCAAGTTACTTGTCCTTTAATACATCTGAAGACATAACAAGTTATAAGAAATTAAAATTCACATAAATAATAACAAATAAACATGTTGATTCAGAATGTAAAAAACCCTGCCGTTAGATGACCAGAAAAATTCTTGTTAATCTTTGACAGTGGAAGTACACTACTTACTTTCGATACCATGAATTTTAAATCAACTCGGAAAATAAAAACATGAATTCGTCCCCTTTTTATTGCGTCCCGGTTTTCTAGTAGTTTGAGCTTAGTACGTCCTTTCACAAGTTAAGGACCGGGTTGTGTAAAAAAGAACATTACAGTAAGAGCAAAATGGTATAATTTGGTAAACAGAAAATTGGATCAAGTTTAATGACAGGCGCTATCCCTATGTTACATATTTAAAATGAATCAACCTTGTGATTGTCATTTCAAATAAAAAGAGGGCGAGCGAGCGAGCGAGCGAGCGAGCGAGCGAGCGAGCGAGAGAGCGAGCGAGAGAGAGAGACAGAGAGACAGACAGAGAGATAGAAAGAGAGAGAGAGATAGAGAGAGGGACAGAGAGAGACAGAGAGAGACAGAGAGAGACAGACAGAGACAGACAGAGACAGACAGACAGACAGACAGAGACAGAGAGAGACAGGGAGAGACAGAGACAGAGACAAATGGATCGAGAATCGTAGACCTATATTGTAAAGCAGCTTGATGCTAGGAAATGATTCAAAGGTATTATTGGTAGGAAATGATTCAAAGGTATTATTGGTAGGAAATGATTCAAAGGTATTATTGGTAGGAAATGATTCAAAGGTATTATTGGTTTGAAGAATACCAGGATATCATTGTTAGGTGCTCCAGCCGCCACAATGTAATTGCAAGATTATTGAACGCGGTGTTAAATCCCATTCAAAAAAACTTAAGTCATTTTGAAGCTTTTGAATAAAGTACCTCTGTTTTCATCTTTTCGCATCAGTAGCCACCGAACACGAACCTCCTACATTATTTCTATTTTTACCTTATATAGGTGTAGACATACCATAAAATGTTGACTTAACGTCCATCTTGATTTTGAATTTGCTGTAAAAAAAAAGCCCTATAATTTAACTAAATCTTGAGGATTAAATCAACCTATAGATTGGATATTTCGAAGCGAAACCTTAAAGCCTTTATTTGTGTAACCCAGGGATCATTAATTTAAATCAAGATGGGAAAAACTTCCAACGATTTAAATCAAGCAGGAACCCAGCAGCATGAGGTAAGTAGAAAACCCTGGGGCATGTTTTACTGAACATCTTACGATCTTTTTCACGTAAGTCAAAAATTAAAGTTCCTTCTACAGTAGTTACTAAATATGGAATTCTGTCGTGCATCATATCATTGGAATCGTCTTTTTAAGACGATTCCAATGAGATATTGCAAGGCAGAATCTAACAATGAATGAAAACACCAGGTACGATTCCTGATTTGACTTACGATCAATTTTGTCGTAAGACGTTTAGTAAAACGGGCCCCTGATACGATTAGTAACATCGCGAGATTGACATTTACCTCGATCAAAACCATTCAGAACCACTCGCTCAGCGCTCCAATCATAAATTCCACTCACTCAAATCACTCAAAAACGCTCCGAACTCGCTTTAAAACGCTTCGAATTCGTGAAAGACATTCAACATCTCATTTAAATACGTAGATAAAATAAGTCCACGCTTTTGTGGGCTGGTGCAATTTTTAAGAGTCTGATTGGGACGCCAAGACATAAAAATTGGAAAGAATACACTCACTCAAACCATTCAAAAACGCTCAAAATCCATTGAAAAAATATAGAATCAACAACGTCATTCAAAATAAATTTTGATAGAGAAAATTTACGATTTCTCTGACATAATTCAAATTGTTACAGTTATCTTGAAGAAATAGGAAGCTATCTATAGAACTTGTGTGCATATTTTATTTAAGGGGGGTAATCATTATCGCTAATTTTGTTCATAATGAACAAAATTTGCGATATAGGATTACCTCCCATTAAATTCACATAAAACTCGCTCCACAAACTCATTCAATTTCATCCCAGAATCTTCACCTTGTCAATTTCACGATGTTCTTAACTGTAATATAACACTGGATGACTTGTTTAGTTAGTGAAAATCCATATGTGGACCGTCATGCGAAAAGGGACCATCTGGGAACTCCGTAAAATTGATATTTGAAATGGAGATCAGTTCCACTGTAGATCGCATTTCAAAAATTCTTTAACAGAAAGGTAGAATAACCATTCTTGAATATAGATCCAGAAAATCGGCCAAGTGCGATCCTAGTTTTGATCCTAGTCAGTCTGCGACTGGGGTCGACACTTTACGCACTGCCCAGATTGCCCCTTTTCGCGTAACGGGTCACAAATGTGATTATATATTTTGCGGAGAGAGGATGTTCAAGCGACATTATGCCGCCGTCATAGTGCAGCCGGGCTATCATTCAAAAGGTCCCGGGTTCGATATCTCGATAATCCACCGAAAGACGTAAACGAAAAGTCGGTATTTCATGACTAAAGTTTCAATATCCTCTATACAATGTATTCAAGGGCGTAACTACCGTTACGCACATTACGTAAGTGCGTAATAGAAATAAACCTGCTTTCGAAAAACGTCGTTGATGAATGATAATAACATCGAAACTACAGCTTATTCAAGCTGTAGCAACGATGTTTTGATTATTCACCATCGCTAAAATCATAGAAAAATGGAGCGGGCGGGGGACATTCATCTTTAATCACAGTCCATAGTCGCCTTTATCCTATATATTCTATTTTGGTCGCCTGCTGAGTGCGTATAAATTTCAGAATCCTAGTTACGTCTATGGTATTTGCCTTCTTTTACTATTTTAGGTATACGATAACCCGACCTTCGTCATCTCAGAGCTTCAAGGCAATACCCCACCCACAGTGCAAACCGGTGAATTCCCATCCGCAACAGGACATCAGGAAGTTTCAGGACATCCCTCTTGACAGAACTGACGTCATCAAGCTGTTGTTTCTCGTGACATTCATGTTGGCCGCTTTTGTAACTGGAGTGGTCGTGACTGGGACGAATGTGTGACTTGATTAGTGTCTATCCTTACTTTCTTTACACCGATGTTAAGTTATATACATTTTTATCTTATAACTATACAAATATCCGTGTGATAACATCCCGTATGATATTTTTTATGATATCACATAGTTATTTTTAGAACAATGATATAATGCGGTTATTTTTAGAAACTTGCATTTCAGTTAGAATCATCGACGAAAACAAGACAAATAATGGTTATAAGATAAATATAATACATACTTAGTGTATTGTCTGAAAAAATATCTAACTCGGTGATGAGAATTGATAATTGTCTCGGCAGAGCCTCGACAATGATCAATTCTCCCAACCTCGTTAGATATTTTTTCTCATACAAAACACTAAGTACGTATTATATATATCTTTCATGTAGCGCGAATCAATTTTTTTCCCGAATGTGATTGCTTGTGTGTGTATGTACGTGTGAAGGGGGAGGTTGCCAAGAACGTAATTGTCAAGCAATATGGTGTTTTACATGGTCTACGAATGCAATCGGTCACATGACATTTTGTCAAAGTTATGACTGAAGCAACCGGCCCTCACTCTGCGATCTTCGAATACCACTGACTTCCCGGTCACTGGTAGTCTATATTAGTTTTTCATTCTTTTTATGGTTATCTTTTGGGTGGTAATTAAAAATGGAATGAACTGAACTTCACAAATCCTTAGTGCAATCATGTATATCAGTCTCATAAAAACTAACTTGCCATCAGTTAATGTGGCTCAAAAGTTTTTTTTTCATTTTTTCTTTCCACATTCACCGCCCCTCAGTTTTCAATAATTTTCATCCCGCGTTCAGGATGACGAAACGGTGTAAACTGTTTGCAAATTGTACCCACACGTTCGTGCAAAGCACGAAAGTGTTCGTGCAAAGCAGGGTATAATTGGCAAAACAGTTCGCACCGTTTTGTCATTCTTAACGCAGGGCAGGTAACATTATTTAGATAATTGATAGCGAGATAAGAAGGACAATAACTACTCAATCACCATGAAACTAAACTTATTTTGATTACCTCCCTTGGTTCGTATTTATTCTGGCGGGCTGGTAATGTATTTATGGCAAATTTTGCGAGTAAAGGAACATTTACACGATAAGTTAGCACATTTTTTTCTGTTCTCATTACTAGGTTTCCTGTTTTTTTCCTAATTCAAACGTCGATTTCCTAATGATTTCATCATGAAACCTTGGCCATTTCGTGAAAGATTATGCGATATGACATTTTGTTATCTGGTAATGAAATAAGGCAATGGAACCGTGATAGTTTCGCAACATTCGGAAGTAATAAACTTTAACAAAGTTTACCGAGGTTTCCTAATGATTTCATTAGAAAACCTCGGTCAACATTGTGAAATATCATTCGTTCTGAAATATTACGGAACTATTAGGGGTCTACATACAGAACAAGAGATCAGGGCATGGTGACTGACATCCCATCACAGATAATAAAACGCCGTTTGTCTTCAAATCAATTAGGCGTTGAAATTAAGCAAAGGCAAATCGTTGTAAAATTATAGTAAAATCATTTAGAAATTGCCGATCGTCAAAAAATCCGTCAAACTTCAGTGCCTCGAACACTGTAAGTCTCGAACACTACGGTTAATTCGAAAAAGGATTTTAGTACCCGAAATAAGTGTTCGTACTGTTTCATGTATTGTGTTAGACCTAGGCAATCGGGAATCCTCGGCGATTCTACGGAATAGACCTCGGGAATAATACGGGCACAGCCATGAAAGCGCGTCATTTCGCACGTGGATTTATATGACTTTAGAAACATCAACGATCTCGCTATGGATGACGTTGCAGAAAAAAATCGACGAAAGAGTAAAAGTGATCATGTTATGATTTGATAACAAAACGCAGTGTTTGACCAATATGCCCAAATTTTCTCCACAGACGATTGGAAAGAATTAACAAAATGTCAGTGATTTTCTTCAAGCGTATTAAAAAACGGAGTAACACCGGAAGCCGAATAGCCTTAAAAATGGACCAAAATTACTACACTTACGTCACAGGTCCTTTCCAGTTTACGGAAAAGTCCGGGTGATGTTCCAAATGAGACCTAGGAACACAAGTACACTGGAAATAACGAACTCTTTGAATCATTATATAGTGTGGGACTTAAAATTACTTTATATTTTACCTGGAAAACTCGAAAAAGGGTTTATCCCAAATTATAATATGTGATGTATTTTTAGTTTTCACACATACAACTTGATAATCTCATTTAGACAAATTACTATAAAATACACACAAAATGTCCTATTAACTTATTAGTGGAAAAATACACGATTTGATTAAATTGAATTTATTTCATTATTTGATCAGCGCATCAAATCACCGAACAGTTATGTAGCACTAATAAAACATACAGAATTATGAAGCCTGCTAAGAACTCTTCATAGACCCAAACGACTGATCTGCTGTATTTACGGCTCTTCGGATTGGTCGAACTTCCGATTTCTTGAACAAATTATCCGGTCTCCGAGGTGTTCGATCTAGTGAAGTTTTGTTGTATAGAATATAGACTATGAAGAAGGCTTCTGCAAAGAGAATTATCATTCAGTATGGATAAAAGTTTCAGTTCCTTTGGATCTCCCTTTTATAAAAGAAAATCGCTTGCCAAACCAAAGGACGACAGCTTGGGTAATTGTTTCAAATAAAATCTGAAAATGACTACGGCGAAATCCTGATAAAAACGAAAATCAAGTGTACATCTTCGTTAAATGTTCTGAGCAAGAGTTAATTTATAATATATGTACACACAAAACATGATTCTCTTAAAATCAAAATGTCTCAAAAATAGTGAAGTTATTGCCGTTTCTAAGTAATGTCATATGATTACAGGAAAGAGAAAGTATATATCGTCCATGTTTTTTCTAAAATCTCGTAACTACAGCTTTAATCAAGCTGCAGTTACGAGTTCTTAGAATAACATCGAGGATATATATTGTTTTCATTGAGATTAAAAAAAAAACATACAAATTAATGATTATACTTGCGTAAGAGTACGCTGTGCGCTTTTATTCAGTGTGATAAGCTTTTCTCGTTTCATATTTTCATGAAAACACAAGAAAATAGTTTTATCTCTTAATTGAACTGATAAAAACCCTTTCTGTGATTGGAAATATATTAAGCACCAATTTCGCTTGATATACAAATATACACTTTCTCTTATGTTACCTATGAAACGTGAATCGCATTCTTCGCGCATCTCCGCTCCCCCTGGTATCACGATATTGATAGTTTTCCAAATATTGTCTGTGAGAAAGCAAAAACACGGTGAATCATGCAAACAATTCTTACATTCGCCCACGATCCGGGCGTCACAAACAGAAAAGGTATCCTGCCGTTGGGTCATTGAAATGTCGAAGCTACAGTTTGAATGAAGTTGTATTTACTAATCATGTTCGACTTTTGGTCTTTAACCGTGGTCATGTTTCTTTCGTTTCTATGAACAAAAATTATCAAATAAATGTGTATAATAATAATAATTAGTTTTTATAATGCACTAGTATCATTATGCAGTTTGTAGTGGCGTTAACACCACAAAAGCCCTCTCATGAACAGGGATATTACTTTTTGGTGAAAAGTTTGATTACATAAATGATTTGGTAAGAAAAGTTTTCGAATAAGAAAAAAAGGATTGGTAAAAATAGGGTTAGTAAGAAGATTTACGCGTATAATAAATAAATAAATAAATAACTAAAAATATAGTTTAAAAACATTATAATCAGTAATTATAGTAATTGTAATGGTAGATATAAACGTATAATATTACGATGTAACTTGCAATTGTATTCTATACTCAGCGTGGTAGCCAGTTTTATAGCTACAAAATTCTAGTTTGTGCGTTTTCGTTTTAAGGTGTATTAATGAACAGTTTTTGTATGACTTACGCAAGTTCTACGTCAATATATTGCAGTATCAACAACTTTGTTTTAGTGTGCCTTGAAATAGAATGCAACCCGTCGTTTAAAAAAGGAACGCCGTGGAAGTGCCAAAAAACCGTTAAGAGAAAAGAATGATTTTTCGACACGTAATGGTTGAAATATAAGATATCGATGGCTCAGTGTGCAACAGTTGTAACTCCCCATAAGTTTATAGGGAGTTACAACCGTTTCGCACTGAGCCATCGATATAGAGAAAAGATAGTTGGCGACTTGAGATGGAAAAGTATTTCGGGCAAGGCGTCAGAATTTTAAATCCGGCTCACCCGATAAATTCCGCCCGACAAACTTTTCCATCTCATGTCACCCATTGTCTATTAAATTTATCCTGTTAAAAATTTTCAAACAATTTACAACTTTTTAAAGTCTTTGATATATTTATATACGAAAACATAGGCGTTTCTAGGACTTTGAAATTTGTACGCACTCAGAAGGAGACCACCAAGAATATCATAGGGTAAGGCGATATGTTGACTGTAACAAAAGATAAATGCTATCAGTCCGCTCCCTTTTTTATGATTTGAGCATTGGTGAATAGTCAGAACATCGTAACGTAACTACAGCTTGAATAAGCTGTAGTTTCGATGTTTTGATCATTCATTAACGACATTTTCCAACAAAGGATTATTTCTTATACGCACTTGCGTAAATTGTGTAATGGGAGCTACGCCCTTGGAATTTTTTTTTGAACAAAGGATTTTTTCTTTTACGAACTTGCGTAAATTACGTAATGGGAGCTACGGCCTTGATGAATATCTTCAGGAACGCCCGTGGTAAATACCATTATCCCCAAAACTCAAATAGTGAACTACGAAATAGAAAGAACTCTCTCTCTCTCTCTCTCTCTCTCTCTCTCTCTCTCTCTCTCTCTCTCTCTCTCTCTCTCTCTCTCTCTCTCTCTCTCTCTCTCTTTCTCCCTCTCTCTTTCTCTCAAATTTCGCTCACATTCTTACATTTCCTTCTAAACCAAGTCACACTAAAAGGGGAAAATTGCAATTTAGTGGAATATACATTCCATAGCGTATTTTTTGAAAAGAGGATTTTGAAACTGGTAAAACTGCAGAGTTCATGAAGTCTAAACATTGATGTATTGTTGTAATGCTTTAAGCTGTTACCTTATAGTGTGACAGTAAATCGATTAGATATTGTAGAGGGATAGAGAGAGAGAGAAAGAAAGCTAGAGGAATGCCCACCGGGAACTCACTCGAAAAATTAGTGCATCCACATATAGATGAAAGCACTTGAATGGCTTATTAGCACTGATATTTCAGGATAAGGTTAGTTTTTGCTAGAATATTATTTGTTTTTTTTTTTACAACTTTCTGGTTATGAATATCTAATAAGCTCTATTGAAATAGCAGTAAAATGATATTTCCTAATAAGCTTACCTAAATAGTATTTTATTGCTATCAATATAACTAGTGGGGAAAATTAAATTATATGATTGGTACTTGATTTATATCATCATACAGAAGAGAACATTTGATTTGTTATTCTTAAAAAATGATTTTTTCGTTATAAAATTGAGACTATAGCTTCTGGTAGTAGTCGTTCACACTAACATACAATTTTATCAACTCTTGCATTAATCCGAGGATTAGCTGTGAGGGCTAAACAGATGGGCTTTGCATCAATCAATATTTTTTTTTTTAATAATAATAATAATAATAAATTAATGTTTTATCTTTCTCATTTAAAATTTTAATTTATTTACAATTTATACGAGGGTTGTTCGGGAAGTTCATAGAATTTTTATCTAAAATCCATATTATATTTGTAATTTATAGGTAAACATCAACATATAAGTACTACCGTGACTACATTTCCAAAAGACTATACGACAATATCTATAAAAACCCAAAATAGTGGTAACCTTTGCAACACAATATCGAGATACCGAAGCAGATCATTTTTTAAATCGACCGTATCAAGGCCGATTTAATTTTACCACAATTTGCCAGTCAATGATAATGGTTTTGAAAAAAAAACTGTCTTTATCCCTAACAGGGCATTAACAATAATATCCACTTAGTAAACAAAATTGCTAGTATAAATCCAGTTTCTGAATATTTCTAAACATTAAAGAAAACAACAATTTAGGTTCAACCCAATGAACGGGTGGTTAGTTGAATTGTTTAGCTTAACAGCAAAATATTTATTGAAGTTTGCAAAGGCGTATCTAGGACTTTAAAATTTGTACGCACTCAGAAGGAGAACACCAAGAATATATGAGATAAAGGCGATATGTGGACTGTGACAAAAAATGAATGCTACAAAACCGCTCCCTTTTTATAATTTGAGCATTGGTGAATAATCAAAACATCGTAACTACAGCTTTAATAAGCTGTAGTTTCGATGCTTTGATCATTTATCAACGATATTTTCCAACAAAGAATTATTTCTTATACGCACTTGCGTAAATTGCGTAATGGGAGCCACGAACTTGGAAAATTTAATTTGATACCGATTTACCATACCGACTACTCATCATAATGGTGAACGGGTTTGGTGATCGCTTACGGCTTAAGAACTCGATAATTGTAAGAATTTCTGATGCTATAGATCTAGTAAGAAATTACTTAACAAAAGAACACTTGAGTAATACCTACATACCTTAACGATATCATTAAGAAGATGTGGATCAAGTGATTTTTAAGTCAATCAACATCTCAACCACCCATTTTATTCTCTAGCTTTGTTCACAGGGCATTTTAGCGTTTTTTATGTATTACATGTATATATAATAATTATTATATATACATGTAATTCATAAAAAAAACGCTAGAAATGTCCTGTGGTTTTGTTGGCATGCAGCTCAAAACATGCGTCAATTCAATACATTCTTTGTTGTAAATCAGAGGACAGACATAGATTTAGATCAGATGCAAAGCTAATAACTCCGAAACCCTCCTCGGTCGAATAAGATATTATATGTGTTGAAACCACCTAAATGAATGTTTAAAAACCCTGACATTTTTCGAAGTTGAATGTAAACACTAAACTTGAGATTCGTCACAATTTTATAGTTTACGTCATCAGTCATGTACTACGTCTACGATGACGTCGCGATTTGATTTTCAAAAATGAGCGATTTTTTTCTCGCAGAAACCGACCCTCGTATTCGAAAGAAAAAATGTGTTAGGTAGATATTTTTCAGACCTTACTACCGCAAAAGAAAATCAGGCAGGTCACGTCACCAAGTGACATGATAAAGCTGTCACGTGATCAAGTGACCTGATATCAACAAATTCATCACACCCCATTTATCAGGCAATATTTATAGTTAGTGGGATAACTGTGTATGCAGTTAACTATCACTTGACCATTTAATTACCAAGCCTGCGTTACGTTCAGGCTGACAAAACGGTGGAGACTATCTGCGAATTATACCCCGCTTTGCACGTGGTTTTGCGTGCAAAGCGGGATATAGCTCGCAAATAGTAAACATCGTTTTGTCAGCCTGAACGCAGGACAGGAAATCTATAAAAAAATTCTTTAGTGCACATGTTTTAATGTCGGACCATTTTGCTTTTGGTAATCATGTTTCCATTTGTAAACTCGTCCCAAAAAAGAGATCTGTGCCCAAGGTTATAAAACTTTTCTCAGACTCAGACTCAATTTTCTAAAATTTTGAATTAAAATAAATGTATGAAAATAAAAGATAATATTAATAAGTTGTTATTTATAACAACTTATCAATACTATCTTTTATGTTAATACATTAGAATGAGTAATAAAACAGAATAAAGGCTTAAATCTCACATTGAAATTTGAGAAATTTTGAATTGAGCCTGAGAAAAGTTTTATAACCTCGAGCCCTGAGGTTGTGATCAAATGTACACTAAATGGCTATTGGATGATTTTTTGAGCAGCAGGCCTATAAATTTGGATCTGATCATTCTGAGCACTCAATTTCGGCACAATGTCTCTGCCGGGTTGACACAGTTATGATCACCATGAAATTGACTATCATTCCGATCAAAATTATTCTTAATCATTCACTCATTTCATTTCATTTATTCCAAATACTCTCTCAATTCGATAAAAAACGTTCCAAAATTATTTGAAATTATTTTGAAATCGTTCAAGACAAACGAGATTTAATTCAAATCGAGCAAATTATGCTTCGATTTTATTGGCTGATGTGGATTTCAAAGTGTCTAATTGGTCCACGAAGACACACAAACAGAAAAGTACGAATATCCTATGAAAGGAAGGTAATAAATACCGTTAATTTTGTTCGTCTTGAACAAAATTAGCGATATTGGATTACATCCCTTTCATTTCTCTCTAAACGCACACCACACACTCATTCAATTTCATTCCAAAATCATTCATCTTGTCAATTTCAAGATGTTCTTTTATATTCCTTTCGGAACGTTGAATTGTCCCCTTTTGGTGTGACTTGACGTAATTCAACGTCATCCCAGTAAAAGCCATCAGAACAATTAGTCTATTGTATTCATTATGGCTGAATTCGGTCGTCAGTAATTATTTTGGGCTAATTTGTTTTATTTTTATAACAACCATTTATCATTTCAACAGGATTGTTTGCGGCATTTTGTCTAATTGTGGACTTCAACTCGACATTGCATTTCTGTTAATGGCAAACCTCACATCTCGCCTGACTTTATAACCTTAGGGCCCGTTTTATTAAACATCTTACAATCATTGTTTGCGTAAGTCAAACATTCAAGTTGCATCTACAGTAGTAACTAAATGTGGAATTCTACCATGCATCATCTCATTGGAATCGTCTTCCGAAGACGATTCCAAGGGGATATTGCAAGACAACAACAATAATGAAAACACCAGGTTCGATTTGTGATCTTGACTAACGATCGGTTTTTTCTTAAGAACTTTAGTAAAACGGGTGCTTGGGTCGTGTTTCTAAGGCGATTGAAATAAGAAAAATCACCATTATTTTTTATTTTTGTCATATAGGCTGTTACGGAAATTTGGAAAACGCTTTTTAAGCAAAAAACCTTACGATACAATCGCCTTTGGGTAAAATTGCGGTAGCCTGTTTACATCAATTCTGGGATAAGTAAGTCTCCATTTTACAGAAACCATGGCTTTTGAACAAGAAACTATAGTGTTTCGATCCTTGAAGGACCATTCGCGATCTTTTGCAAGAAAAGAGATCCATCGAAGTGAATAAAGTTGAATATCTATCATGATTAGACTGGTAAACCTGCTCCATCTACGCTATCCTCAATGTCGAAACTTAATGTCGATAGATTGAAACAGGTCGCCAGTCAACTATCATTATCAGACTGTGCGGCCTTCCAATGCTAATCACGATGACCAAAAAGTTCTTAGCATATTTTTTGTGACACTCAAAGATTCATTTTGCCATACGGGTTATTCGTTTTTAAATACATTCTTAATAGGTTCGTACTGATCGAGTAAATTGCATGTACGATATATAAGTTTATGTTCCTAGGTACCCAGAACGCCCCTTTTCGTATGGCTAGTCAAGGACAGAAATACAAAACTGTTTTACAATATTACCGAATACTCCTCTATGTACTAGATTTGAGCTGTCGCCAAAACTTGATGAAATATTTGAAGATCGAATTAAAAGAATGTCGAAATTGACCGATTTACAAGGTCACGAGGTAAGTTGTTTTTGGCGATCTAAACACCGTAAATACAGCTTATATAAGCTGTATTTACGCTGTTTTGGTCATCCATCGAAAGAATAATTGACCGATTTTATTGAATAGCTTCTCAAAAAGTGTAAACAAGTGGACAAATGACAACAAGGCAATAAGAAATTCGCTGATCTGTAGACCATTAAGGTCAAGCTTAATTTAAAAGCAATGTGATAAGGTTTGAAAATAAGGCGAATGAAATGCTTCTAACGACAAAATACGGCTTTTCCACCAAATATCTTCGAAAACTTTGATGTAGTCTTGATAAAAAACAAACAGAAATAACTGATTTTTTTTTTCAAAGTGAAATGTGTGTTCGCGATTATATGTTTGCAACACGGTTATTATTTCATCATTATTATAATAATTATTATCAATTTTATTTTTATTATTAAAAATATCATCATCATTTAACCCTTTCCCGCTTTACAATATTTTCGACCTGTCCAAATTCAAAGAATTTGAAGACGAAAATTAAAAGTGGTTTTAATTTGAAAACTAACCATTCAGTAGGGTAGAAAATAGTGTGGAAAAAGAAGAAATTGCTTGTCAGAAGCAATTTCTTCTTTTTCACAATGTTTTCCCAATCATAAAATCACAGGCACGTAAAAAGCAGGGATTAAACAGCAAAGAGTTAAGGTAGCAATGGACCATGATAAGGCGTCTTTTTTTTTTCTACCAAATGATTTTTTTCTTGTTCACATATGTTGTATATTAACATTGTCTAGTCATTATATCAAAATTTGAAGGTACCTTTCCATGCTCGTTTTCATGCTAGAGTTATCTGCCTTTGAGTGCTTTTGGCCATTTTTCGGTAAAACGTTTTAATTCGTTTTAGGTCTAGTATAAACTAAGTACTAGCTTATAGCTATAAAACAAATACATTTTGATAGACCTTATACATGTACACAATGGCTGTTGCCAAGAAAATTTCTCTTTGATTTATTGCATTTGCACAATTTGCCTTCAAAAGTTGAAAATGCACTAATTTTTGTAATTTTATAGGGTAAAATTGCCACAAAAATCTATTTTTTTAATAAGCTACCCAATGATTTTTTTATTTTTTTCCGATATGTTTTAACCCCATATTTTTCCTTTATTTGGTTAAAAATTCAGCATGCCTTTCCATGCAAATAAGAAAGTTATTCGTTATTTTACAGTGATCCCTCCTAATTGGATGACGCTTGTAACTCATTTTTATTGTTAAATTTAATAATCCAGTCATTCAATTGATATCAAATATTGAAAAGAAGGTAAGTTATGAAATTTTACCATAATTATTCTACGTTATTTCCATAGGCAGAACCTTATGAAAACCGGTCTTTTTAGACAACGCGCAAAAAAGAGCCGTAAAATAAACGAAAATCCACTTCTGGTTTAAAGAGTCGGGAGGCGGCTATCTATTGCCACCTTAAGAATTTCTCTTTCTATTCAAAAATAATAATAGAATGGGTATGAATGAATATTAAATAAATCATTGGTAATTTCAAGGAAATGTCACATAAAAGTGCAAAGTATCGCAAGTCCGCGATCAAACGTTTGTTCCGGCCTTAAGCTGAGCCTGGGTCACTGGGCCCTGTCTGTCTGTTTGAAAGACACATACCCGACACTTAAAGTAGTGTAAAATACATCCTTTTCCAAATAAAAAAAATGTCATCCTACATTTGTGCCATATCTCATGTCCCGAAAAATTAATTGCAAAATACGTGACAATATGCACGAAAATTTGCGTTTTGGGGGGGGGGGGGTAATAAACCAGCACTCGCATTGTTTGTAAAAGGTCAAAATTCTTTGTTTCACATAAACATTATTAATTAATAATATGTTGACAAAACTTAAGAACAGAAGACACACTGACTCTATCTTTCTTTATTGTCAGTTATGGAGGTGCATGTCGAGGGTACAGCGATAAACAGTCGTAACTACCTATAAACATATAGGCAGTTACAACTGTTTCTCACAGAGCCATCGATATGAGCTCTAGTCGAACTGTGTATAAGGGATGTGCGCGTGTCATTATAGTTATTCGTACTAATTCAAGCGACGAAAGTTCTTCAGTCCTATTATGAGGCTCATTTCCAGCTTTTAAGGCGCTTTAAGATTACCTTGGAAAGCCCCAGATTGGTAAAACAATCGGGGTTCGAATTTACCCCCCCCCCATTTAGACCAATAAAATAGGTCTCTATGGCGGTAGGGGGTAAATTCGGTCCCTATGAATAAACCTGTCCCATCTATGCTTAAACCTCTGATACTCGGGCTAGATTAGGACAGGCTAGCCAGTCAAGGAAACTTGCGGCCCTTGCTTGAAAACGCAGGGTGGTTCGATTATCCAGTTCGCAAATGACCATGTATATGAAAAAGGCAGCAACGTGTCGCCTACAAGAACAAATGCTGTTTTGAGAAACTCCTACAGTTAACAAAATCGTGAAATTGACAAAGGGAGTGATTTTGAAATGATTTGGGATGAAATTGAATGAGTGCGATGAGTTTGTTTTGAGTGAAGTTAAAGGGAGGGAACTCAATATCACTAATTTTGTCCAGGATAAACAAAATTAGTGATATTTATTACCTCCCTTGGATAAAATATACATACAAATTCCATAAATAGTTTCCTAATTCTTCGAGGACCAATAAGACGCAAACAATTTCAATTATGTTAGTGAAATCGCGAATTATCCCCCTATCTTTATTTATTTTGAATGACGTTGTTCATTCTATCATTTTCAGTGGGTTTTGAGCGTTTTAAATTTTTTGAATGAGTGTTTGGAATGAACGATTGGAGCGCTGAGCGAGTGATCTAGAATGTTTTCGATCGAGATGAATGTCAATTTCACGATGTGGTTATAACTGTATCAGTCTTGACCACTCCCTCCTCGTTTCCGTCAAGGGGTTAAGACAAGTACATGACGAGGCGCCACACTTGCTCGCGTGAATGAATCAATTTCCCGATACACAAAAAAGGGATAATTGTTGGCCTTATATTACAAAAAGTTGTAAAGAATGTAGTTTTTGACGTTCCCTTAAGGTAATTTGTGACATTATTGAAAGATTTACAAGTTTACTTGCGGTAAATTATGAATACGGTATCTAGACTTAATGTCTTCAAACGCATTCGCCGCATTTCTTAAACCTATAAATAATTATTTTCATTTATTGTGAAATTGTAAGGTCATTATCGTACGTTTTCATAACCTTCAAAATTTAAAAGTATCGGATTATTCGCAAATTTGACTGATTTTTTTTCATTTGTCAGAGAAAATGGTAACCACGCGGCCTATCAAATACTTTTTTACAATTAGATCCATGGATAGTGTTTTGAGATGGAGGGGGGGGGGGGGGGTTATTTGAAAAACTGCTCAAGATCGGACGGCTAACGTATGTATTTAGAATATTTTGTGTAGACAAGGATCTGTCTGTGGTCTCCGTAAAATATAAATTCATAAAAGAAAGTGAAATTCATCGTAAATCACATCCCGAAAACAATTTTAGACGGTAGAGTAATTAATCTAGATTCAAGATATATGAGCCTGTGCGTGAGATTTCCAACAATTTCAAATATGCGCAAAGCAAAGAGTCTGTCCAGCCTGTGCATCCGCACAGTCTGACCAGAGTCTTCACTATGCACTTAGAGAACAGATAAGGTCTGAATCATCATGTAGATCATCAGGTTACTTTATATTTACATTACATTTGAGTCTGTGCGTGACATTTCCAACAATTTGAAATGTTCGCGAGGTGAAAACATTGAGCATTTAAGACAGCCATACACTGTAAATAAAAAGTTACCTGATTGTCTACAGATACTTTGAGACCTTATCTATCTTCTAATTGCATAGTGAAGACTCTGGTCAGACTGTGCGGATGCACAGACTGGTCAGAGTCTTTGCTTTGCGCATTCCTGAAATTGTTGGAAATTTCAGGCACAGGCTCATTTGTATGTGGTCATCTACGCTACTCAATGTGTGCACCTCACGAACATTTCAAATTGTTGGAAATGTCACGCACTGGCTCATTTACTAAATGCGAAAAGTTTCGATCCTTGTCGTTCTTTCGGGATGTGGACATAAGTATTACGAAATCCAAGAATAAACAATTTAAATTTAAATGGGTCCGTCTAAATTTGTGCATACTGATTGAATGAAAAATCGGTTTTACCAAAACCATTTTGAGTATGCAGCTATTTAGTAAGCTTCCGTACAAAGTAGCCCCATATGAAACCAGCCCTGGATTTAAAAACGTAGCGAGAGTGCTATGAGATTATACCCCCCCCCCCCGCTTTGCACGTGCACATAGGGCCAAAACGTTCCACTATATGTCATTTTTCTGAATCTACAATGATCAAGCTACCTTACAATGAAAGAATTTTTGAAATGCGACCTCTGGTTGACCTTTGCTGAAACGAACCTCTTTTTCAAATATTCATTTGACGAAGTTCCAAGATGGTCCCTTTTCGCTTGACGGGTACATTTCAACAGATTTTTTGGCAAGTGGTAAAGGAGATGTATCTGAACACTGTACTTCGTCATTAAGTTTTTTTTCCTGTGACGAGGGCTCAAATCAAAAACTCGGAAAAAAATCATCTACACTATATCATAGGGAGTTAATCACATGTGAAGTTTAATTTGATTTGGCTCAAGGTAATAGGAGAAATCGTTCTGGATGGACAGAAGGATGGATGGACCAAGCTGTGGCTTTCTGTTCTCTTTATAGGGAGTGTAGAAATATTCTTTATGCCTTGGTCCTAATCTAGCCCCCCTTTTTCCCATTAAATTAACAGTACGGGATAAATCAACCCAACAATCCAATTTCAGCTTCTCAATAAATATTTTATTATTCAAATTATATATATATCATATACATCAACCTTATATATTTTTGTTCTACATTATACAAATCAACATCTTTTACTGGGAAATGTTAATCTAACCTGAACACACCATTATAAAGACCATTTCTGTATGTAATAACTGAACAAGTCTTCACTGTTTAACAAGCAGTAAGTACTTACTCCTTTTCTCATTATATTTTCCTAAACTTCCTTTTTAAAGGCAGGAAATTGTGAAATTTTCAACATGATGACTCGGTGCAAAATAGTTGTAACTGCCTATAAACATATAGGTAGCAACAACTAATTTGCACTGAACCAGCAATCTAAATAATTTAACTTCAATTATAAGGCCAAAGCTGGTGCACATAACCATGTCTTCAGTTGTTTCTAACACCCATCCAACCATAATGACTTATCCCAACCACAGGATTGAGTGGAAATGCACTAAACGCAACTGAGTGCACATTTTTACAAAATTCTGGCAACAGGCTATTTGGCAAAACTATTCATTACTACATCAGAAAGGCTTAAAACAACTGTACAGTGAGCAACATTTTCTTTAAATTAAAGCACCATTTCACAGGGATTCAAATAGAGGGGATATATTACACTTTAGATCTTTATAAATCAACAACCCTTTGTTGTGGGTTCTCAATAAAATCACATTGTCAAGATGATTTAAATGAGTACTCACATGATAGAGTTTTTATGATAAAAAAAGATTAATATTTTTTCTCAGGCTGAAAAATTTAACATTTGTGACAAATGAATTGCTAATTACATTTTGTGGACAAAGTATCTAGTCTGGCTTCAGTTTTTTTCTCACTAAGTAGAAAGTCAGTATAGACTAATGTTATGCTGAGCTTCTGTGCTAGCTGATTTCAGTCTTTACTGTCAATAAAAGCTTTGTTAACAGAGGAAATAAGCAGCATTAGAAGGGTAACAATGGCTTAATCCCCGTTTCCCCCCAGATCTGAACCTCTGAATTATAACACACATGTACTTCTTTACATATCAAAATATATATATAAATCTATCTCACTGGAACGTAATTACACATGTGTTCATCAAAAATATACAAACAACTAGAATATCAGGAGAAAATCTATTGCACATAAACTTTGTTAAAGTCCTGCTTTGTATCAAATGTTCAATCACACCATTCATATTAATCTATGTTTAGTCTGGAACCTTTTCAAGACAGAATATTTAGGCTTATTTTTTGTATCATTCTGTTAATCACTTCTTCTACAAACTCCTATTAGTAGTATCAAACAGACAAATAGGGGAAACATTAGTTGGAAACCAAAATCTTGTAATTACAGTAAAGACTGTAGTTACAATATTTAGGTTTCTTACAATTTCTAGAAATTGAAATAAAACTTTAACAAGGGCACCGACTATGGGTGCCTACAATTGGCTGTTGGGTAATGGATAAAAAAATCCACTTAAAAAGTCCAAAACGGGGCATAATTTGCACCAAAAGCATCAAGAGTTATAGTTTGCTCTTTCAATGGTAAAAATGTGGGCAAAAGTTACAAGTGCATACTTTCAGTTGAACAAGAGATATCAAAAAATTTCAAAGTTTTTTGCACAACGACGACAAGTCAAAGGCTTTACCAATACCTCAGAGCTTAAGATGATAATCTCAGTTATATGAACAAAGTGCAGTTTCTTTTTTTTTTAAAACAAGTGCAGGTCTTAAGATAAATTTATCTCATGTCATTTTCATGTTGAAACATAACAATGCTTTAATCAGTGAACCAGAAAAAAAAGTTTTACACAACCCTTTACCTAAAACAAAGTGTTGGCTGATCAGACTGCTATCTGATGGGTTACAAATAAATCAATAGTGTGAGCAAATGGTTAGTGACAATTAAACAAACCATTGCAATATGCACTCTGCAGTGAATTATCCTTGATTGCTAGCGAATTCTGTCAGACTTTATGTCAAGTATCAATCTTTTCCCAATTACATAATTCATAAATAAATCCTCACAGAAATATTGGCATATTGGTAAAAAAGAAAATTATGGAAGTATTCATTTTTATTTTTCCATAGGATTTCCTTTACTCCATATACAGTGAAATGTGTATTGAATGATGGATAGTTGATAACATTTTTATCTACTTTCAAACAAGAATGATTGCAAACAGTCTTTCTAGCAATCTCAGGGCTCGTGTTAGTGTTTGATATTGGGGAGTCATTGACTCCTCACCTAAGAAATTCTGGGGGTCAAATCTGAATTTAAAGGGGTATAAACGCTAGAAAAAACAAAACACAAGTAGAATTTTTCATTTTTAAGAGTCACTTTAACCGTTATTTTTTTATTTTAATGAAACAAGTCATTTATATGTAGAACATTTGAAAGTAATTTGAGAAAATCGTTGGTAATTAAAAATGTTTTTACCCTTAGTAATTCCTCTCAAGGGGATCAAAATGACCTCCTTGGGAGAAATTTCTGGGGATCAAATTAGGATATTTCCAGATTTCTGGGGGTCAAAACCTTGGTTTAAGGGTCAAACACGAGCCCTGAATCTGTAAAAATATTGTGCTGGAGAAACATGTCACTTTTTGTTCGAAGATAGTGAAACATGCAGTACATATCACATATGTCTTGTACAAATCAAGGACAGTTTAACATTTCAAAGCTATTACATCAAACCCTTAAAAACACTCCAACCTTGGTCCGGTTATTGATAAAGTTTGATTGTAAATGTTTATGAAAGACACTGGGTATAAGTTCATAAAACACATCACTCAGGAACATACAAAATGTAGGATTTTATTTCCATGGCAACTTGAAATCCAGGAAAATTGTTATAGTTTATTTCCATAGCAACTTGAAATCCAGGAAAACGTATGATTTAATTTCCATGGCAACTTAATATTTCCATGTTTGTCGATCTTGCTGTGTCAAGTTAATAATACAAACAAGAGGACCAAGATGGTCCTAGATCGCTCACCTGAGTCTCTATGACCCCTGGGACAACACATTAATTAGATAGGCAGATTTCAAAAAGAAGATAATTGCCTAAGATCAATACCATGGAACGTTTTCAGCGAAGAGCAAGACAGATATGCCTTTTTGCTCTTTGATTCTATGTAAAAAGGGTTGCGCCCGGATGAAGCCCAAATATGATCCTAGGGTCTTGATATGAACAAACTTGGTAGAGGTCAACTAGACGATGCTACATACCAAATATGAAAGCTGTCTGCCTTCTGGTTACAGAGAAGAAGATTTTTGATGATTTTCATTTTTTTACCCTTCGTGCTCATAAGAGATAAAGGGATGCACCCGTGCAAAGCCCAAATATGACCCAAGGGTCTTGATATGAACAAACTTGATAGAGGCCCACTAGGTGATGCTACTCACCAAATATTAAAGCTGTCTGCCATCTGGTTACAGAGAAGAAGATTTTAAAAGATTTTCGCTATTTGATTCTATGTAAAAAGGGTTGGGCCCAGGCAAAGCCCAAACATGATCCTAGGGTCTTGATATGAACAAATTTGGTAGAGGTCCACTAGATGATGCTACATACTAAATATGAAAGCTGTCTGCCTTCTGGTTTCAGAGAAGAAGATTTTTGAAGATTTTCAATTTTTTACCTTTTGTGCTCATAAGAGATAAAGGGATGCACCCATGCAAAGCACAAATATGACCCAAAGGTCTTGTTATGAACAAACTTGGTAGAGGCCCACTAGGTGATGCTACACACCAAATATTTAAGCTGTCTGCCATCTGGTTACAAAGAAGAAGATTTTTAAAGATTTTCACTCTTTGATTCTATGTTAAAAGGGTTGGGCCCGGGCTAAGCCCAAATATGACCAAAGGGTCTTGATATGAACAAACTTGGTAGAGGTCCACTAGATGATGCTACATACCAAATATGAAAGCTGTCTGCCTTCTGGTTTCAGAGAAGAAGATTTTTAAAGATTTTCATTTTTTCACCCTTTTTGTTAAGGGTAAAGGGAAAGTTAAGGGTGGATTTCATTTATTTGAACAACTTTGGTAGAGCTTGACCCAAGGAACATCCCTGCCAAGTTTCATCAAGATTGGCCCTCTGGTTTAGGAGGAGAAGATGTTTAAAGAAATTGTGGACGACGCACGACGGACGACGGACGACGCGCGACGGACAACGCACGACTGACGACGGACATTCTACGATCACAATAGCTCACCTTGAGCACTTCGTGCTCAGGTGAGCTAAAAAGATATAACCTTTCCATGTAGATATTATTTCGAACTGGACTAATTTGAGACAAAAAGGTGAACTCCAAAGAGAAAGTATCTACGATCTTTGAAAAAGATCAAGGTTTTTCCTTATGTTTTCTGTTAATAGTTCCTTTCCTGGCAAGTTCCACTGAAACTCTGAGCTACAAATAAGAGGGGTAAATAAGTCTAGAATCTTCATTTCTCAACGAAACCCTAAAGTGTGGGTACTCATTTGAATTGTCTCAATGAGACAATTCAAATGAATACCAATATTTTAGGATTCAAGCAAATATTTTTCAAATATTCAAAGGTAAAAATCCAAAAGACCCCCTCTAGCTGTAGCTCTATTAAATCTCCACCCACATACAGCTATCCTTAAACACTATATCAGCTTTACAGATGGAAAGCTCAGTCACATTTTTCATTTTCCTTACTTCCACCCTTCTCTTTCCAGCATTTTTTACTTCACTTTCCCGTATAAAAGTGAACACTTGGCAGAAATCAAAATATCACAGCTATTTTGGCTTGGCAGCTTGGCAAGGCACAAGGCATTGTGGGAAATCTCAAAATCAGTTGCTTTGCAACAGATTTAATTTCTTTCACTTCACACTTGCCATACAGTGCCTGATGAATCTTCCGTCTCGGAGCCACTTTTTGACTGAAAATTAGAAAGAAGAAAAAAATTAGGTCACAACTTTAGCCATCTTTTTCCACACAACAAAAGTTTTTTACATATTAGGCCTCCAGAATAAATAAAAATTAAGATCAAGTCCTATATATTTACTAAAGAAGTTTGTTCTTATTATTCATCATGTTTATCAAGATTTGAAACTTCAACCCTTGCTACTTTTACTTAAGGTAGTGGACCCACAATAGTTCCACAATGTATCTTCAGTAATGAACTTTAACGGTGTTAGCCGAGGTTTCCTAATGATTTTCATTAGGAAACCTCAGTCAACATTATGAAAGATCATAGGTTTTGAAATGTTGCAGAACCATTACTGTTCCACTACCTTAATAAAGGCTTCTTGTTTTTGCAACAATATCTTATCACTTCAAAAGTTTCCTCAGATAGTGTGGAGGCAGAAAAAATCAAACAAAGCCATTTTAGAATTTGAGTAAATACTCAGTTTAGAAAAAATATTAAAGAATCTTGAGCCCTAATATCTAGAACCATGATAATTATTTTTTTCTCATTTGAGAATGTAATAGATATTGTATTTTAACTTTTAAAACATGAACAGTACAAGAAGGATTAATTCAACACTAGAAAACTTACCTCTGATTTAAGACTCTGTATCTTTTCAAAAAGTTCATCTTGTGACGCTAAACTGTATGCTTCTAGCGCACTAGTACTGCCCGTCTTTTTGTGTCGAACATCTAACAGGGCTGCCGCTTCCTGGCTGTTTTGTCGACTTAATGATCCTGTAGCGATCAACGAAGGTCGTGGAGAATGGTGAGGCGTACAATAAATGGTATGAACACTGCTGCTACGAGTCATTGGTGATCGTTGGTAGATACGAAGAATGGATTCTTTCTCAGATAACTGTGATTGGAGGGACTTTACACTGTAAAATATTGAGGATATTGAATGAGTGGTCATTGAATACCGAATTTATTAAACAAGTCATCTATAAACCGATAAAAACGAGGCTGCGCCAAGTTTTTATCTGTGTTAGATGACGAGTTTAATAAATTTGTCTTTTATGAGCACAAATTTTATATTCTGTTTATAATATGACCTGAATTTTAGCGAAAAATAGTCAAAATTCTTGAAATTCAACATTTCAATTTTTCCGCGAAACTTATAACACCGTTTCAAAATGATGTCACAAAACAGAGATTATTCGTGGTTACAATATAGCGTTGCTATTTGCTTTGAGCTCATTTGCATAATTATTTCACTAGTGTAATAACACCCGTGTAATATCAAAAATATTCAATAGGATTTTTCACTTCGGCGACGTCGGTCATATTATAAAGCAAAATAATTGTTGCTAACTCAGTAAGTTATTTCAAAGACATAAAAATTTAAAAAATATTGGCATTTCAGAAAGTTTTCTTTCATCATAAATGTAAAAAGAGTGTGATAGTCACAATATATTACGCTTCATGCGAGGCAGAATGTTACTATACCTAAACAATGTGAGCAAAGTCAGAAGACTAATATCATTCTCTGTGAATGTTTCATTAAAATCCATCCGTAAATGCGGGAGGAGTTGTGTTAACAAGATTTGAATGTTTGAAGAGACAGAAAACAGCCAGGACGGAAAACTGACATGATGCCTTTGAAGGCATCTAAGAAAATATTTGGAAACAAGATGTGTTTGTGAAACACGAATCCCTGGAACAGCTTTTTTTTTAAAGTTTGACCTTGACAGATGACCTTGTCACATGACCTTGACCTTGATGTACAGCTTTGTATGTCAAATACTTTTGGAGAAAAGGCAAAGGTTAAGTTTTCGGACAGATGGACAGACAAACAGACGGACAGACGGACATGAGTAAAACAATATGCCCCCGATCTCTCGATACTGGGGCATAAAAAGCTTGATGGCTTAGTGCAAAACAGTTGAAACTCCCTTTAAACATATAGGTAGTTACAACTGTTTCGCACTGAGCCATCAAGCTGTTATTATGCATTGATTGTTTGTTTTCATTTTTTTCAAATACAAGGTAAATTAAAAGGACAGAAGGACAGAGGTAGAAACCTAGATTGAAATTTTTTTCTTATAAACAAAACAAACAAAAGTTTGTTCCTCCGCACACAAGTAAAATTTGTTGGACTTTTGAAGAAATATAGACTGTATACCTGGCCTCTAGTTCAGTCACTTTTCTATTAGCCTGGTACACCTCCTCCATCTGTTTTAGTTTGTCCGCCTTGGCCTCGTTTATCAGTGTTTCTGTGTTCATACTGGCGGTGGCTTGTTCGTATTGTGGAAGGCGTGGTGTCAGATCACCCTCTGATTCTTGGAGTTTTAATTTACGAATACTCTCCTCTAAATGCTGCTCCTTCCACTGTAAACAAATGTTGTGTAATGTAATAATTTTTTTAAGGTATTTCTCCTGACAACCCTGGATAAATCAATTGTTGCCTCAATGGTGTACAATATCATAAATACTTATTTGTATAATACTAACAACAACAGAATAACATTTTGTCTTTTGATTTTATGCCTTACAGTTTTTTTTTCAGCTATAGTTTTAAATACATTATTCCACAAGACAATTCCTTTTTATTTTATTAAAAAATCAATAAACTTATTCTTAACATTTAGAAATTATTTTACCTTCTTTATTTCTGCCATTGAATCTTTTTCATTTTCTTTTTTTTTTTATTACTTTCTTCTATCATTGTATTGTTATCAAGAGAACTTGTATGATTTTGATTCTTACCTTGATTAATTCTTTTTCTAGCTGTAATATTTTAGCTTCTTTGTCATCAAGCATTCGTCTCACTTCAATATTCAGTTCTTTTTTACTGTCTATTTTACTTTGTGGTAATATGGTTGAGGTTTTATGATGAAGACGACAATATTCCACGTCCTGTTCTAATTTCTGGCGTATTTGTCTTTCTGTCTGCTCTTTCTTCTCATAAGCTGCTTTAATGGAAGCTAACTCTTGCTTGATTTGTTCATCATATTCAGCTAAAATCTGCTGTCTTTGGTTCTGAAATAAATATTAAAATCAGTTTTTCTATTCTTTCCTTGGTTTTTGTGTCCTTGTAACCTTATAAAGAGAGGGTTTAGAATTACTCAAGGCAATTTAAAATGCAAACCTTGCATTTTCTACAGGGAAATGAGAAATAAACTAACCTTAATTATCATTCATCATTAGGGAAGGTGTCAAAAATCTGATTTATATGAAAGTTAACAACATTAACACAATTATTTATTTGAAATTTTCAGAATAATAATTGTGACCCGTCACGCAAAAAGGACCATCTTGATAGTGTGTAGGCCTACAGTGTCAACTTAACCCTTTGCTGTTTAATCCCTGCTTTTAAGTGCCTGTGATTTTATGATTGAGAAAACATTGTGAAAAAAGAAGAAATTGCTTCTGACAAGCAATTTCTTCTTTTTCCACACTATTTTCTACCCTATAGAACGGTTATTTTTCAAATTAAATCCACTTTAAATTTTCGTCTGCAAAACTTTTGAATTTGGACAGGTCCAAATTTTGTAAAACAGGAAAGGGTTAAGACAGATTGCCCTGTTTTCACAGACTGACTAAGGTCAAAACTTTTCGCAATGCACTTTTTTTTCTGAATCTAGAATGTTCAATCTACCTTCCAGTGAAAGAATTTTTGAAATATGACCTCTGGTTGACCAATGCAGTACCCAATCTATTATTTAAATAGTCATTTTACAGAGTTCCAAGATGGTCCCTTTTTGCGTGACGGGTCACAATTATAAAATGCACATTAAGCGTACCTCCTCATATTTTGCCGAGTTTGCCTGAACGTTCCTCAAAATATCGATCTGTGCTCGTTGTTCCTGGGCCGTCATTCTCAATGCCTCTAATTCCATGTCTTGTCTTTCTTTAAGGCTTAAAAGTTCTTTATCTGTGAGATGAAATATGCCAATCATAGTATGATACAGGAATAAAATTTGGATTTCTTTCAATCTTATTAATCTTAAGCAATTATTTAGTTTAAAGTTCTAACATGTAGGGTTTTTATTTCTTCTTATTTTCTTTAAAGTCATACACTTGTTTCTTAAATTTTAGGTCCACTTATTCATTTGCAAAAAATAGGATATTATAAATATCAATATCAATCATACCAAGTTAACATATTTTTTTAATTTTTTAAAAGTGTACAGTCAACCATGTCTACTTAGCAATCAATTTTATTATGTTACTTTTTCAAAAATCCCTTTCCTTCAATCAAAATAACTTACAACCCTTAAAACGCTGATCAATTCATAACAATTTGAGACCGTTCACTACTTACGTTTAGCAAGAAGATTAGCCATGCTACCATCCACTGGATCCATTGACGCCAACGCCACTTTTTCCGAGACGGCAATCCCTGCATTTTCTAACTGACCAATCAGGGTCATATTCATGGCTTTTATGGCTTTAATTTCTTCTTCGTATCTTTTCTTCATCATGACTTCTAAAACTTCCCGCTTCTTAGAAGATCTCACTAGCCCCTCATAGGCTTCATGAACTTTTTGAATTTCTATTTCGAACTGAAATAGATGAGATGTCCTGATGTTAAAGTGAGCTAAAAATATGTGAGAAAACAATAAAGTGGCAAAAATAATCTATATCTTAAACTTGGATTTAGACCAGTAAACAGCATTGTTATCTACAACATGTGAATTTCTTCATTAATTAACCCATTCACAGACAACATTGAACAAAATTGTTAAGACCATTTTCGAAGAAGTCTCATACATCAATTTTTACATGATGTAAATTTTAGATATTTTTTTTAAAAGGGGGGGGGGGGATTTATGGATAATGAAGAAATTGTTGGTAACTTAACCAAATTTTTTTTATTTTCCATAATTAGTTCAATGAAGCTTTTTTCTCTTTTGAGGCACCAGAAAATGGAATTTTGTGGGAATGAATACAGGATTCTTCAAAATCAATTCAAAATGACTATTAATAATATTTTCACAAACTGAGGAAAAATCTGCTATATTGATGGCTCAGTGCAAAACAGTTGTAACTGCCTATAAACATATAGGCAGTTACAACTGTTTCAAGCTGAGCCATTGAAATTAGGGCCTATTTTATCATGACCCCACTCAAATATTTAATCTTCTCTTGAATGACTAATCCAAACTTAAACATACCTTAAAGCCAGCCAAGAAATTGTTTGATCAGATATCAAGAATGTATTTGGCGCAGTGGCAGTACAAAAATAGACCAGTCTCCTAAACCTTTACCCAATATAATAAAGTTAGTCTGGTCTAGATTAAAATTTGCAAACAAAAAATTTGAAAAGTAAGTTATATATAACATTGAGATTTCTTTTTATATAAGAAACAATGTGTTTTAGGATAGTAGAAAGTAGAAAAGAAATACATATATTCTTTCATTTATTTTTTTAGGTATCTATTTGTAGATTTCAGTATCATTTACACAACAGTGAATTCACCAACAATGCCATCCAAACAATTTTTCTATTTCCAAAAATTACCAGTACCTAAACATTATGAGACTGTTGCATATGAAGCAAAATCCTTTTTTTGTGTGTTTGTTTGTTTGAATACAGTTTGTACTTTAATGCTGCGTTTATGATTTTTTTAAGTCAAATTATGGCAACTGGAGCACCTAACAATGGAATCTTGGTGTTCTCACACCAAAACCACCATCACATCCCTTCCCAGCCTTCAGTTGCTTTCCTTTTTAGGTTCATGATTATCTATCCACTCATTGGTGGGAGACAATAATTGTTAGACAGATTTTGATAACTTTCTTTTTTTCATTAGGTTAACGATTATTCAATTCATCCATTAAACAATTTTGCTTAAAATGACATCTTAACTCTCAAACAAGTTTCGTAGTCAAAATTAAGCTCTGTTTTCAAACATAGAAATCGGTCCCATTTTCTCATGGCCATTAACCCTGGATTGACTTCAATATTATTGTGTTTCGGAACACTACTGCAAAGGTATCCCAAATATGTCGTTTAAATACATAATCACCCACTGTGAAGATTCAATCGAAACCTTATATGCGTTTTTTGACACATTTAGGTATTTCTATTGGACGCTAGCCAAGTCAACCAAAGAATTTAGTAAATAATTTAAACCCTGCGCTCAACATCAAATTTTTATGCCTAGTTTCATACAACTCAATTATTTACTGTAAACTTTATCTAACAAGTAGATTTGATTGAACCCTCTACTAAACAGCCCTGTGATTTAAGGTCTCTCTTGATTTTATACTTTTTAAGCAAATATCTTGGATCCCAGGCCTTGTGCTAGCTTTTCAAATTCAGGAGTCATTGATCCCTTGTCTGTGAATTTCCAGGGGCCAAAACTGGTTTTGATGAAGTCAAAACAATAAAGAAAGTAGATTATAAGTAACTTTTTCTTAGTTATGGTAATCGACTTTTATTTATTTTTTGCTTCATATCTTTATAAGAGATTCATATTTCATATGAATCTCTTATAAAGATATGAAGGGTACAATTGATTGTAATACATTCATTTGAGTAGCAGCATCAGGATACAATGCTGAAAGGTCATTTTGATCCCTTTGACAGAAATATTCAGGGGTCAAAATTGGATATTTTCAGATTTTTGAGGGTCAAAACCAGGGTTTAAGGGTCAAATACAAGCCCTGCATCCCCTTTTAATATTGTCCAATCTACACTCACAGGTATTCTGAGAAAGAATTTATTTCTACTATTATGTAAGATTATATATAACTTGTTTTTAGTTGATGTTGAAAACATTGCAACTTCAGCTTGAATGAACCTCAGCCGAGTTGAAAATAGGAAAGTTAATCATTTTGTTTACCAATTTTGCTCTCTTTAAAACTTTAATTCCAGTGTAAGTTTATTAAGATTAGGTTGTTATTTAGAAAATGTCATGCTAAATCCCAAAATTATTCACCTTTTCAAATACAATCCAGGAATTCTTTTGATGCTATACTTGATAAAATACTATGTCACAAGTAGTAACCATAATACAGAGGTCTAGATATGAGGGAGTAAAACCAATCTAAAATCTTTATTTTGCAACACATCCCTATATTGTGGGTACTCATTTGAATTGTCTCAATGAGACGTTTCAAATGAGTACCAACAAGATAGGGTTTGAGTACAGGATAAAGAAATATTTCAAATTGAAAACCAAAATACCCCCTCTTTGTGAAGCTCTGATAATATTTTCTTCAGCAAAGGATTTTTCATTTCAAAGTGTACCCATTTTTCGTTGTCACCATCTCTTTTATATGGAAAAGTCTTAAACTCACCTTTTGTAATTTTGAGACTTTTCTATCATACATGGCAAGTTTTTCTCGTAGAGATGTGTTTTCTTCTGTTAATACTTCGACCATCTGTGTGGCTTGCACAGCTATCTGGTCTATACCCGAAAAATTGGACTGTTCTTGAAGCCTAGATAATTATAATATAAGATGTAAATATATGTAGTTCATGGCCTGAGGTTATAAAACTGTTTTCATGCTCAACTTATAACTTTCTCTCATTTAGAAATCAAACAAATATATTAACATAAAGCTAACTTGATAAGTTCTTATTTGCAACATCTTATTAATATTATTGTTCATGTTCCTTCATTAATATAAGTATTACAACAAAATTAAGGCGTTAACCTTAATTGGAAATTTGAGATATTTTTAGTTGAGAATGATAAAAGTTGTATAACCTCGGGCCCAGATGTTTGATCTTTTTTCCATTCTCTAACTTCTTTGCTTTTGGTATATTACAAAATATCATGAGATAAGACATCATTAGATAAGTTATTTAAAACCGAAAAGCAACTGAAAGTTTAAATATTTTCATTACTGGATACAATTTAAGTTAAACTGCAAATTTCAGATTTAACATTTCCAAAAATCAAATTTCAATTTTGCCTTATTACAGCCTTTGGGAACTTAAGTGTAAAATAAGATTGCTTGCGGCAATCAATTTCTTCATTCCTAAAGTTGCTTTTTATTCTTGAAACTAAACACAGTCTTAACAGTTGTTGTAAAAATTAAATATACCGTTTTTCCCCTAATCATAGCGCCCTCTTTAATAGTAGCACCCCTACAATTTTTACGATGATTTTTTATATAAGAAAATGAATACTAAATAAACGCTCCCTGGCCATATTATGTATAGCTCCCAGAAACTTTTATAAGAGAAATACAGTATATGTATTAGGATCAAAATTTACACAAAAATTGCCATTTCTAGAACTTTGAGTTAACTTACGTTTGTTCCAAAGATTTTTGTGATCCATTATCTGATCCTGATCCAGCATTTTTCAGCAATCCTAAATACTTTGACTGGGCGTCACGAAAATGACACAAATCAGGTTGTGAGCGCGATCCTGGAATCTCATGTTTACCCAACACTTCATAAGATCTCCGCGCAGCCTCCGATTGATCTAAAATATCCTGTGTATGAGAACCAGGGTATTGGGGGGGAGGTGGAAGATTTGTAACATACTGTTGTAACATTTGACCCATGGGTGAGCCGAAATGCGGAGAGTTTATAAACTGTGGTGGTTGTGCGAATGTCATTGGGTCTATTTGACCTGTTGGAGTCCATTGAGGATAATTTGCATAAATTGTTGAACTATTATATGATGAAACACTTGTTGGCGATGAAAAGTTTGACGTTGAATGTCTGGATGACATATTAGGAGATCTATCACAGCTGAACATTGAACTATTTAACGAAATGTTATGATTTGAGCCCGTATCCGGCAGCGTCAATTTTGAACTAGACGTAGAAGCACTAGAAAATCCACTTTCACTTGAGACATAAAAATTTGAGGATTGTTGCGGGGCAACACCCTGCATAACTGACGGAGTCGTAGCAAAATGAGGTCCATGCATTGTTGCAGCTGTGTTTCCTGTGACGTATATTTGAGGTGTCGGCGGAGATTTAAGCTCCAGACCAGAGGTACTCATACCAAGTCTGGCCAGAATACTGTAGTCACTATCTGATGTGTTACTCAAATTGTACGAATGACAGGTCTGTTGTGTCTGAGTTTCCTCCCCTTGTGGCTCTTGTCGTTGTGATGATGATAAATTTTCTGTGGATGAAACAGAAACATCCGTACTTGTTTCGCTACCAGAGAAACTTTGTCGAAGACCTGTGAAAAAGCCAAATATAGAAATGATGAAATTATATTGTTGATGACCAACTTGAACTTTTAATACGCTCTTTGATGATATGTTAATTATTTTTGTCATATTTGCGAACAAATAAGAAATCGAAGAGTTCCTTTTTAGACTCTAGATTTGTCCTTGGAATGGGGTGCTATATTTTACAATGAAATATTCAAATGTAGCATTCAAAACTGAGACTATTAAAAGACCCACACCCAATACCCGCAAGAACCCATTTTACTCACCTGATTGCTGATTGGTTGGTTTACTAGGGGGCCCAGGGTATGGTGGCGGTTCCCGAAATTGAGACATATTTGTGTGAAATTCTTTATATAGTTCTTCAGGGCTGCTCAATGAACTGCCACAGTCTGAAAAGATAAAATTGAGATATTTTTATGTGGAATATTTTATATGGTTCTATATGGAAGCTTAATGAACTGCAAAGGTCTGTAAAGACAGAACATAATGATGTAATAGACCAAATTGCTGGCTCAGCACAAAACAGTTGTAACTGCCTATAAACATATAGGCAGTTACAACTATTTTGTGCTGAGCCATCGAAATGCATTACGTTTCAAGGGGTCAATTTAACACTACTTAAAATGCCTATAAATATATAGGCACCTACAATATTGTTTCACATTAACCTGTCAATTTGAAATTTTGTCAGGGGTGTAAAGAAATACTGATTTTCGACCTTTGACAAGTAAAAGATGATTTTTTATTTATTTCCTTTTTTTCAAGGGGGGGGGGGGGGGGGGGGGTAATTCCTTGCTTTTCAAACAAAGTGGTATTGAAATATAGAGCTCACAAAATATAGATAGTTTTAGTGTTGAAAATGCTCAAATTCATTTTTTTACATTAAAACCTTGATTTTCTGATTTCAATCCTACAAAATAACATACAATTTCATTTGGAAATAGGTTTTGATTATATTTTTATTGTCCCTAATCATAATTTAATTCTGAAAGAGTCACAGAAGTGAGACAATTACATTTTATTACAATTATAAAATTTCAACCATTTCAAAATAATTTCACCAGAATCAATACAGCAAGTTTTAACCCTTGTCATGCTGATCCCAGAATATTCCTGCCGCAGGAGGCATGGACAAACATCAGCAGCTTCACATATGTGCAGTCTGATTTAAGTCCATACAACTTGATTTTCCTTTTAAACCAGAAAAAATTCAGAAAATTTATTTTCAAAATCAAATGCTGACTCACTATTAGGAAATACCCGTAGAGCTTTCCGCACTTTCATTTATATATGATTTTGCCAAGTTTTTTTATTCAGCATGACAAGGGTTAATAAATAATCATACCATTTTGAAAGAATTGCTGTTCCAAATAAGTTAAATCTAGAACCATTCCTTTAACTAATCCTTGTCAGATAATTGATTCAAGTTAATAGAATGATCCACCATAGAAGTATTACAATTCAATTTTAATGTTATAGAAATCACACACGAACAAACGTCCAATAGATCCCAATTTCCTGTTTTCATGAAATCCAGTAATAATGACACAGTCAAATTATTTGGTCAGTATATTTATTTTCATATCAAATACAAAATAACTCCAAAAATGTAATGTACTCCGAAAAATGTATCTCCAATTCAATATCGGTGGTTCACAGTGTACTTCAAGATACTGTATAATAATCCCTCAATCCCTCAAAGTTCAAAACCGCCAAAACTATTTTGTGATTACTCAACGCCTCGTGGCCTACTTAAGTAAGGTATTTATCAACAATAGATTTTTTACCGATTTTGAGACAAGTGATTAAGTTGACACTTGAAAGGTGGCCAGGAATTTAATGACGTAAATCGATACAACTTGTTCAATATCCAATGACAACATATTTTGTGACACTAATTTTATAAGTACATTAACAATATGATTATCTATCTGTCAAGTGCAAGTAATTAATGGGTTTTATTAATGAGACTATAAAATTTTGTAATAAAACAAGAATTACATCATTTATTGCATAATTTATTTATTTCATCCACAGGAAAGAATAAAATTGAAAATATTTTTTTTCAAATCCATTCCTTAAATTAAACTAGAAAGCCATGAATGGCTTGAGTCACTCCACAGGCTTGAAATTCTTGTAAAAGCAAATAAATGTTTTGACTAGATGTTTAGATATTTTGGGTTCTACTGATATTGAAAATGATTTTCAAAGTTTCAAGTATATAACAGATAGAGAAATGAACTCTGCTATTAAAAGACATATTTTTCATCAAATCAAAATAATTTTTGGTATACTGATAATGGGTCAACCAAAGATCATACCAAAAACGTTTGATTGATATCCATCAATTACATTCTGAGAAAATGATTTTCATAGTTTCAACTATTTATCATATTGAGAAATGACCTCCACCAATAAAATGCATTTTTTTCATCCAATCAAAATAATTTTTGGTAAACTGATAAAGGGAAACTCAAGGATCATTCCAGTGAAATTTGGTTGATATCCAAAAATTAGATTCTGAGAAAATGATTTTCAAATTTTCCACTATATAACATATAGAGAAATGACCTCTGCTAATAAAATGCATATTTTTCATCCAATCAAAATAGTTTTTGGTACACTGATAAAGGGTCACTCAAGGATCATTCCAGTGAAATTTGGTTGATATCCATCAATTACATTCTGAGAAAATGATTTTCAAATATTCCACTATATAACATATAGTGAAATGACCTCCACCCATAAAATGCATATTTTTCATCCAATCACAATGATTTTTTGTACACTGTTAAGGTTCACTCAAGGATCATTCCAGTGAAATTTGGTTGATATCCATCAGTTACATTCTGAGAAAATGATTTTCAAAGTTTCCACTATATAACATATAGAGAAATGACCTCCGCACATAAAATGCATATTTTCCATCCGATCACAATGATTTTTTGTAGACTGATAAAGGGTCACCCAAAGATCATTCATGTAAAATTTCATTGGTATCCATTGATTAGAATCTGAGAAAACTCACTTTTTACCATATTTGGAAATTAGCCACGCCCACTAAATCCATGTTTTTCATTGGATCAAAATTTCTTGAACAACTTTGAAAGAGGGTCACCCAAGGATCATTCCTGTGAAGTTTGGTTGAAATCCATCCAGTAGTTTCTGAGGAGAAGATTTTTAAAGAAAAGTTTACGACCGGACGCACGCACGCACGGACGCACGACGGACACAACGCCATGACAATAGCCCCAGTGGCTTTCAGCCAGTGGAGCTAAAAAGGTTATATCTAATAAATTATCATTGAAGGAATGCGATTTATATTGAAATTTGACACAAAGCCTTTGTTGCAGGTTGTTTATTAGTTAACATTCTCTGGTGATTATGTTGTTCATTAGCCTTGCTACATCATTGTGCAAATTTAAATGCAGATTTGATTTTTTCCTGCTTAAATTTCAGACTATAATTCTATATAATGTCCTTCTGGGTGTATATGAAAAATTGGTTCATTGTTGAATTACATGAAACAAAAATTTGACTGTCAACAAAATGTGTTTCATACATTCATTTAAAAACATAACTAGAATCAGTATGATACCCAAAGAATCTAAAATGATAGAATACCAATGGCCTGGCCGGTGAAGAATGTCATCATTGTAACTTATCTAAAGCTCTGTTTGTTCTATGTGATAGTTATCAACAATTTTCATTGTGAAATAGTTTTGACATGTGTCTCCTGGCATGAACAAAATAACTAGACCTACCTGTGGTATTTATTGTATCTATAAACTTGACATTCACAGCCAGATCAAGGGATTGAGATAAAACGGGGAAAGTATGTCAATGGGTTAGCGCAAATCTAGTGTAAGTGCCTATATATCTATAAGCACTTACAATAGTTATGCACTACCTCTTGTTGCAACTCTCTGAACTCATTTACCATATATTTATTAAAACCCAACTCTGTTTGTACTGTTCTGCAGGACTTCAAGAAGGATCAAGGGATTACATATATGATCTATAATTTAGGTTTGTAAGAATTTGCAGGATGAGATAATTAAAACTTAATATAAAACTTTCATGATTTATTTCAATTTTTTTTACTGCTCTTAAATGAAAAGGAAACATCCATTATGTTAATCGAAAGGTTGCTACATTAGTAGTAAAAAACATCAACTCATCAAAAAGAAAATATTGTGGAAAAAAGAGAAATTGGAAAAACAAGTAAACCCCTATTCTTCCACAATATTTTATCAAATATGTGTATATATGAAGTCTGAAGGGACTGTGCATATATTTTCAGGAATGGTTACGAATTAAAATAATAACAATTTTTGTCAAATTGTTTAGAAATTATGTTCTTGTTTACTTAAAAGCTTTATATTTTGAAAATATGCAAGCATAAGCTTCAGTTGTCAACATGTTCTTTCTTCGTATGTCTTTAACAATCCATACTCAATCCAAGATCGTATGATAACATGTTAAGGGTTTACAGACATCCCACAGTAGGAACTGTTTAACTAATCATTATTATAAGCCTTCTTGAAATTCCTCTGGTAGCATGCCGACATTGTAATGAACGCTGTACAAGCTTATAACATGAGTCAGCAGCTTTCCTACTGCTGTAACTATGATATTGTACCGTCACAGAGCGCCAGCTACAAGGTGGATTCTTTACCAATGCTGAATTGATAATTTTGCAATGCTAAATAATGATACCTGTATATGGTAATTAAGCTCATTGAATAACCATTTTGTCAATACTTAAATGTTGCCATGATTAAAAAAAAATTGGATTTAAAAAGCTTAATATATAAAAATGATTAAGTATTCAATTTATCTGTGAGACATCTGAAAGTCAAAATAGCAATTTCATCTTATATCAATAATTTATCATTTGATGACTCTGAGTATGTTTAAAGGCATTTACAACTGTTTTGCACAGAGCAATTTTTTTTCAATAAAGCTTCTGTTTCTGTTTACATGCCTCATGCAAATTCCCCTTGTCATGCTGAACTCTGAATATTCCTACTTTGGCAGGAGATAGAGACAAACATCAGCCTGCAAAAGTGTGCAGCCTGATCTTAGCCTTTACCCCCTTGATTACCTCTTTAAACCAAAACAATTGAAAGATAGTATTTCTATATTAAGTACCGACTAATATTTAGTGTATTTCACTTTCAGCACTTTGACTTTACTTTAGCAAAACACTAACATAACATTTTTTTTCTGAATATAATTGGTATATCTGAGGAAGAAGGAAACAATTGATTTCAAAATACATGACTTGTAGTCACATGAAAAATATCTCATTTGAATCAAATACCTGTTTCATAATATTCCTTGTACATTTCATATCAGAATCAAATCCACACCTGAATTTTTAATAATCTCAAATTTTAATGTCAGCAGAAAATATCGAAACTACTTTTCCATATACAATCCAAACTCAACTGTTTTATAAATTCAACAAGATGTGATGTCTTATTTTCACTTTACTATGATCTAAATATACTAAGTTATGAGCCCAAAATGTCTTGATCATCATTATATAGATCTATAAGTAGATAGTCATCAATAATGTAGAGTGGACATACCTATCAATTTTCACCTGTACAAGGTATGTAACACCTTTGATGTTAATGACATTCAGCCTTAAATTGTTTGATGATATGACAAACAGATTACATTCCAAACACAAAGGTGATAAGGAATTACATACCATACTACATGCTGCTTAAGGTATTTGACTTGATGAGTACATAAATACTTGATCAAGGAGATAAAACAGAGATTTTGAACTGGTTGATTTCTACTAGCTTATACTTAACCTTGATCAATCAAGCAGTGAAAGAAAGGCTTGTGTCGAAATCTTAGTGCACCAAAGCAATGAAGGACAAAGAATCTGTGTAACCCACATCATGCTGAATTAATCAATTAAATTTTGTATCAAACAAAATGTGTATGCTAAGAATTTTTCAACCACATGGCTCAATTTTTTTTCCAAATACCGTATTTCTCCTAATAAACGCTCACAGGAGCCACACCTAACAAGGCCAGGGAGCTTTTATTAAGTATGCATTTTCTGATTAAAAAATCATTAAACTAGTGTCTTTTAAGCTCTTTTCCCTTTAATTTGAGGTAAATTTCCTCTAAACAATCATTTATATTCACATCAAATTAGAGATGAAGTCTCAACAAGTTCTTAAAGGCATTTGAAGTAGGTTTATCAATACAAAATGTGGGGGTGCTACTATTAAGGAGGGTACTATTATTAGAAGAAATACAGTAATACCTGTAATCAAGTTGAAAGTAGGCAGTGTAAGCATACATCAGATTGCAATTCTGACCTAAAGTCTATAATTCTGTCTGCCAAGGGTTTTTAGGGTTTAGGTATGACATCAACAAAATAGTTTCAAAAGAACTTGGTCATTGGGACCTTAGGGGTATTTTCTTAAATCTTTGGAGTCTTGACTTTAGAATGTTGACCATTATTCTAGGCTATAATATTTTACTCAATTTTATTTCCATAATCAAACAACATGGATTCCCTGTGGAATTTTATTTATTTGAATCAGAAAGGTATAATATGCTATATTGTAATTTTATTAGTTATTCCCTGGTTAAAGGTAAAGAAATTGATAGAATTATATTAATATCTAGAGGTACAGAGAAGAGGGGGTAAAGCCAGTCTGAATCTTTATTTCACAATGAAACCTTATATTGTAAGTACTCATTTGAATCTTCTGAAGTCAAAGTCAAAGTCAAAGTCAAATATTTTATTCAGTACTTTGGCCTCCGGCCCAAATACATAAATACAATAAACATTACAAACATACATACGAGTGACAATTCGATGCTTATTTACATACACTGGATTTTTAAATTCATATTGGAGTTGATAGCTCTTGGTTTAATTGTGGATATTCATTCTGAAAGCGATTTATTTATTTACTATAAAACAAAGACCAAGTAATTCATCCAAATTCCCCCCTCATCTGTTTGCTTCCTTCTCCGAAATAAAGGAGAGAAGGTGGCGCAGCCAAATGAGAGCAGACTTCCTGAACGATATTTTCGAGAAGAATATCTGCCCTTCAAAGACGAAATAAAGGACAGATAAATCTTTAACTATTTTTATGCTATTATTGTGATCGTATAAATAATATTGGCGTTGGGATTTAGAACTTATAAGAAGGAGAAGAAATCAACAACAACAACAACAACAACAACGAAAACCAGCACCCTGTGTATAAGAAAGTTTCGAAACAATGAGTCAATGATCAAATGAATGAATCTAACTTAAGTAAACAATTAATCAATCAGTCAATTAACAGAGTAGTCAACTAGGCAACCAACCAATCCCTCAATTAACTGATCAATCAATCATTCAATTCATGAACGAACGAAAGAATGAACGAACGAACGCACCAACAGAACGAATGAACGATCTAACAATCTTTTCAATTAACTAATACATTCACTAAAACGAAAAATAGAATTACTAATCAGTCGAGTACTCAGCATACCGGTACACCGGTGAATTAATTGAACAAATGATGAGAACAAAAACAATAATTATAATAATAGAGAATAATAATAATAAGTGTAAGGTAATTCATTAATGAGTGAACAACAAAAGTTTAACAACAGCTATTTAAAGGGTTTTTCGTGTCAATGTTCTTGGTATTCTTTTCTTAATTCAAAGGCATCTATCAAGAATTTTGCAACAATCTTGATTGTCTGAATATCTTGCAATTCAAGTATACTGTTAAACATTTGCTTAGTCCTACATCGTAACCAAGGTGTTTTGCAGTACTTTAACCTTAGATATTCGTAATTATGGCATTCAAAGAACAGATGGAATTCATCCTCTACGACTGAAATATCTAGTGATTTACAGAACGGGCAATATCTTAGGTTTCTATCTATATTAAGATGTCTACCTTTTTCAATCATTAGGTCATGATTACTACATCTAAATTTGGACAATATTTTCTTATAACAGAATGGTATATTTAAACTTAGATATTTTTCCGGGTTTAATGCTGATTTGAAGTGTTTGTAAGTTTGAACTAGACAATTCACATAAGTACAAACAAAATAGGGTTTGTGCTATGATTATTGTAATACCTTGATCTAAAATACATAAAACTCCGGCTATATGTAGCTTTGAATGCTTGGGGCTCAACTTCAGGAAAGAATTAAAGACTGATTAAAGCTGTCTTCTAATTTTTTCAGAAGTTGAGCTCCATAGTGTCTTATGATCAGGGGACTTGCATCACAGATTTAAGGGTCCTGGCTACTTATTCTTGCGTGCCAGATGCGCAAAACCTGCATTCTGACCTATCCTGTTTGCTTACAATGTTTGTTTTGTAAATAAGACTTCAGCTTGACTGTTTGAATTGTTTCAAATACTGGCAATTTGTTGACATAAAAATTGAATTCAGCAGAATATTAGGGCTTAATATGTAAATTATACCATAGTTGAAATATGACCTACATCTCAGATGTGAAATAACCTGTGTAATATTTTCAATATTACACAGGTGTTATTACACATGTGCAATAACTATGCAAATTAGTAAAGAACGTAAAACAATGGTAAATTTTCATTGTGAAAATGATGTCATAACGCATTTGCAGATGTCATTTTACAAGCGTAGTTATACATTTCGTAGAATAACTTGAATCCAACATTTCAGGAATTTCATTGATTTATCACAAAAGTAAAGGTTATATTATAAAGTGAATATCAAATTTGTGCTAATAGAATACCGAGTTTATTAAACTCGTCATCTACATGTAAAACAAATAAAAACTCGACACAGCCTCGTTTTTATCTGTAAATCGATGACTTTAAAAATTCGCTATTCAATGACTACTTAGTCAATATTCTCTATAAATTCTGTTATTCGTTATTTTTACAACTTTCAAGACTATTAAGAAGTGTCAATATCACCATTTTATCATGTAGGAAATTATTGGGGACAAGTCAGATATTGTGACATATTTCTCATGTAATTTTACTATAACTTCCTTATTTGGTATGAAAAATATTGAAATATTTTCTAGCCAATTATTCACCCTCATTTGCATGTTTTATGTTATTGACTCTTTTTTTAACAAATATCACATTATTTTCTTTTTACATTTTCTGCTTTTGAAGTAATATATTTTCGAAAACCACTGTGAGAAAAAATTGTTTTAAATAGCAAATATATATCTTTATTTCCTCCAATTTTGAAGATTTACAAATATTGTAAAGAACAGGAAAACATGTAGAAGAAATAGCATATTGCATGGGCACACAAGACAAATACAAACACTAGAACACAAATTATCAAAATATTAGACATTGAATCATCTGGAAGAGAAGAAGAGAGAAGAGAAAGAAGAAGCAGAAGAAGAAGAACAGGGCCAGACAGTGCATTTAATTTTTGAAATTACACTGTTGGAATTGTGAAATTAAATTGAGCTACAGATTGGGGGGGGGGGGGGATTCTGGATTTTAAATCAGTATTTCAATAATAATAGTACAAACTCTATGCTGTTGGAACTCATATTCCTGATTTAGCAGGAGGTATAAACAAGATCAGCCTATATACAAGTGCAGTCTGATCTTAGTCTTTACTACCTGTTTTTCACTTTTTATAAAAATAACTCTGACCAATTATTTTTCAAAATAAATACCAATTCACAATTACAGCAATTCTACTGTTTCACAATTAATTAATTGCCTCACAATTAGTGCATCTAGAGCTTTTGAGCCTTTCATTTTGATGCAATTTTGCCAAGGTTTTTATTCAACAAGACAATGGTTAAAGTGTCAGGTTATATATTTTGTATTATTTTGGTTGAAGTGACGCACCAGGTTCTACTAAATTGAAAACTTTAAAAAATAACAACATTTTATCATAAATTTTTCACCTGTAAATCCAAGCATTTTCATGTTGGCGTAAGTTGGAGATTTATTCCCGTCCTCAACAGTCATCGCAAATATTTTCAATCACCGTTTTAACACCACAATTTACGAAATATTTCCTTTTCTTTCATAATTATCAAAACCTAAAACAAAATAATGAAGCAAGGTTATTCCTTTTTTTTCAATGTATTTTATCCTTAAAAATGTTTTATAAAATTCACTTTTTGATTATTTCTCCAACTTGATCAATTCCTATGCGTTACAAACTTCTTCTGAAAATACTTCTGTTGAGCGAAATTCCCTTTCTACTGAACAAAACAAATTTCCTCAAAAATTATTTCCTTTCTTTTAAATCAGATAATCCCTTTAAGGCAGATAACTTATCCAAGAATGTTAATCTTATAATTCCAAATTATCTTTTAATGATATCAACGAAAAACTATCTCTCCCCATGTGATAAGTAAGTCCAATATGAATAATTCACCACTAACAAATCCTACGATTCAACAGCCCAGCGCTCCATTAAGGTATTGCAAAAATTCCTTGTATTTGCTGGACCGTTTCAAGCCGGCTATTTCTATTCATAATTTTTTTGTTGACATACTTCACGAATTTGTGTATATCATAAAGCCAGTGACATTCACAGTCTTTGTCCTTTCCAATCTTCCCTTGTTACAAAATCCCTGACCGAAACCAAATTTATCGAAATTCCAGATGACAGTTATAAAGTGCACAATTCTTTATTTTCAGTGTTTGGCTAAAACCTCGTAACTACAGCTTGTATAAATCTGTAGTTAGGAGGTTTTGCAGAAAATCAACAATTTCTTAGTAACATGACCATTATGTGAAAAGATCATATATCGAGAAATTTGATTATTATTTCAAAATGCTTTATCATTACTTTTCTGCTAAAAACCTTATAACTACAGCTTGTATACAAGCTGTAGTTAAGACGATTTAGCATAAAATTGAAAATATCTTTTGTAACATAACCTTGATGGAAAAGGATAAAATTGATTATCATAAGTTATTCTTTTCTTTTCTAACAACAATACAACCTCATGAAAGTCAATAAAGAATATATCAGGAAAGGATTATTTTTCTATCTTTCCAAAGACTCAGGAATGCTTTATTTGTTTGAATGGGATTTTTTTCAGCTACTTTCAGCAAATCTTCAGCTTTATTGCGGCGGCTGGAGCACCTATAAAGATAATATTTCTGGTGTTTCTCATACCTGTGAGTTAATTACCACTACCATTACATCCTTATAATTTCCTCAGCTGCTAATACCACTTTAAGGTCTACTATTAGCAACCCATTGGTGGGAGACAAATAGTCAGAAGGATGAGTACCTCTGCCAGGAATCAGGATGGTAGATGCACACAAATTTATAAGAGAAGAGCCATTGGGAAAGAATATCAATCTTTTACTGAGATTTTTGTCAAAGAATTTACTTATAATTAATTTGCATTCAATTTTAAGAATTTAGAACAGGTCAATTAAGTGGTAATTGATAAACCAGCATTTTATCCTTTTGCCCCAATGTTTTCAATCCAAGTCTTTAATTTATATTTTTCCATTCTTTTTAATCTGGTAAAGTGGTACTGATGTGATTGACTGGATAAATTAGGATTCTACATGTCATGTATTTTCAAAGACTTCAAAAGCCCAGTCAATTGGAAATCATTTTTCTGCAATATTTATTTTCCAAAGATAACTACATCAGAATGAAAGTAGATAAATCATTATTATTTTTTATATAAATATCTTAATCAATCAACTCACAATGCTTTTAACTCTAAGTTGGACCAGGCTAAAGAGTAATTTCAATTTTACCTTTTTTTAACAATATTTTGAATAAGTTAAAGCAAGTCAGAGACTAATTACAATGTATAAAGAAACAAATTACTATAACACTATAAAACCGCATTCCATTCATCACAAAAATATGTAAGCAGTACGTCTTATTATTGCCCTACAGACATTTACCTTGACAGCAAAACTGATGTAAAACTATGTCACCCAACGTTTACGATACAGCTGTTTATCTTAAACGTATCTCACATACCAAAGTTACAGATAGTGGGGGTATTTTGGATTTTATACCGAAAAATATTATCATACTTGCACAAATCAAATATTGTGGGTGCTCAATAAAATCGTCTCGAGGAGACGATTCTAATGAGCACCCACAATATAGGATATCGTCGAGAAATGAAAGTTTTAGTCCAGCTTTACCTTGACTAATCTAGGCCTTCCTATACCTTTAGCCAGTGTTATCAAGACAATAAACACCTACAAACATGTGCATGGCTGAATAACATAATTCCCTGAGGAATTTAATCTGTATTGCTTCAATGATAACAAAAATGTAGTAACTTGTGATCAGAAATAAATCGTGTTGATGCAATTTTTCACCTCACAAAATACAAATCCTATACAAGGGGACCATGATGGTCCTATATTGCTCACCCAAGTATGCAAGTTCAAAGTTTTAAAGTCTTACTCTGTGAGATAAAATTTCATACTGAGGGGCTTTAAATTCCAATATATTAAGAAAGGAATAAAAAAAGTTACTGTGAATTATATCGGTACATCATTGGTAAACAATACCACAACTTTTGATTATTGAATGTCTAAACGTTTAGAATGAGAGCTCTTTTAGAAATCTTTTTCTATCACCTTTATTCTAAATGTTGCCCTACAACACAGGGCTTATTGTAGTTTTTTGGTCAAATCATTTATCAACTAATTTAGGAAAGTACAAAGATTGCCAGATACTATAGCAACTAAACTGTTGCAAACTGCAAAGCGGACCAATATCCCCCTACAAGTGCTTGTCAATAATGAATTTAGCCATTTTCCAGTAAAGGGCCATAACTCTGTCAAATGTCAATGGTTTGTAACCAAAATATCACTTGCACATCTCTGCCTGATACTGATCACATCAGTAAAATTTGGATGAACAGACAAAAAAAACTAAAGATGGACGGACCAACTGTCCATGAAGGACAGACAGAGTACAGACCGACAGGCTGACTCCTTTATACCCCACAAACATTATAGTTTGGGGGGAATAACTAGATTCAAACAAGATTCTATAATATGAAAAGTTTTTTGTACAATGACAATGTTCATGACACCAAGGCTTGGATAAGAAAATTAATACTCCTTGTTTTTCTAAAACTACAAAGCTGAAAAGGAAAACTTGTTGCGACTGGATTTACTTTTGAAAAGATTATGTGAATAGAAAAAGTCTAGCAAGACTAATAATTTTAATACGATTATAAAGGTTTATTGGGGAGAAAATATTTTATGGCCTGTTTTTTCAACATTCCTAACATTATTTGTGTATTCAAAAAGAAATCATGTGACATTGAAGCAAATCAAATGGAAATTCTTTTCCCTTATCAAATTGTGAAAGATTTTAGTTGACCGAGTCTGTGAAATTGAACTAAAAAAGAAGATTGTGTACAAAATTATTATGCTGATATTTTTGCAATTTTAAGGCTTGCCAATATGAAGCTATATGTTTCATTAAAACAATTGATTAAAGTTATTAATTAATGTCTGATTTACAAACAATTTCGATTTTAGAAATTGTAGTTGAAATGAAAGGTTTTGGTGAAACAAAGACTGCGGCTTTTTGAATACGGCTTGAAATATAAGCTGGTAAGGTTTCATAAATCGATTGCTCAGTGCGAAACAATTGTAACTGCCTATAACATATAGGCAGTTATAACTGTTTCACGCTGAGCAATCGATAAATGAAAGCTTGCTGCTGCTTTTCATACACTTTTAACTACTAAATTGAGAAATGATTTAGGATTTTTTTTCAGATTTCAGACTTAGCTTCAAAGCTTAACCTGGCTGCCCAAATTAATTGAAAATATTTTGTCACATCTTTAAAACAATTTATTTACAATTACAAACAAGCACTTTATTGTACAAGTTTTATCATGAAATCAGTTACATCTCATGTAATTGTTTGGGGCAACAATGGTTTGAATAGATTTTGGCATGCCATCGCCATATCAAATAAATCTTGGGAGAAGAAAATATGCATAAGTACTTCTTAACCCATATGTTTTAAAGCCACATACCATGCAGGAATTTATTACACCCTTAGTTCACTGCATTCTATCAGAATGCCTCCCTTTTCTAATATAAACTCTAACCATCTTCTAATTGATCACTTTATGTTTTTCTATTTTCAATGCATTTACAAGAAAAGAATTGAATAGACATTACTTTCATGCAGAGACAAATCAATCTCGAGGATTTAGGTAAAGCATTGTGTAAAAAGGATAGCCAGAATGGCTGTAGTAGACAAAAAAGGGCACCAATCCTACTTTGAACAAGATGTGTTTGTGAAACATGAATGCCCCAAAAACGGCAATTTTTTAAAACTGACCTTGACAGACGACCCCGATCCTATCACATGACCTTGACATTTGTATTTGTGGATTGGCATTAGCGAGATCTATCATCATACCAAATGAGCATTGTATACTGAATAGCCTTTTAGTACAGATGTAATGAGCATTGTCAAGATTTTTATGCCCCCGATAGGGAGGCATAATAAATTTGACTTGTCCGTCCGTCCGTCTGTCCGTCCGTCTGTCCGTCCGTCTGTCCGTCCGTCCGTCCGTCATTCCGTCCAAAAACTTTAACATAGGCCATAACTTCCTTATTACTATCAAAGCGGTGTCGGGGGCATTGTCATCTTACAGTGACAGCTCTTGTTTGTCAAATTTTGCAAACCGACAGGAAGCCTATAGACAGACAGATGAACATCAGTAAAACAATAAACCCCATGATCTATCAATGTGGGGGCATAAAAAGTCACAATACTTGCAAAATGAAGGGAATTGTCAAATTTTTTGTCAATGAAATAGCTTAATGATGTTGTAAAATCACTATCCTTTCAATGTTACAAAGGTAGCCGACTAGAAATATGTAAATAAAATAATCATTCAGACTCTTGCGTAGATGAGGTGAATTTGTCACCCCACCCACCAATGTTAATTTTGAAATTGGGGTGACTGATGTACTCATGCAGGTTAAACACTAAACAGATTTCAACAGTTTGTTCTTTATGAACTTTGGTTTCCCTTTCAACTGAGTGAACAGACTATCAGACTTGAACAAGCACTTGCATTTTTTATACGCCGCCGGAGGCGGACGTATATTGGCGTCATCTTCTCCGTCTGTCCGTCCGTCCGTCCATCCCTCCGTCCGTCCGTCCATCCGTCCGTACGTCCGTCCACTTTTCTTGTCAACGCAACTCCTCCTAAACTACTGGCTGGATCTTCTTGAAACTTGGTCAATGTTATCACCTCAATTGGTAGATGTGCATGAAGGAAGGATTTTACGGTTCGTTGATTTTTGTCTGAGTTATGCCCCTTGATAACTTAGTCTCTGGGTCGACTTTTCTTGTCAACGCAACTCCTCCTAAGTTTCTGGCTGGTTCTTCTTGAAACTTGGTCAATGTAATCACCTCAATTGGTAGATGTGCATGAAGGAAGGATTTTACGGTTCATTGATTTTTGTCTGAGTTATGCCCCTTGATAACTTAGTCTCTGGGTCCACTTTTCTTGTCAACGCAACTCCTCCTAAGTTTCTGGATGGATCTTTTTGAAACTTGGTCAATGTTATCACCTCAATTGGTAGATGTGCATGAAGGAAGGATTTTATGGTTTGTTGATTTTTGCCTGAGTTATGCCCCTTGATAACTTAGTCTCTGGGTCCACTTTTCTTGTCAACGCAACTCCTCCTAAGTTTCTGGCTGGATCTTTTTGAAACTTGGTCAATGTTATCACCTCAATTGGTAGATGTGCATGAAGGAAGGATTTTATGGTTCGTTAATTTTTGCCTGAGTTATGCTCCTTAAAAACTTAGTCTCTGGGTCCACTTTTCTTATCAACGCAACTCCTCCTAAGTTTCTGGCTGGATCTTCTTGAAACTTGGTCAATGTTATCACCGCAATTGGTAGATGTGCATGAAGGAAGGATTTTATGGTTTGTTGATTTTTGCCTGAGTTATGCCCCTTAAAAACTTAGTATCTAGGGCATTGAAATTGCAGCCTTTTGAACACAAATCCTCCTTACTTTTTGTCTTTATTTAAATGAAACTTGGTCAATGTCATCACCTCAATTGGTAGATGTGCATGAAGGAAGGATTTTATGGCTCATTTATTTCCCTGAATTATGCCCCCTAAAACTTAGTGCCTGGGGCTTATTGAAATTGCAGCCTTGTGAAGGCAACTCCTTCTAACTTTTTGTCTTGATTTAAATGAAACTTGGTCATTTTCAATTTGGTTCTGTCAAAATAAGTAGTGTCTACAATTATTTCTGTGAAACAGCAGCAATGTGGCGGCGTATTTTGTGACGATGGCACTCTTGTTACATTAACAAGAGATGTTTGTAAACCATTTATGTCCCCATAAAAGCAGGTCATATGCCAATTCTTTGTCAATCAAGAAAAAGCAATAATTCTCAAAATATGATGCATAGAGTTATGATTCAATTTCTTGTGCAGTGCACTTTTCCAGAGTTAGATCTATCCACCTAAGACGATTCATGATTTTTCGCTTGCATACTGTTTGAGATATGCTCTGGACAAAAAAACGGTCTACCGACAGACTGACCAACAAGCGCAAAGCAATATTCCCCCTCTTCTTCAAAGGGGGGCATAATAAGCAATACTTTTTGTCCTATTTGAGTGACTGTTTGGAAGTTGGTTTAAGATCCTTCTGTTCTGATTTGGTTGCACACTATATTAAGATTTGACTTAAAGAGATAATTAATAATACCCCTATTTCAGTCACAATTTTATCCCATCAATTTGAAATATGACAAATTTTAGATCAATATCAAATACTAAAATGCAAGAAATCAACTTCAAGGGTGATATAACAGTAAATTATAATACATATTGATAACACACCATTAATATCTTTTCCCTTTAAAATTTGTCTAGACAAAATGTAATAAGGTTATTATCAAAGGGATGCCATATACTTTACAACAATGCTCCTTCTTTGTTAAATCATCTACCAGGGCTCGTGTTAAGTGTTTGATATTTGGGAGTCATTGACTCCTCACCGAAGAAATTCTGGGGGTCAAATCTGAATTTAAAGGGGTCAAAACGACAGAAAAAGCAAACAATTTGTAGAATATTGCATATTTAAGAGTCACTTTCACTGTTTCTTGTAATGATATGAAACAATTAATTAATGTGTTGCATTTTAGTGGTAATTTGTGAAAATCTTAGGTATCAAACATGTTTGACCCCTGGTAATTCCTCTCAAGGGGGTCAAAATGACCCCCTTGGGAGAAATCTCTAGGGTCAAATTAGGATATTTTCAGTTTTTTGGGGTCAAAACCCTGGTTTAAGGGTCAAAAACGAGCCCTGATCTACATGTATTTTTACATCTCTTGATGAAAATGATCCAACCTCAGCTTGTTTGTTCCTTTTTGTATTCTGCTTGATACAAATTCTCTCAATAACATATGAATTTCTCCATGTAAATGTCACAGCAACAAGAGCTGTCTGAGGACAGCTAATCTTGACTATTCCTAGTGCTGGTGCAAATCAATATGACATTGCAAAATTTAATCAGTGATTTGTCCAAAAATTAGTGCCATTACGAGGGTTTTGCGCAAGATTGTACTATGTGCATATACAGTGTATATACACTTAGTACAGTCTTGTACTGAGCCCTCAAATTATTAATTTAGTATACATTATTACCAGGGGCCTCTTTCAAGAAAAATATCGTACGATTTACCTTAAAAATATCGTACAACTATATTTAAGACGGTCATAAACAGCTTTCACAAAAATATCGTTGAAAATCGCAGACTATACGACCTCATAAGATTATCGTAAAGTTGATCTTTCACATCTGCATGTGCTGATCATATGATATAAACTTCCGCGTTAGTGGGTAAATTGTCCGCTTTTTACAATAAAATATCAGCAAACTGACCGTAGAAAAGCCATTTACTTGTTTATCAATGCATATCTAACAAGGTTTTTTAAAACTTAATTCGTCGAACTACACTTTTCTCATCGATATCTAAGTATCTTTGTCAAGATAATTATGCAAGTGCTCATAACTGCATAGTGAATTTAGTTTACACTGTCGATTCCCTTTCAAATTAAAGTATACCGACTGTCGCGCGGAATGTCGAGCAATCGAACATTGGACCGCATGGTAAAAATGCATATGTTCTAGTTAATGATCATCTGCACTAAGTTTTCGGTTTATGACTTAATTATCATTATATTTTATTATCATTGTTGTTTGTTAGGTTGGTTGTTTTCTCGCGAAGTATTTGCAAGTATAAGAATACAACATTGTTAAATAGGTAAGATGAAAAAAAAGGCTCATCCATTTTTCTTGTATGTATTTGTTATGCAATTCTTCAATCTGTATAGTTCTGTGCCTATATGGAAGGTATTGAAACGAACTATAGAAGGACGGTATTGAAACGAACTTTAGATGGATATTATATTCCATCGCTTTAAGACAAAATTACCTCAAGTAACTCAAACTTCGGTTCTAGTACAGTGCTCGTTGTCTTATCCGTGTAACTACAACAGTTTCATGAAGCTCAGACATGTTCATCTGGCTTAGTATCGCCGTTTAATTATAGTATTTGCTTGATTATTTGCTCAGTTCATCTTTGACGAAAAGAGAGAGAAAAAAATATCGAGTGCAGCGGTTTTGTTGTTGAAGTTGATGTTGTTGTTGTTGTTGTTGTTAATGAGAAATCCTCCTATTAATCAAGAATTGTATGGTTTTGACTATAGGCTGTGGAATTTTCCTTTTAATTCATTTCGTACTTGAAGCATGAAACACAGGAATCCATATTGCATAATGTGAGAGTAGTTTGTTTTTTGAACAAAGAAAGTAATTTATAAATGTGTTAAAAATCATATTGATTTGGCATCTCCCACTTTCTGTGTCACTAGGAAGGGTAAGCAAACATTTTCAGTCATGATCACAAAAGGGTCGATTCTTCCGGTAAATAAACAACTTAATACCACTATGTAAACATTCTGCGACAATCGTACGATTATCGCAGAGTAAAATCAAACATCGAAATGATGGTGCATCAGTTGTTTTCAATATATCTCGTTTATTACACTATATTGAACTTGGAAATTTGCCATGTGCATAGCTAAATAATCGTTCTAACATCCGCGAGTGCTAGAAAGGAATCCGAGAAAATTCAAGGCTCCTATGGAGAAAATCATAAAATTTACGACTGGTCTAAAGGTGTCGTATATTTTATCGTAGATTTCACGATACGACGCCTTTTTTGAAAACCAAAAAGTTTCCTGAAAGCCAATTTTTATCGTACAATTGCGATACAATCAAATTTCAATCGTAGGACCTTTCTTGAAAGAGGCCCCTGGGGCCTGTTTCATGAAAACATTTAAGACGTATTTTTGTCTTACATATGACTTACCACATATTTAGTTCAAAAATCAACTATCAGCAATCTATCTTTACCATTGTAAAGTGATTGTTGCTGTTACTGTTTCGAAAGTCGTCAGTAAGACAAAAATATGTCCTAAATGATTTTGTGAAACTGGCCCCTGATCTCCTAAATAAATGAATATAAAGCATTTCATACTGTTTCATCGTTTATTTCAATGCCCGTCACATGACCAGTCAACGATTCAACAGTATGAACTGTATCATCCATGCCCAGTAAGCAACAAACAGTTGCCTGCATGCGAAAATGATGTCTTTCTTTTTGCATGTGTAGTAAACATGGAGATTCAGACCTGCTCTTAGAATTTTATCTGAAAATCAACGTTTCTTCTTGGTTACGCTATGTCTATTTTTGAAAACCTTTTTATTATAATTAAACAAATTTAGACAATAATGTTCTGGTAATGAAATAGTTATTTCAAGGATATTTGTTGAACAGTGAAAATATTTCCCTCAGTGTCAGAGATGGCATTATGAACTGTTGCCCCATGCCGAAGATGACATCCCTTCCACCTTGGGACAATAGTTTTCACCATATGAAACACAACAAAATAACCGTAAAATGTATTTGCACAAAAGATGCTTCTAGGTCACGTTTTTTGGGTCCTGTACATATATATATTATTTCAATAATTCTTTTACAAATCCTAGATTGTGCGTTCTCATTGGAATCGTCTTATCAATTCAGATCAAATTGATGGCTCTGAGGGAAACAGTTGTAACTGCCTATAAACATTAAGGCAGTTACAATAGTTACACACTGAGCCATCGAAATGGATGGAAATTTGACAAAGTGACCTTGTTTTTGACCAAATTTCAAACTTGTCTGAGATGTTATGTAGACAAACATTCTGTCCAAGTTTTAAGACATTTTGGCCAAAATTGTGGCTTGTAGATAGAGTGCACACATGGAGCCTTTTTTGTCAATGTCAGACTAAACCACTCGGGCCTTTTATGCAATACTGCTGGGCCCACTGACATGTCTGGTAAAAATCATGCCCGTCTGATAAATTGTGCATGAATACAGGACCGATTGGAGAAAAATACATCAGTAAGGGAAATTTCTATTTGTTACTTTGGTAGAAAGCTTCTTTAACATATAGTGATTCATTTATTTATATAGAAATAAAATTCAAGTCATTTATCAAGTAAATCCTCAGCTTTATTCAAAAGCCTTTTAACTTGTAGCTTGATTTCTCTGAGGGGGGAGGGGCCTGTAAAATAGCCCTCCGTTTCTTAGTACATGTATAAAAAACCCTATGACCATGAAGAATCATAATCATTGGGGTGTGTCAGTCACACTACGTGTTTTACACACAGATAAAAGGTCCATTACTTAAATATTTTCTACCAAGGTCAGCCCAAATAGCTCTAACCGTCTTCAGGGTATATCACTATAAAAAGAAATACATATTTTCTAATAATCTGACGCACACACACACACACTAAGAGCTCCTGATTCTGACATAGTATTACTCTTGAGATTTTTTTTGCATTTTTTTACTCAGCCCATTGACTCTTGGCTTTTGGATGCTAGTGAAAACCCTGTAGATAGACTCAAATTTGCACATTTATTTCCAACAGAGGTTCCAAGTCAAATAAAACCAACTTAACTTTGCAATATTTACAATCTTTGCATCTATGTGAAGTTGAACCAAGGTTTCAAGGTTTTTATTCAAAGACCAGGACCCCTAACAGAGGTATAGGTCAAAAACCAAACAGTAACACTATTGAATATTATGCAAGAGTTCTAATGATGATTCTGTGGAAATTTCATGCAAAAACTCAATGAAAATAAAAAGCTTGTTTCTCAAGCCATGTTCTCACTACATTGATACTTCATTCAATGCATTGATGTGACATTTTATGTTACACCATGAAATGATAAGATAGTTGTCTTTGTTGCTTTATCTTCCTCGGCCTTAAGATCAACATGTTGCAACTATCTTTGTTGCTTTATCTTCCTCGGCCTTAAGATCAACATGTTGCATTCTCAAACAATGAGATCACCACATTCCTTCAGTCGCGAAAACACATTATAATTTTAATAAACAACGCAAATATTGAAAATCAAAATTTACTGCGTTAGCACATATTATAAAAAGACAAAATGATTATTTATAAAGCCCAGAGCTTACCGTAAACAATGAGTATCTTTGGAAGTTAAACCTTTAATATCTTAAGAACTTCTTTATCTCAGGGTTAACAGGTGCGCGCTTAATTAGGTCATCAGCAACATCAGCCAAATTTACGGTCGAATTTTATTTATTTTTGATGTAGAATTTGGTTATTTTGGCCTATTTTGGTATGTCTCTTGCTTCATGTTGCATGTATTTGTTTGAAATAGCATTACCAATTCATTTTCCCTTAAAAAATGAATGATAGTTTTATTCTCCTGAAAATAAAGGGAATCTATTGTTATGACCCATTAAATGTGCCTACCATTGGTTGTTTCCCTTGTTTCAAAAGGCCATTGTACATCCTCGGTAGGCACATCAATTTACCTCTTTAAGCACCAGCGTAAAGCTTTTTGACTAGAATTTTATACCGATTTCCATATGAAAGTGTGTATTTTCACTCTTCAATCTTCTCTTGATTTTTACAGAGCTGAGGAAAATTGTGGAGAAAGTTTGATACCATACTTTAGTCGGGGTACGGACAAAAGCCCACTAGGTCAAAAGCCCACTGGGACAAAACCCCAGCGGACAAAAGCCCACTGGACAAAAGCCCACCCAACATAGGACAAAAGCCCACTTAATATATAAATTATTCATATGAATAAGTCTTATACAAATTACATTTTTTTGTTTTTTTATTTATTTTTATGTTGTATTTAACAGCATTCAATTTATATTTTGTCTACTCTTCCTTAAACACTTTTATTCAGCAAATTCCAAAATGAACATGAATGAGAAGCCCATCAAAGTAAAATTAAATTATTGTAAGACTTTTATAATGTTTTGATTAATTAATTAATGACTTTTTTTCAATCATCCAATAAATAAATCATTTAATTCTTTAGAATACTGTCTCAACATTGTATAGATAGTGTTGAGTTTCATCCACATTTGGTCTTTAAGATTTTGGTAGTGGGCTTTTGTTTGTGTGCCTAATGAAATATTTTCCTTTGCCTTTGCAAATAGTAAAATGTTTTTACTTTTTCTATGCATGATTTATTGAGTATATGGCATTTATGTATTTTAAAGTTATCCTTAAAAAACTTTTTAATTAGATATTCAACTATCTGTATTAGTGTATTTGGGGAGATAAAAGTATGTAACACCTATATGACATCTACTCTTCTTCAACACTATATGACACCACACTTTGTATAGTGTAACTTGTCAATTCAAATTCTAGACTGAATGGAAACATGACACAACAAGGTGCCAATCACATATTAATTAATATACAAAGAAAATAAGAAGCCACATTGGCAAGAGTAACTTTATGAAAATTTATAATTGTACATAAAAAAAGAAACAAACAAACATTATGATTAGAAACATTCTACTACACTAAAATAAATACTGAGTGGGCTTTTGTCCTACAGGGGGTGGGGTTATGTCCCAGTGGGCTTTTGTCCGCTGGGGTTTTGTCCCAGTGGGCTTTTGACCTAGTGGGCTTTTGTCCTACACTCACTTTAGTCGAGGCCTTTTGAAATTAAAAGTCAAACCAGATTTGGATAAAGTATCCGGCATGATGCAGACGCGCAGGCAGAAATTAAATTGTTGAGATTTGACATCCTTACAACTTTTTGTTTGGTTAGAGCTATGTGTTTGGGGTTGCAACATAGAGTTTCAGAAGCTATTCCAAGCCATTAAAACCGTGGTAAAGGCCATGTCGATTTTCTTATTATAGGCTTTACAAAATGATGGCTTCAATTTCTATTGGAATCACAGTGATTGATCAATCAATTTTAATGATGGACGTTGTAGATCTGACAAGGTTCGAATTTGTTCAACGACGTTTATTGGTAGTCAAACCACGCTGTAGCAGCATGCAAAAATTGTATCGAAGATGTGATTTTATGCTTAGGAAAACCGCAAAGATTCAACTGAATTCATTTTCAGACCAATTAGGCCTATTTGTCTCAGTAACGCGTGATGCACATGCAAAACGTGCAAAATCAAATTTCTCAATTTAGTAGAAAATATTTGCTCATCGCAGGATTTTTGTTTTCAAATACCGTTTGCACAAACTCTTGGAGATAGTCATACGACGTTTCATGACGGTAGATTGTGTTATTTCAAAGATATTCAAAATTCAAAAGTGCACACCTTTTTTTTAACTAAATATATTTTGATAAAAAAATGAATTTAGAAACAAATATTACCTCTAACCATTCATAGGCGTAGCTTGGATTGTGTAATTATTACGCAGTCAGAAAACGATCACCGAAGAATATATAGGATAAAGGCGATTTGCGGACTGTGAGAAAAGACAAATGCCCTCTGTCCTCTCCCTTTATGTGATTTGAGCGTTGATGAATAATCATAACATCGTAACTACAGCTTGAAAAAGCTGTAGTTTCAATGTTATGATCATTCATCTACGATATTTTTCAACAATAGATTATTTGTTTACGCACTTGCGTAACTTGCGTAATGGGAGTTACGCCCTTACCATTGGCATTGGCGGATCCGAAAGGGGGTCGAGGGTTCTACTTCTTCCGCATAACGGCCACCGCCATCGACAATCGGGCGTACTGACTAGGAAATTGAAAATATTACGCTTCAAAAGGCGACGACCAAAGAATATATGGGATAAAGGCGATAAGTAGACTTTGACTAAAGCTGAATGCCCCATGTCTGCTCCCCCTTTTAAGATGGGAGCGTTGAAAAAATAACAAAACATCGTAACTCCACTGGGCTTGAATAAGCTGTAGTTTTCAACATTAAGATCCTGATTTAGATTCAGCCTTAACGATATTTTTCGAAGTCAACACTACAGGCACTAAGGAGGTAAGCGGGAAGATCGACGCTCTGACTTACCAGATAAATTCCTACGCCTTGCCCGATAAACTTTTCCATTTCAAGTCACCAACCATCTATTCTCTATGTACTTGATAGCGTTTCTGCATAACGACGTTAACGTCTTTGTGCGCAAAACCTGCCCTTCTCCCACATGACATGCAGTTTCAGATTCAATAGATAGCCATGAAAGTTCTTTATTATGCTGTGAATGAAATGCCACTTCTAAATCGTTTTTGGAATCAAACGTATTTGCACAGATTTGAAATAAAATATTGTTAAATATACGAAGTAACAACATCGTAATGCTTTGGCATTCACCTCAATCAAAATCATTCTAAATCACTCACTCAGCGCTCCATTCATTCCAAACACTCACTCAAATCATTAAAAAACGCCCAAACCCATTGAAAAATATAGAATCAAAAACGTCATTCAAAATAAATTTTGATAGCGAAAAGTCGCGATTTCACTGACATAATTCAAATTGTTAGCGTCTCATAGGTTCTTTAAGATATAGGAAGCTATTTATAGAACTTGAATGCACTTTTTATTAAAAGAAGGTAATCAATATCGTTAATTTAGTTCATCCTGAACAAAATTTGCGATACAGGATTACCTCCCATTAAATTCACTCCGAACTCGCTCCACACTTTCATTCAATTTCATTCTAAAATCATTCCAAAACCATTCACCTTGTCAATTTCAAGATGTTCTTAACTGTACTCCAACCTTTAGCACCACCTTTACGCGACTCGCTGCTTTATTTGTAGAGCCAGTTAAGTCTGACACGTAATAATAACGTTCGTCCATCAAAGTAAATACCGCAACTACGTTTGAGTTATTTCACTGTAGCCGTAACCTCAAAGACATTCTAAGGCTCTTGACAGAGTAAAATCTCCGGATTAAAAAGTGAAGGGCAAGATTCAAGAAGTCAGGCCTGCGACACTTTTGACGTAACGGTCTAAATCGACCGCACAATTTCAAATCTTTGAGGGAATGGTAATTCTGATTTCATTCGGTAGAAAGCATGAACTCCACCTTCTTTGGCTTGCTTTTAATATAAAGATATTTTCGTCTTAATGAAAATATGTATTCAATGTCAAGGAACTTGCTTTGAAGAGTACATTCAGGAACCTATTGAAAAAAGCGTAGTAGCATCTTCACAGAAGACCTTCTTTGGCTCAGTGGTTAGCGTCTAGGACTTGTGAACCTTGAATATTGTTTTCCGCGTGGGTTCGACACCGGCTGACGTCGAGTATTTTGCAGATATTCTTCGTCTGAGGACAGTTCGTACGTAACATTGGGGCTCGTCCAGGATTGGCCATTGAGCCAGGTATGTCGGCATTGTACCGACTTGGTTAGTTCAAGAAGCACATAACTGCATAGAAAGGCTTATCGTCACCAATATATGATGGATTTTAAGGGGAGGGGGTGTATTATGGGAGACAACTCTCACCACTGTCCTGCATTAGCATAGCCTCGTTCGTTTAGATACAATGTCTTACACCTGCGTCAGAGAAGATCTTGTTCAGCTCAGTGGTTAGCGCATTGGACTTGTAAACCAAATCATTTGAATATTGATGTCCGCGTGGGTTCGACACCGGCTCACGTCGAATATTTTTCAGCTTTGCTTCGGTTGAGGACCCGTTCGTACGTAACAAAACCGAAGAGAAATTAACACCTCAGTGCCTCAGCTTTTAGCGGCTCAAAATTTTCAAATGCGTCAAAAAGAAAATTTACAGTATAAATGGATAAGTGTCAGAGTTGCATCGTGAAATTGACACTCATTCCGATCAAAATAGTTTTAAATCAATTACTCAGCGCTCCATTCATTCTTTTCAAAAACTCTCTCAAATCGACCAAAAACGCTCCGAAATCATTAGAAAACGTTTCGAAATCGTTTACGACAATCAACATTTCATTCAAATCGATTAAATTATTCTACGATTTTATTGGCTATTGTGGATTTTATGGTGTCTGATTGGTCCACGGAGACACACTGAAACAGAAAATTACGTATATTTTATTAAAGGGAGGTAATGAATATCACCAATTTTCTTCATTCTGAACAAAATTAGTGATATTGGATTACTCCCCTTTAAGTTCACTCAAAACTCGCTCCACACTCATGCAATTTCATTCCAAAATTATTCACCTTGTCAATTTCACGATGCTGTTTACTGTATACATAGAACAAATCAACTGTTTTCTTAGGGCGTCGCTTTAATAGATATATGCTACGGAAGCAATGATAAATAAACGGAAAAACACACATAGAGTGTTACTTTACTGGAAATGTTATTTATTTCATATTATCCCTTACGATTAATAATATATTAAGAGAATATAATTTATTTAAGAATTCTGTCAATGTATGTATCAAAAAGACCCCTAGAATGACCCCATGTGATTTTGTTGGTAAAAAACGATATTTTTAAAGCGTGGCAAAACCCTATTTAGGGGGTCAAACGCAAGGTCTGGATTTACTTACAAATTTTGTTTAAATTGCGTCCGATACACACAAGGTGTTCTATTTTTTCGGAAGCCTCGAAATGGTGTCCCGATAAGTCTAATGCACTTTCTCGATCACAGGAATACAGTTAGATACATCGTGAAATTGACATTCATCTCAATCAAAACAATTCTAAATCGCTCACTTAGCGCTCCATTCATTCATTCCAAACACTCACTCAAACCATTCAAAAACGCTCCAAACTCACTGAAAAACTTATAAAAACAACTTCGTTCAAAATGAAAATGGCTTGGACAAAAATCGGGATTGCACTGAATTAATTGAAATTGTAAGCGTCTGATGAGATCCTGAAGAAATAGGAAGCTATTTATAGAACATATATGGGTAGTTTAAAAAAAAATAAGGGTTTTTCAAAATCTACTTCTAAACATGTTGTAAACCTATATTCAAACAATTTTTTTCCCTAAAATTTGTATTTCTACATGGTTCAATTGATGTTAAAAAAATTATTGTTTTGAACGAACGGTCTAGAAATGGTTGCAGAAAAAGTGTTGAAAAAAACAGGAGTGTAACACTTTCTGTGTGAATTTTTTCAAGAAGTCTTTTTTCAGGAATGAATTGTTACTTAACCTCAAAGTATTAAGTTTGTAAACTTTTACTAAAATAAATTTTGATATCTAACGACAAACTTTCAATATAAAACGTTTGTATGGATGAATGTATAGAATATGAAATCCTCATTTGTTTTGCATCACTGATCAGCGAATTTTTCCTTGAAATGAACAATACTTTGGATTGATCTATAGAATTTTGCATGAAATACTAGAATTATCTTTACTTACTAGGATACAACCAGATAACTTAAGTTTTAGGAAGTGTTAACTGTATTCCTCATAAGCGTGCATGTCATACAATACATTTGGTGATGCCATATCTTATACAACCCATGATTAACAGGAGTGTAACATTTTTGACACAAATCTATATTCTGAGTATATTCAACACAATATTCATATCCTCTGCATTTATTTTAAGAGGAAACATACCAAAGTTGACGCCTGTGAAGAGTGTTGCAGTGCCAGGAGTCACATATTTTTCAGATGTGATTACAAATGAAAACAGGAGTGTAACACTAGATTTGTATTTAGGATGTCACCTTTATATTGCTTACAAAAACTTGAATTTATCATTGTTACAGATTGAAGTTTCAATATTTAGGGAGAGATTAGTTATTTTTCAAATTTTGATATTTTTTTATTTCATTAAATTCACCGATTGTCTTAATCTGCATAACATTTAGTGAACAAGAGTTCTTATATTGTAAATGTTTCCAAATATGAACATGAATAAACAAAAGTATTTAATTCAAAGAATTAATATTTTTAAATGTACATATATAAGGCACCATTATGTTTAAAAAAGAGAGCTATTGCAGTTTAAACAGATAACAAGAGTAATTCATAAATTGATACAGAAAGTGTTACACTCCTGTATTAAAAACATTATTCTCAAGATTAGCAGTTTAATACTTAACATTCAGATAATATATGGACAGTTCAAACTTCAGCTTGACATGGATGAGTTAGGTACAACATTACCTATAATGAAAAGAGCATTGTTGTCTAAATTTATGTCATCTTCTTGTGTCTCAAACAATATCCAGAGTCCAAATTCTCAAAAACAGAGTAACAGGCTGCCCAGCACATTTTGGACTTAAATATATATTTTTCAACAAAAAATATAGGAATTCAGTCATCGAAAAATAGGAAATAAAAGACTCAGTAAAATTAATGTACTGGTACTATTGTCTTAAATATATATAGTTAAATATATAGTCTAATAAATAGAGGAAGATTTTTCCGCCCTCCACCTCCCCTTACAGCCAGCCTTTTATGTCACAATCCCTTCATTAACCTCCATTATTGCTAAAATGAACATTTTTTATTGATTATGTTTTTTTTAACACAAAACAGATAACCTACTATATAGGATAACTGAAGATGAGCGCAGCACTTTTCTCTGTTTGCATACAATGCATCATTTAGTAAAAGCAGCCAAAAGTACAATCAAAGTTATATTTAAGGAATCAAAAACAAATACTGTCAACTAAAAAGTAGACTGTGATTGCTATCAGTCAATAAACTCTACTTGTCAGCTAGAACATTTATGGTATTTGAATGAACTACTTTGTTTGTTACAAATTAAATGTTTCTGTCTGACAAGTAAAGGAAATAAATTGCAAATATAAATGTCTATAATACAAAGAAGCAAAATTTTCAAAAAGACTAATAAATCTTCTTTTTGAGCCTTATTATTTAAACATGAAGCAACAATCATTTTACAAACTTATTAAATATACTTGTCTGTTACTCTGAGAAGTTTGACAAATTTTCTCAGAACATATTCTTATACATGCTTCAATCTCATTTAGAGGTTAGATGAATGTCTTTTGCAACTTTCAATACAATAAAAGGGTAGAGTCAATTTAACAATATCATTTTTTTTGTTTTCTTCTCACCAAAACATGTAGTTTTTTCAAGATTTTTCCTCTTCCTACTTTCAACTGATTTTTTATCTTGTCTAACTTTATCCAATTTCTCAGATGTTTCTATGATCTTCTTGTGTGCATTTAAATTAATGAACGACACAAGGATGCACTTGAAATATCATTCTTTTGTTTAACACATAAATATATCTGTTACCATCATTCATATGACTTTATAGCTGTAGATATTCAGTGCATTGGTAAAACTTCCAACACATTTTTTTTAATTGAAAACCAATTAATTTAATCATCAGCATCTTGAAAAATAGGAAAAAATAGGAAAAAACAGGAAAAATGCAAAAAATATAGGAAAATATAGGAAGCTTTAAAAAAAAATAGGAAAAATAGGAGTACTGGGCAGCCTGGAGTAAGAAAATGAAAATTCTGAGTAACCCTATAAAAATGCAGAGAAATTAGGCCTGAATGATAATTTAATATGAAGCATTAAGAGATCAAGCAGTTCAGATTAACTCAAAGTTTTCTTAGCAAATATAAATGGCATTCAAAATTCAAATCTAGTGTTACACTCCTGTTTCATTTTTGATCACATCAGATGAGTATGTGACTCCTGGCACTGTGATGCTCTTTGCTTATGACAATCTTTAGACATCGGTGTTCCTGAAATAGTGGCACAGGAAATCTGTAAAATTCATGTTAAGTATTCTCAGAATTCTTATTTACTTCAGAAATGTTACACTCCTGTAAATCATGGGTTGTATTAGATACAAGATCACCAAAGGTCTTATATATATATAAGTCAACTGACTGCAAGCAAATAAGTATAGATATCTTTAGTATGTTATGCAAAATATTACTGCTCATACTAAAGTATAGTTTGTTTTACAAAAAGTCACTGATTTGAAATGCAAAACACTAGAATAATTCTTGTACTGTATATTCACTCACATGCAAGTCTTATGTTGGTAGCCTGCCCTAAGTATAAACTTTTGCTCTGATAAAATTTTAATAACAATAATTTACACTTTGGTGTAAACAATGCTGAGGAAAGAATTCTAAAGAAATTCATGCAAATAAGGTTACACTCCTGTTTTTTTTTGTATCAGTTTTACTCAAATAATTTCTAGAATGCTTTTTCAAAGAAAATAAATATAATGTCAACAATTGAATCATACATAAAATACAAAATTTAGGGCCCTTAGAGGTTCATAAATATTGTTAAATAAATACAACGAAAAGTAGATTAATTTTGAATAAAAAATCAATTTTTTTTTAAACAAAAGAAAAACAAGTAACAGCAGATATATTTGTTGTGCAGTGTTCCTAATTTGTTATGAATTGTAAAGAAATCATTTAAAGAGTTCTCAAGCTAACACATATTTTTTCAAAGGCTAGAGCCACTTTATTCTTATATTGCTAAGTTAAACTTTAACTAAAAATGTCCAAGATCCATTGTGCATGTACAAAAGAAGCTGACCTGGCGCATGGAATTTAAAGGACAGCCCTGTTCCAGAAGTCTATAAAAAATGGTCAATTTCATTCAATTTAATATTTTTCAATCTTTAAATTCATTGAAAAACATTCAATAATCAATGTAACCACTTCAAGTGAATTAAATGGGACCTTTAACATTTAAAACGGGAGTGTAACATATTGCTCTCATTTTATCAAGCTATCTTAAATGCTATTTTGACCTAAAATATGTCTTTTTTTTGTCTGCCCTTACATCCTAAAATTTCTATCTCTTACTTCAATTCATTGTCAAATATGATGAGGTCATATGGGCAACTGTGAATTTGGTTGATGCAGTATATAGATTATTTTGTATTTCTGTTTGTATGAAAAGGCTTGTTTTTTAAAAGAACATTAGAAAAAGCTTAGAATTTCATCAACTGAATTTAGTTTCTTATAAGTAAAACAAAATAAAAGTATGTTGTTACCCATAAATAAAGGAAAACATCAACCTTTTGGATAAAACAAAGAAATGTATACAGGTGTGTAACAATTTCCTTGAATTTTACACAAAACTTTGATGCTCCATATCTTTAAAACTGAAAATAATATCAAAGCGGAGGTTTTTGCTGCATGTTGAACAACTCATTGTTGTTTATTATGAAAAATGTTGTATTATTATATAAAACAGGGACTGCACAATAAGAACTTTTTTGAACCAGGTCTTAAGTTATCTGCATTAATTGGAAGTAAAATGTTGAATTTTTTCTTACAATATAGGCCTGCCCATGTTTTTTGTGTAATTTTTAGTAGTAGAGTGTCTGTGGTCATTGTATAATTCAATATGGCATTTTGTAAAGCCTCAGAAACATATTAATTGCATTACCAAATATTCAATTATTTTGAGATTTTTCAATAATTTATTTGAATAAAAAGTTAAATTAAAGAAATATGGTAAGGAATTAACCTAAAACCATTAGGAATCTTGAAATAGGGCATGTCCCCTTTAAAGTGAAAAGAAAAATATTGATGTCAAACCAACTTCATTTCTGACCCCTAATTTCACACTTTTGCCTCATTTTTTTGAAACTACGCATATGCAAAATTTTTAAAGGGAGGTAATTAATATCGCTTATTTTGTTCATCCTGAACAAAAGTTGCGATATTGGATTACCTCCCATTAATTTCACTCAAAACTCGCTCCACACACTCATTCAATTTCATTCCTTAACCATTCCAAAATCATTCAGCTTGTCAATTTCACAATGTAATTAACTGTAGCCAAGCGTGTTTCGATTGCAAATCATCATGTCAGCTGGGCGACGGTAACGAAGTTACGTAGGGTAGAAGGCCAGTGACTTACATACATTTTCTCGTTTTTACAACAAATCCGGCCTGGTTCCCGCGTGTACTCTGTATCCAGACGAACTAGTTCAGCTTTGAGCAAGTCCCGAGACATTTTATAGGGCTTGTGGTGTCTCTCGCCACTAACGTACAACTTGTCACTGGGTCCCACACAAATCCATTGAGGCCCCGCAGACTCTTCTAAAATTAGTTGAGCAACTAGTGTACCGTCCCGAACATTAACACACAGTACTGTATTGTTAATGTATTCGGTTAGAAAGATTTTGTCTTTGAAAAGTGATAGGTCATTGGAATAATCGACGATATCTAACCTTATTGTTTTAAAATGGAAACATAATGTCTACAGAATAACGATTTTCAGTTTCGATATATTCCATTCGGAACATCGCTCGGACTTTTCCGTAAACTGGAAAGTACCTCGGACGTAAGTGTAGTAATTTTTGGTCATTTTTAGGTTATTCGGCTCCTGGTGGTTCTTTTGTTAATACGCTTAAAGAAAAGCAAATTCTTTTATTGCTTTCTGATCGTCTGTGGAGATCGTTTTTGGCATGTTATAATTTGAAAGCAAAACGCAGTAACTGCGTTTTGTTTGCAAATTATAATATCCACCGTGTATCAACGTACACCGGATATAGCGATTAGTGAGTCGAAGGAAATGTCACGGGGTGTTGTACAAGGTGAGCTCTTTTCTCTCTTTTTTTGTTAAATCACGTAAAACTTTCCTGTAAGCATACAAGACAGGCGTTACTGATATAATCATGTAGCTATCAACCCGTATCAAATGATTGGTTAGCATCCATAAGCGGCTACAATTAAAAAAAAATATCCCCCTAATCACCGATGATTTCCGTTTGTCCATCGCGAAAATACTGTTTTGACTGAAATTTTAGAGTTTCTCATACTAAAACCCATGATAAATTGCCTAACATAACACAGAAAATCACTAGAAACACTCCTGCCTTTTGTATGAAGTGAATATACCGATAAATTCACATGTTGTTTCTTCTCCCGGTGTACGGCCTATAGGGAGATGGTGTACGTCGTATAGCAAATCTCCCGTTCATAGTGTACGGCCTATAGCAAGAAAAAAATATTTCTTAAATGGATTGTGTGCTTTTAAACAGGCTTTAGACAAGTATGATATGTATAAATTGGGATCAGCGAGATCCTCGCTGTCATTTTCTCTGTCTCGACTTAAAGAGCAAAGAAACTCAGTATTACTGGCATCTCTTGGATATCAAGATCAGACGCGTCGTACTGTTACTGCTCTTTTATCCCTTACTCAGTTTGAAGATATGATTTTAATTTCAATTGTAAATAGTGAACATTCTTTCGGTGAGAATCATTTGTGTTTTATTTTGAATGTCCCATATAGCTTTTATCAGTATAAACATGGCCAAGCTTCATGGATATATCCAAAACATGGGCATTGTCCATTTGTTGTCGGTACCGTAGTTGTCGTCGTCGTATGATTAGATAACAAAATCGAAATACGATTTTTTAATCACGGCCGTGCTTCATGGGTTTATCCGAAGCATAGACATTGTCCAATTGTCGTCAGCATCGATGTTGTCGTTAGGTTCACCAGCCGCCGCGGTAAGACTTTTAAAGTAAGCCCCATGCAAACATATATTACCAAATTTTTAACACGGGTTTTAACGCCGCATTTCGAGGGTTCAGCGAAAAACTGAATTAAGTGTCTATACAATATATAGACACTTAGTCTAGTCTTGCGCTGAACGCGCGATTTATATATATTTCAGTCATGTGGCGGCGAATCATATATGTGAAATTTGGTCAAATTCTGACCAGTAGTTTTGGATGAGGAACTTTCAAAAGATTTGACCTTTTGACCCCATTTTGACCATTTTATGACCTAGGGTCAATTTCTTTTAAATAGTTTTAAAGAGCGTGACCCAAGAATCATATCTGTGAAATTTTGTAAATGTCTGACATATAGTTTTAGTGGAAAAGATTATATTGAGATTTGACCTTTTGACTTTTTTGGGACCTTTTTGACCCCAATACAAAAAAACTTTGAATATTTTAAAAAGGCATGACTAAAGGAATATATCTGTGAAGTTTGGTGCAATTCTGATCAGTAGTTTCAGAGGAATAGACCTTGTTACAATACTAGCTTTTGATCCCAATTTGATCCAGATGCAAAATATTTGAAATATTTTTAAAAAGTATGACCCAAAGATCAAATCTGTGAAATTTGGTCAAATTCTGACCAGTAGTTTCGTCTGAGATTTTTTTTTTAAATATTTAACCTTTTGATCCCTTTTGTGACCTAGGGTCAATTTCTTTGAAATATTTCGAAAGAATATGTTGCAAGAATCATATCTGTGAAGTTTGGTTGAATTCTGACTAAAGTTGAAGAGGAAAAGATTATCTTAAGATTTGACATTTTGACCCTTTCTTGGGATCCTTGTTTTGACCCCATTTTGACCCCGATCAAAAACCTTTTAAGTTTTTTTTTTTTAAAAATATGACTCAAGAAACATATTTTTGAAGGTTGGTCAAATTCTGATCAGTAGTTTCAGAGATGAAGATTTTTTTTAAGATTTAAGCTTTCGACCCCATTTTGATCCCGATTCAAAATCATTGAAATATTTTGAAAAAGTATGACTTAAGGATCATAATCAGTGAAATTTGGTCAAATTCTGATCAGTAGTTTCAGAGAAGATTTTTTTGTAATTCTTTACGGGCAGACGGACAGGCGAACGGACGGACGACGGACATTCATCGGACACAATAGCTCACCTTGAGCGCTTTGCGCTCAGGTGAGCTAATAACATACAAGTAACTTTATCATACATCGCGAAAACGACCAACCATGAACTTTTCAAAGCATTAAATATGTACGCTATTTAAGAGAGTTATAGGTTGATAATAAGATTAACACATTTTATCATTAGATCTTAACGCGATTTTAATTGAAGCCGCCGTCATAGCGCAGTTGGTAGCACGCCGGACTGTCAATCTAGAGGTCCCGGGTTCGATTCCCGACGGCGGCATTCATTCTTTTCGACTATTTGTCTCTCACCAATGGGTTAATAATAGTAAACCTATGTGAGATAGCAGCTGGAGACAGGAAATAATGTAATGGTAGTACTGGTGTGAGAAATACCAGGGATCCATTGTTAGGTGCTCCAGCCGCCGCGATATAACTGCAATGATGTTGAAAGCGGCGTTAAACCCCATTCAGTCAGTCAGTCGATTTTAATTACGTTAGAATCCATACCCCCCCCCTTTAACACACACAACAAATTATTACATAAATTATACCCCTATAAATTATACAGTCAACTAGCCAATAGCGGATCATGACCAATAGCGGATCACTTTGATTTCCATCTTCAATTACTTTCACTCGCAAATGCCGAAGAAGAAATTAATATTACATCCCAAGACACTGTCCATCTCTTCGTAGCATAACAAAATTTTGACAGTCCACATTGTTGTTGTAGTGCTTCAGACCAACGGAACGCTAGTCAAGCGTCTGTTCGACTGAAAGATTACGTCATAGGAATTTCAAAGAAAAGAATTCGTCTGCAAAATTGAAGGCGAGTAAACGAGTACGACTTCAAATAGTGGATGAAATCACAAAAAGGGGACATAAATTGTTGGTTCTCTATGCTTTCGCATGGTTTTATCCACCGTATTGTGTACAATAAAAAGAAACAATCCCCAACCCTTACTCGCCATTAGCGGATCAGCTGTGCGCATCATAGGGGGCGTCTCAAAATAAGCAAACCAAATATTTTATAAAGATAACCGCGCCGAATCTAGCTACTTATGCATTTTGACTTATAATATTGAAGTTCTTAAAGAAAAAAATGATAAGAAATTTTATAGATTCCAATTCTTATCTGGTTTTGATTAATTCTGAAAACATTTTATTAAATTGAGAAATGACCTATATTTAGATCATTTATCTGTTAAGCAATGTCGTTCTTTGACAGCAGTAGCTGTTGAAATTTCCTAGATTTTTTTTGCAAATCTGGCTGTTTTTTTTTTCTTTCTTTTTTTTTATACCAGTACATTGGAAGATCGGGATAATATTGCTTGACCATTTTTCGTCTGTCTGTCTGCAACACTTAACAAAAAAAAAAAAAAAAAAAAAAAATCCCCAACATTGCCAATTAAGCCTCGTTTACATTTGGCATGCGGAGCCCGTACGGCGCCCGCATCTCGCCGTAAGCATAAAATCGTGCGGTGACATACGGTGCCCGTGCGATCATCGCACGGTCTTACGGGCACCGCAGATACCTGCGATCTCGTTAAAAAAATGTTATACACGTCTTTAAAAATTACAATCCCGTAGCCTTGTGTGGACACCGCACTGACATCGCACGGAAGCCTTGCGATGATCGCGCGGAAATCGCACGATATTTATCTATCAAACATCCAAAATAAAACCCGTACGATCTCCGCACTGGAATTTTAGGATTACCTTGCGATATCTCACGGGACCCGTACGGTCTCATTTAGGTATGTTTCCCCTCAAATATTTTTTAAATCGTACGGCCACCGTGCGGCATTGTGAACACATACGCCGCAGACTGTAACTGTCTGCAATGTCTTAACAATCGTAAGAAAAATCGCAGGCTGTGATATCGTACTGCGACCGTGGAAAATGTAAACTAGGCTTTACTGCAAGGTTATTCAAGATACCAAGTTTATAGTTGGTATAATGTTAGATCTCAATAGTGCGCATCTCCAGATAACAAGGTCAACCTCATGTGACGAGGTCATGAAAATGGCCTTTTCTGGGGTATTCGTCTTTCACAAAAAAAATCTTTTTTTTTTGTAAAAAAAAAAGTGTTTTAAATTGTTCGTTGATTGTTATTGAATGGAGTTTAAAGCCGCTTTCAACATTATTTCAGTTATATCGCGGCGGCTGGAGCACCTAACAATGGATTCCTGGTATTTCTAGTACCAGTACAACCACCACATTCTTTCCTAGCCTCCAGCCGCTATCTCACATAGGTCTACGATTGGTGAGAGACAAATAGTCGGAAAGAATGAGTGCCGCCGTCGGGGCAAATTGTTCGTTGAGTCTAAATGTTAAAGGGCTATAACATTGGTAGTTTTTTTCCCCCAAAATAACTTAACTAGATCTACGTCTTGAATGAAAAAGGTGGTAGTTAGGAGATAACAGAAGTATCTGGCCATAGATATCAGATTTTCTACCTATATAAATGTATCAAACCAGAGGGAAAAAAGTGTTGAAATTTTGAAAAAATAGCCCAAATTATGGTGGTTAGAAAAGTAATTGCTTTTGGGTTATTATTTTATCATTTTCAATCGATCTACAACTCTAATGTTTTAAAGATACTTAGATACTTTTTTTAAAAAAGAAAACAGGACTGTAACAGAAGCCTCGGTTGCTTGCCACACACAATTTGTTTAAAGATTTTATTTCATCAAGTATGTTTAAGGCCCATCACTTCCCACCGGTTGTCTGCAGCCTCTATAAAAATTTGATACAGTTACAGTTACATCATGAAAATAAGTTAAAGGCACTGTTGTCAACAATACCAGAAGGTTCTGCAATAGAACTCCTCTAAATAATTGTTTAGATTCACTATATCGCAAAACAAAATAAATGATTTGCCGCAAGGATAAGTGTAAACATATATGGATTTCTGAACCATGCTTGGATAGGGCCAGGAAAACAAAGTGTACATGACGATTTGGTTGTAACAAATTACTTTTTGTTTCCCATGCTAATTTCTACCTAGAACAAGAAGAGTTTTTTCAACAATACATGCCGTCGTTGTTAATATAAAATCTCGTGACGACAGCTTTGATCAAGCTGTAGTTACGAAGTGAAATTTTTGTCTGGTAACGGGTAGGTGGTTAGAACTGTCATTCTAGTTACAAGTGTACACGTGATTTCTATTTCACTCCAAAGGTTTCAACTGAAAAGGTCCATACTTTCAATTTTCCATAACAGAATAAGGTGATACTTTAAAATTCTGGTACAGTAATTATTTTTTTGAATTTCAACCAGCCCAAAATTGTGTCATGTGTAAATGGGTAGATACTGAAGCAAATGATAATTTTAGGATTTGAAAAATCAGGAATTGGAAAATGCAAAATGATAGGATTACAAGTATCATTTTGATACAATGTTTCTTACACAGAAAGCAATTAATAGAATATTACAAATTCAAATTGATGCAGTCTAAAAACCAGTCTAAAAACGTAGTTTAAATTTGGATTGATGAAATATATAAAAACCTTTTGTTTCATACATTTTAGACGGTTAAATCTTCAATATGTTGATTATTAGTTAATTTGTGTTGTAAGAAGCTTAATAAATAAATGTCTGCTCAATGATTTCGTTTGTCCTACTCAATTAATATTGGAATGACAAAATTAATGTAAAAATCACTGCTAACAGAAGAAAACATGTTGGTTTGACAGTGATGACAGGTCAAAATCATTTTGAGACAGCCCCCAGAGTCATCTTATCACGTGATCCGCTATTGGCCAAATTGATCCGGAAATGGCTAATTTACGTATACTACTATTTCCCGGACGATGCAACTGTTTTGATTGATTGACTAAAGATGTATGTTGCTCTTCAAAGTGTACAAATTTTATTGCCTCCTAAGACCAAAATCGGGATTCTGTCACGTTTCTTAGAAAAATAATCAACAAAGTTCTCACTAGTGATCCGCTATTGGCCAGTTGACTGTACGTATTCTTACTCTGTAAATTTTCTTAACATGCGCATGTATTGTTATGTTAATGGTCTTTTACAATTTAAATGCTCTGGGTGTTTGAGACTAACAGCAAAGTCTCTATCGATCGCCTTTGCTTTTTAGCCAATGAAACTTAACTATTCAAAAAGTTTATCCATCCCACTTTCTGCTCAACCAAGTGAAGTCTAGAGTAATTGGGTCATAGGGGGCAATGACTGTGAAATCCAGACAGTGACGTCATATCGAGTCTGGTGAACTGTCTGCAACGAGGGTCTATTTTACCCTTAATTCGGCGATATATTTTTCGAATGCGATGGTGATAATTTCGGCAAATCTTTATGCACAAAATATTCTTCACTCTGGTAAAGGTCAGTTCTACAAATTTAAACGTTGATGAAAAGGTTATCTTGGGCATTGTATTGGGTTTCGATTTAAGTTAAGAATATTACAGCATCGGCTTGATTATTATCGCATAGCCTATTGCTTAAACATGTTTCTACAAGGTACGGACGCATTACACTTACTGGTGAATTGAGGATGTTAGACTTACGAAAATTGTTACATGCGCTGAAAAGACGCCATGAATTTGTTTTGTACCCGGTGCATAGGCTTTGCATACGATCTTTACTTCGAGGGCCCACCTACTCAAATTTCGTCCGCTCAGAAAGTTTTGAGCGCTTTCTTAACCTTTGTTCTTCCGCCGTGTCCGTTTTACACACCCCTTGTCCATGTTTGGCAGTCAGACCAGCCCTGCGTTCAGTTACCAAAACGCCTGTTATTTTCAAAAATGATACCGCGCTTTGCACGCAAATGCTTGTGTTGGGCAAAAAATGCAAATTGTTTCTCGAACGTTTTCATTCAGAAGGCAGGGCGGACCTCGAGGCCTGAGATTCGTAATTAAAATTTTACTAGTATCCTTGTATCATGACTTGTGATTACGATAAATTTGTATACACTAACTGGCCAAACCCTGTCATATGTTTACGATTAAAACGTTTGCAGAACGTTAAAGCAACGATACCATGCTAAATGGAAATCCCCATGTGGAGATCCGTTCTAAAACTAAGCTAACTTTTGTCACCAAGAGCTTCTCACAGCAACAGCCTTCGACTGCAAGAGATTGTGTCTTGATTTTGTGTAGAAGGTTTACTATACTAATCTACAAAACGAAATTGGATTGTATAACAATTGTATGTGGCTCCGGCTAATCTATCAATTTCAAAACGGTAAAGAGACCAATCCGATTTATATTTATTATTGTATACCCCTACCTATCTGGGAACGCTTGCATGGTGTAGGTAAACGGTATTTCAGCCAGTCATGCGTTTCGAATATCAAATCGTTCCCAAGCGCTTCCATTTTGAACCACAATTGAGACAGGCTTGAAATGGATTTTGATGATGTCTTTTCTAACGTATTCGTTGGTTCTTATTTTTCGGGGATGTTGGATATAGGAAATATATGTCAATTCAATATTGTTATCGGTCATATTGATGTGCGTGAATTAATTATTACCATGTGAATATCATAAATCGCCTGAGGCCGCTCAAATGTTTTGGGTGGAATCGTGATTCTTTAACAACCTTGTTAAAAATCACAACTTCTTTCTCTCTATCTGTTAATATTTTGATGAAGAAAGGTACCTTGTAAAAATCAAAGACCCCATGGTTAAAACGCCGCGATTATTCAATGACATAGGACGATAGGGTAAACATTTAAATGATAGTATTATGATATATTACAAGAAATCGACCTGCTATCCGATTCTGAAACAGTTCGTAAAACTAGTCTGACATTAACCTGACGCTTAATCTGTAGAAATGCGAAATTTTAGCTTATGAATTGAATTCAACGAAACAACTTGGTTTCACAGGAAGTTGCCTTCTGCAACGGGACTAGCCGTTGTCTAAGAAAACCATGCTAAAAATATGTTTACAATCAATGAAATGAATAATTATGTTAAGAGGTTCATAAAGTTCTGTAAATGATTATCATCTATATTTTTTAATCAATATGATTAACGATTCCCCCGTTTTTCGCAAAAAACTAGAAAAAAATCCTAATCGAAAACGCCAAAATGTTACTACAGAGTCATGTAGGCGTTTTCATACATAATTTCTTATTTTTCGCTCGTTTAAGTAAGGATATTTTACCATTCCCTTGAGCTATATTCGTACACTACTTTTTCTATCGTTCGTACACTGATTTGAAATTGTCTGCTATAGGCCGTACACCGGTAGATTTTTTCTTATCTAAATATTCCAAAAACAAAAAATAATCTCGCAGTAAAATTTAGTATGTAAAATCTTTGGACAACAAAGAAAGAATAGCAAAGTAAATCGTGGGCCAGTTACGTAAAATATGAGCATTTTCATTCGATTTCGCAGAAGGCCAAGAAAATTGTCAGTGATTAGACGGTTTATTTTCCTTTATTCTATGACAGAAACAAATTATTTCATGTTTTCCAAAGAGACAAAAATAACCGACTACCTCAGTGGTGTAAATTCGTTTTTCACTAAGTAAAATCACAACAAACACAGAAATGATAAAAGAAATACTAACCATGGATCCCACTTCGTAGATATTTCCCTCGACTCACTAATCGCTATATCCGGTGTACGTTGATACACGGTGATATCCCATATTTAACCATACGTTGATTTCGTTTTTCGCAACGTCATCCGTAGTTATGTTTGTGACGTCATATAAACCCAATATATATATATATATACTATCTATCTTTCCTTCAATTGAAGCAGTGTGTTTTCTAATAAGAAACAAAATAAACTGTGAGTAAAAGTTATAACAACCCAAGCACTTCAAAGATAACGTTACAAAAAATGATTTGAGATATCAGTTCTAAAATATGAAATTTGAGTCGTGAGAACTGCGGGCGAAAATGTGCCATTTACATACATAAAGGATATAAAAATTCTAGAATCATTTCTATGTATATGTGAGTTTAAATTTATCAAACACCAGGATCAGTGAAGTATTTTGTTTCATTGTATTACTACAGAGTACCAAAATATAGTCCCTTAAAAATTCTTGTGAATTATGATTTGGGTCGATTATGTAGTGCTTAGCTTTTGACCTTGCGTCAGTTCCTCCCCCACCCCCTCATTTATATAGATATATATATTTATATATAAATTTCTCCCTTTTATTACTCCCTAATCCACAATCTTGTTTTTTGTAGATGGTAAGCCTAATCCATCAATAAGTAGAATAACTACAAACATCAGACCACAGGATATTTTTCCTTAATGGTAATACTTGTCCGACCACTGCCCTTGTTATTATTCAAAATTAAATAAAAATCAGTACATTACCCTGATTAGTCCATCAATTTGTTAATAACTCATAGATATTAGGCCTTATTCTATGAAAAGCCTTATAACTTTCAAAACAGAAGAAACCATTGTTTTTAATTAATTTGAAAAAGTTCGAAACAAAATCACAGTAACATCATATGATTAAAAAAGTGACATAATTCCTAATTTCGTGGTAGAATCATGGACTTTCAATGCGAAAGGACTAAATTCTATATATCTACTTCATGTTATTTGTTAATGTTATTATTCTCAGAATATTCTCTCATGAAATTTGAAATTAAAAATGCGATTTCTTCATTTTTGAAATAAAAGTGGTTAATTATGGTCCTTTTAGACCACAATACTTTGATTTTCTCCTTTGTTGATTGACCCATTTTAAACACGAAAAGCACAGAAAAACAAGCATTTGGAAGTATTGCATGGCAATACCAAGTCCCCAACCGGATAAATAAATATATCCCTATAGCGGTATCTTTTTTGGTGGTAAAGGTATAACTACCTCTCCAAAATATTAGTTGTATCAGATTTTATGTAACAGCTCAATACCTCTGAGGATAAAAAAAACCCCAGAAATTTCCTGGTAATTTTCTAAGTCCAGCATCCGTATCTTCCACAAAAACAATGGACCAGAACCAAATTCAAACTGAATCTGTAACTCATTGATGCGGACTTGCATACCAAAAATCAGCTCCATATCTCCAAGGATTAAGAAAAAAAGTCCAGAAAACTGAAATTTCCTGGTAATTTTCTAAGTCCAGCATCTGTACCTTCCACAAAAAACAATGGACCGTAACCAAATTTGAACTCGTTCTGTAACTCATTAATGCGAACGCACATACCAAAAATCAGCTCAATATCTCCAAGGATTAAGAAGAAAAGTCCAGAAAACTGAAATTTCCTGGTAATTTTCTAATTCCAGCATCCGTATCTTCCATAAAAATCAATAGACTGGAACCAAACTCAAACTCTTTCTGTAACTCATTAATGCGGACTCACATACCAAAAATCATCTAAATATCTCCAAGGGTTAAGAAGAAAAGTCCGGAAAACTGAAATTTCCTGGTAATTTTCTAAGTCCAGCATCCGTATCTTCCACAAAAATCAATGGACCGGAACCAAACTCGAACTCGTTCTGTAACTCATTGATGCGGACTCACATACCAAAAATCAGCTCAATATCTCCAAGGGTTAAAAGTCCGGAAAACTGAAATCCGGACTGACAGACAGACGGACGGACGGACGGAAGGACGGACGGACAGACGGACATGGTGCAAACTTATAGTCCCCTTCGGCTTTGGCCGGTAGGGGACTAATTATCAAGTTAAATTATAATAGTTAATATCTGATCTATTTCAAACATTTACTCCAATACATATAACACCAGTGCGTATTCAAACGCGAAACTTCATGTTTGGTTCAGTTTGACGCTATTTCTTAAGAATAATCCACGAAAACCAATGACAAATTGTCGTAAAATTTCAATCTTTTGTTAATTTTCAATAAAATTAAACAAACTTATTACAGATAGACTTTCCATCTGTTTTTAAATGTTATTGTTACAAAACCATTATATTCTTCGGAAGTATTGTGACTTAACATTACCATGAAATTGTATGGCAAAATGCAGAATTTAGACCTGCTAAAAATCACATTTCCCCCAACTAGATTTTTCTAGACTTTTTATATGTTGAATAGTAAGTTCAGAGTAACATTATAACGCAAAAATAGTTTCTGTTGCATTTGTTTTGAGGTTGAAGTCTAGATTGACTGGACTATTACCAACTCTCGCTTTTTTACTACCGATTGTTACCCAGTCATGATTTTTATGCGTTTTAAAACAATCTCTAAACAAAAAGATATCACACATATATAGAGGATATTGAATGAGTGGTCATTGAATACCGAATTTATTAAACGAGTCATCTATAAACAGATAAAAACGAGGCTGTGCCGAGTTTTTATCTGTTCATAGATGACGAGTTTAATAAATTCGGTATTTGATGAGCACAAATTTGATATTCTATTTATACTATGACCCAATTTTGGTGATAAAACGATAAAATTACGGTATTTTTCGATTCATGTTATTCCGCGAAACATATAACGCCGTTTGAAAAATGACGTCGGCAGATCCATTATGACGTCATTTTCTTCATTCTTAGCTCATTCGCGTAATTATTCCACTAGTGTAATAACACTCGTGTTATATCAAAAATGTTCAACGGGTTTATTTCACTCCCGCGACGTAGGTCATATTATAAAACAAATATACACAATCGCCTTTAGTACTGAAATGAAACACTGATAACAAAACACGTTCTGTACACCAACAGTCTGTTTCTCATCTTTCGGCGTTTCTAGCAAAACCTCCCTCACTTATTCTTTCTTGGGATCCTTAATTCATAATTATTCGTCCATGTTATATTTTGCCATCTATACCTAAAAGTACATGTAGAAGCAAAATGAATACAATTTTCGACATAAAAAGAGGTCAAAATCCACTCCATAAGAACTGTTACAACGAACAAATACCTCTGCATGAAAACATGTTAAGGATTCACAATGAAAACTGTTAAGGCGTCTGCTAATTTGTTTGAATACATGTCGGTTTCGACAATCTTTGTACTTACAGAAGACACGTTAGACTTTTTCTATATTCCTATTCCATTCCTTAGATAATGCATAATCCTGATCGAAATATTTTTGATATTAATATTTCGGTAAAAAGAGTTTTGATGTAAATTAGATCGAAAAACAGTGTTTCGTCTACTTCTTTTTAGAATTTTAAAAGAGAAAGAAGAAATACCGAAACATTTTATCTGTTTGGCGTTAAAACCCATCAGTCTTCCCTATTATACCCGTTATCTAAAAGGAATGTCTTCTGTTTCGAAACTTATATGCAATATTTCAATTTTCTGCGTATGCTACGGACTCTGCCTAATTATTTTGGTATGTTACAGTATCTTCGCTACAGCGTTACAAACTCTGCCATTAATATTGCATACAAAAATCCCAGTTTTCTTGACGCCAGGATTTTCAGAAAACACAAAAAGAAAGCGCAACAAAATCCGAGTTTTCTTATATCTAAGTCTTTTCTGCGAAATACGAGGTAAATGGGAGAAAAGTCCCAAAACTTCATTTAATGCGATATATCTAAAAATAACTCTCTGATCTCCATTTTAATTTATGAAAAACAGTATGCCTTCCTTCTTTTCATTTATACCTGTCTTACTTTCAGGATAAGAAAGCACTCGCAAATGTTAATTATACGAATGCCATGGTAGTCTAATCAGCATCGTAAAACATTCACCTGCTTTAAATGAAAGGGATCAAGAAAGTGTAAGCTTAAAATCTTCAAATCCAAATGGATTGAACATTCTCAAAATCATCGGTTTAAATCTCTTCTACAAATGACGTTGTTACGATTGTTCGCTCAGTCTTTCTCAAATATGAAACTTTTGTTCAAATAAATCTACATTTGCTATTTTTGAAAATGTTATAAATGGGGCCTTGGCGCTTATTTTATAAGTAGACATGTTTACAAATGGCATCAGCCAAGTGTGTTGTTAAAGTTGCTTTTGAAATTCTAAGGAAAATACAACCCTGAGGTGAAATTATCTAAAAATATAAATCTAAGCACAAAAAGGTCCTGTTTCGCATTTTTATTGAAAATGGACACTAGTTTGCATTGAAGTAGATACGAGAATTGCAGGGAAAAGAACTTTTATTCGGTCTATATAAAAAGCCAATCAAACCTTCTGAACTATCTCCGAGATTTGTATAAAAAGGTCAAAACAGCTAGCCGTGCTCTGATCTAAAATATTTTCTGAGAGGATAGACCCGCCGAATTACTGGATGATTATAGTTTTTAAGTTTTTCGAAATCACAGGACGTCCACGAGAGCCTGGGATGCTTTAATGCATTCTTCCCTGCGAAAAAGTTCAATAACTGGTTCTAGAACTTGAATGGCAATTTAAGAACAGTCGAACTAGCTCTTGAACCAGTTCTTGAACTTCTTGTACAAGATATTAAACCAATTCTTAAATTTGAGTTCAAGGGTTGGGATAATTCACCAATTATCATAAGGCCCTTTTTGAATTAATACTTCACCGCCCTAACTCTAATTCTACAACGAGTATATTGTTATCAAAATTCCATTTTCCTTTGATGTTTATCGAACTAATTTCGAACAAAAATATTCTGATGTTGGTATAATCATTATGTAAAAATTTTATGTGAATCAGATAGAGATTGTGAACTCTTTTGGGAAAATAAGTGTAAGTTAACAGACGGGCGGACGGATACACTTACGGACAGACAGGAAATCATGGTAAGAGTAGCTAATAAATCCCATTCAATTAAATAAAACATAAGAAATGTTTTCCATAAGAATCTGTAACCTATATTAGTGATGTAGTTACTATACTGTAACACTCTCTGTCATGCACCGTAACACATATTTTGTTTTATTTTTTCGATTTTTTTATTTTCAGTTGTGATTATAGGGAGGAAAATATTACCAATTATTTCAATTGATATTATTGTTTGAGATTGCATGAATTTCCAATATGAAACGCAATCTAAAAGCTTTAAATGCATTTTCTTTGAAAAATGACACACATTACTTCTAATTTCCCTTTAATCTTCATAGTTCTAGTTATTTGCAGGATAAGATATGAAAGTAAATGATAATGCGGAGTATCAGACTGTAAAAGCTACACTTGTCTTTTTAAATTCGATGGATAAAAGACATTATTTTGAAAGGCGTAGCGTTTTTGTTTTCCGTAAGTACAGAAACCGTGACTATTTTCATTGCGAATCCTTAACATGTTTTCATGCAGAGGTATTTGTCCGTTGTAACAGTTCTTAGGGTATGTACATGTCTTTTTTATTTTATTTTTTACAATTATTCAATATTCAAATTTTCCTATCGAAGCTTTCTTTGCTTACAGACATGGCGTTTACGTCATAGCCTACGTCAACTGACAATTTCTCGCTAGCCTCTTTTCATAATTCAAGGCTAGTTTTTTCGAACTTTAAAACATGTCCGAAACATCTCATCTGTCTGGTATCTCTTGCAAGTATTCGCTTTATTTTGTTACTTTGTTACATTTCTATATCAAAATGGCGAATATCCTACAACCTAGCTATAGGAATGAGGTTTTAACATCAGGAATTTCGATATTACTTATTGCATCGGAAACACTCAATTCGATCTTTTTTGGGAAGCTAAATTTAGTCATGGCCATTTTGATTGGCTCATCAAGTTATATATGTTGTGCCCGTTCTTGGGAAAATGGCCATTCTCATGATTGAGCAACCGTTGTTTGCCCGTTCTTAAGAATGGTTGCTAAATCTTAAGATTGAGCAAATATATTTATAACCTTCGTTTACAATTGAAATACATAATCAAAACTGCTTTTATCATACGAACATAAATTAACAAGGAGAAATGTTTATTCGATTAACAAAAAAAGTTTAAATTACCCACTTTGATAACGATAAGATGAACACTTTTCCCTGTGTTCTGTGAAATCAAGTTCGGCAACAAAAACGAAAAAAAAAAAATGATACAGATCTATTATTCCATGATCTTTCGTAAATGACATCGCAGAGTATGTACTATCTATTTTTGTTAATTATGAATCTCGGTCCGTCCGCCCCACATCCATTTCGCCCTAATTCCTGTTCGTCCCGGGTCGTTCGCCGAAAATCCCGTTCGACCCCTTTTTTTTTTTGGGGGGGGGGGGGGGGGTTCATGTCATAAGAATGTACTCTGTTTTTTTTAGTTGATAAATAATAATAATAAAACATATGTATTTAATATATTTAATCAAATAATGATTAATCCAACATACACAGATTGAATGAAGTGAAAAAAAAAATGAAATATTCAATTTCTTTTAAATTTTGACATTTGACAGCAGGAAGAAATGGCAAAATTAATCTATCAGATACAAGGTAAACAAGCAAAAACTACTAAGAATTAAAGATGATGTTCATTTTGGTCACAATATTTCGACAAAATGTGTAGAACATGTGGTCTGATAAATTCAATGGGAAGGGCAGAAACAAAAAGAGCAAATCGACTGGTCTTAATATTCATCCAGGGACACACCAGGACACCCCAGGACTTAATGAGGCATCCCGAAACACATCAAATAATGAGATATGTCATTACACTGATAAAATGGCTTGTCCCGAGTTTTATTAAACACGCACAAAAGGTAATTTTACATGAGTCCCGGGATGGTTTGAATTCTCATTTTTATTTTACCAAGTGAACATTTATATAATCAATTTCTTATTGCCTAATGATTTTATAGCTAATTTTTTAGTTATGAAACGTTGCCGGGTGGCCCGTTGCGTCCCGGGGTGATTATCAAGACCCGGAATCACCTCACCTTTTGGTCAATCCATTTAATAAAACCAGGGCAAAAGACAGTGTAAAGAGGGTAAATGGACCTGTTACCTTAATTTTCATGCATTTGAGGACCAGTATAACATGAAGAAGGCATCAACATTTCAGAGGCACCTTTTATTATGTGGTAGGTAGTCATTTATGTGATGATGAGCGAGACATCAATTCAACATGTCTATATATTATCTCTTCTGAAGAGACAATCAAGCTCAGGAACCAAAAGTTTGCGTACTCGAATAAAAGATAACTACATTTCCTACAGCTTTGATTCATATGTCAACCCTGTTATATGAAAGTATTGTGACTACAACTTATTCAATAAGTACACCTCTGCCCTTTTTTAAGTCTTCTCATATTGGATATCATATGGAAAAAGGTGGTAAATAACCACAAAATACATCCTTTAAACTGTTGGATTTCCTTGTATGAAAATCAACAAAGGAAAATAGCTCAGAAATTGAAAAATATATAGAGTTACAATTCTTGTGGACTACACTTCATAATCATGAGAGATAAAGCTATGTAAAGTTACGATTCTTGTGCATTTTACTCCGTAATCATTGAAAATAGAGGAAAATAACCGCTTAGTTACAAGTCAATTGGATATAGGTAGACAGAGATAAACTCTGGACAGATTAACAGACAACAGGCACTGGGATGCTGGGACATCATGGATGATCACATAATAATATTTGACAGCCTTAAAAAAAGGAAGTTGCTAGTTTTATAATACAAGACATGGTGGCTTAAAAATCCTCAATGGACAGACATTAGATTTCCAGGATTTTTTTTCTTCAAAAAAGCAGAAACCACCATGACATCAAAAAGCAGTCATACAAATTTAAACATTCCGTCCGAACATAAAATATTTTTCATTGGAAAGTTTCATGTTAATCATAATTTTGATCTCCATTTTTCATGAGAAATTATGTCACATTTGATTAAATGAATTTGTCTTCCACCAATAAAAAAATGGAAATAAGTGTGCCTAATTTGGATCAGCAGCTGATATTTGTCTTCCGCAAATGGGTTGATAATCATATGCCTTTGTGGGATAGCAATTGAAGGCAAGGAAAGGGTGTTATGGAAGTAAGGGTAAGAGAAATACAAGGAATCCATTGATAGATGCTCCAGCCGTACACATTCTTTCTGACATGTATTTGTTCTTACAAATTGGATTGGTAGTCATTAACCTATAGGGGATACTGTAAAAGCTTTATAAGAACCTCAGGGCCCACTACCATCTGTAAGAATCATTGTATTTCCATTAAAAAAGGATGGGCTTTTATTTGAGTCTATCCTGTATAATTTACTATTACATTGGTGAAAAATTGCCAAAAATAAACATAATTTTCTCAAAATAGTAACATTTGATTGAGGGAAAGGCGCAAATACATCTGTTGAAATTTTAGTGACATTGATTTTGAGGGCATGTGCCTTTGTTAGTTAGGCTTCAGTATTTTGAAAAATCACATAAAAAAGGTTGAATAACAATTTCAACCTCAGATGAGAAGGATGGGGGTTTATAAGAGCATGGGGCTCTATTAGAATTTTTACAGTAAGAAGTTGAATTGTTAAAAAGGATATCATGTTAGTTGCACTTGTGATCACTTGAGTTTATTACAGGTCAAGGATAAAGCATAGAAAACAAGCTAAATGAGGTTATTATCAGTTTAAAGCAGATGCCTCTGAAACTTTTCAAAATGAAGGTTAAAATTCCAATTTATCATTTTGATAAAATTAAACATTTTTCTCTTTTTTTTTTTGCATCTTTTAGTGTTCATTTATTTGTCATTTACATGGGGTTTGGGCACTTGTATTTATTGTGATGAATGTGGAGCCTATCTTTCTATATAGTACAACCACATATATAAATATGTATATGACCTGTCACACAAAAAGGGAACATCTGAGTAACGTGTAAAGTGTCGACCCTAGTCAGACTTCGCAGACTGTGCAGACTGACTAGAGTGAAAACTTTTTGCACCTTGCTTATTTTCTGAATCTAGAATATTGAATCTACCTTCCAGTGAAGGTATTTTAGAAATGCGACTTCTGGTTGACATATGCTGGATCAAAACTCTTTTTCAATAATTCATTTTACAGAATTCCTGGATGGTCCCTTTTTGCGTGACAGGTCACATATATAACCCTTCCATTCAACTTGGGTAGAGAACTTGTCATTTGACCTTTTTTTTTAGACTATGTATAATGTAGGGGGCCTACAAGACTTATTAAGTGCCATAAAGACATTTTTGATAAGTTTCAGGTGAAAAGTGCTTGAGCCACTATAAACTTTAAAAACCCAGGATTGATAGCCTGCATAATTCACTTGGAAACATTTGAGCAAATTGTGCTTGAAACTGTTAAGATTCAATAAATTGCCATTTTTGCTACAGTTTTTTTTTTCTATATAAAATATGATATATATCTATTAAAGATAATAAAAACGACAACAAACTATACATTCCAATCAAAGCTGGCAAATGAATGGAAAAAATGATGATAGACTCAGAATAGACTTTCCAGTCTATAACAATAACAACAGCAACAACAACAACATCAACACTCTCTTCATGCAGACGGCGTTGACAAATGAACTACATGTACATAACAGTCTAAATCAGTCATCAACAGTCAATATGTAGTAGACATGTACTAAAAATAGGTATAGAATTTTAAGGGCCTTGCAGAAAAAATACTCTCAATTAACCAGTTCAGGTCAACTTTCTCTTTGAAAGCTCTGCTTGACTCAATTTTCTTGTATCATATTGGTCTTCAAAATAAGCCATAGTTAATTGTGATATAAATAAATTGCCTTAAAATAAGTGACAAAATTTAACCAATTCTGGTCCAATTCAACAAGTTTATAATTTCTTACCATTTCTTACCATCCTAGACATCGGAGGTAGGCAGTATCTGCCTTTCATGATGCATTTCGACATTGTAATCATAGATATTGTGAAACATTGTTGACCTGTCACTCATTTAATATTCCTGTTGACCCTCATTGATATTCGGAACCCACTTCCGTATATAGATTCAAAATACGCGAACAGTACATTCAAATAACAAAATATACCCAGATGTGGTAAATGACCAGACACGGCTATAGGTGTAAGGTCAGGAACTTGTAATGCAGAGGTCCGAAGATCAAATCTCGTTCTCGTCTTATTTTTTTTTTTCATACGATGTTACTTTTACTGGCTGTAATTTGAGTCTTTGTATATAAAAAAAATAGCACGACACAGGTTACTTTATTTTGTTCATCGTTCTGTATGGGTTATCCGTTTGATAATCTGCATCAAGTGATTTCTCATTGCTCAGTAGCCTACGCACAACCAAAAATGTAATTTTTAGGAGAAAAAAAAGTACGGGATAAATTCATTACATCCCTGAAAATAAAATAAGAAATAATAAAGAATTCCGTGAAAAAGAATTAACAGAAGTAACGACAAGCAATGAAATGACATTGTACGATAAGAATAATAGTAACAATATTTTTTGCATTTAATGTCATGAACGAAAGAAGATAATTCTACTTAGTCAGTTAGGTGCTGCTTTAGAGAAACAAAAAAGGCTAAGCTGATGATCAAAATCCTCGTAACCTCAGCTTGAATAAATGACAACATTTTAATAATTCCTTTAAAAAAATTGAGCGATTTGGTTAAGAGAAAATTTTCAATATAGAATATTGCAAAGTTAACAAGAAATTCAAGAGACAATAAAACTGTCTCTTTAGTTAATCATAAAATTAAAGTTCAAACAATTTGAGAAAAAAAATCACTGTATCCGACTGCGTGCCTATTTGAACCTGGTCTGTCAGTTCAACAATTCTAATTGCCAAACCGTTTAGACCACTGCGCTACAAACCCAGTTGTAACAGTTCCACTATTATATGTGCTGTTAAAATAAAATTATTTGAACAACATCGGGGATAATAACGAAAGTTTACAAAAAATTATGAGTGACAGGTCAACAATGTTCCACAATGTGAACTGTTGTTTACGCTGGGAACATAGCAAAGAACTATGGGTGTATGGATTACCACTGCCAGGGAAAGATTCAAAATACTTTTTTATCTGAGAAATGCTATTCATTGATGATCACTTGTGGTATTGAAATTTTTTTTGTAAAGTTAGAATAATTTTAATAATGATTTTTACTCGATTCCTCAGAACGATCGCATTTCAATATGAATAATACCAATTTTGAGAATATGAATGATACTTGCACAAGGATTGAGTTTTGGAACAAAATCATTTGAGAAATCTCTAGAGATACTTCTTCCATGAATTTTAGCCCATACTATGCTACAAATATCTCAAGTCTTCAAAAGTATTATTCCAAAGATGACTTTTGAATATTTCTTTTCCATTTTGAGACAACCCCCAAACAGGTGGACCAGAACTTGTTAACCCTTATCATGCTGAACCCGGAATATTCCTGCTTTGGCAGGAGCTATAGACCAATATCAGCCTGCACATATGTGCCGTCTGATGTTAGTCTACACCACCTGTTCTCACTTTCAAATCAGAATTGTCAATAGATTAGTTTTTCAAAATAAGAAATTGACCTACAGTTGGTACTTTCAGTGCTTTTTGCCCTTTGATTTTGATGAAAATTTTTAGCCAAAATTTATTCAGCATGACAAGGGTAAAGTCACTGTCATGTTAGCACATTTGTGTCAAATTTTCTGAGTGCCTGTGAAAGATTGTTGGAACGAAACCTGTTTTGTTTCCAGGTTTTTCTCACGTGATCAGTCCGGCGACGCCATGTTAGATTGTTCGGTTTCGTCACGACGTTTTTCAAAATTTGCAGCTTTCTTCCACCACCAGTGTATGTATGCAATAAAGACAAGGCTTTTTAATTCACCATTTAAGATTATTAACCATTTCGGAGGCTTTAAATATGCTTCCATGACCTGTTTGCAGCAATGATTTGCACAAGTTGTCTCCCTTGTCATGCTGTTTACTTTCACTTTTGCTTGAATGCATTGTAAGAACAATATTTAAGACTGTCATAGTAATTATTATCATTTTATTAATTAATGCCTTTTATGGCATAAATTCACATTCAGAGTTTTGACAATAATATGCAGCTTTTTTAAAAGCGAAAGTAGAACATAAAGGTGCTTGCAAGCCATGTAGAATTTGTCTCAAAATACAGTGTAGACCCTGATCAGTTTGCACATTTATTAGCATAGGCACACTGCAACCTTTGATATGTGTAATTGATCATGGTACATGTATATACTTCCTGGAATATTTCTCTTCAAAGAATAGCTTAGTAAGAATTTCCTTTGTGTATTTACAGCTTTTACCACACACTTCATAATGGTATTAAACCTCATGCAAGAAAATAAAGGTTGTTCTTAATTTGGAGGCATTACAGTAAAAGACTGCGAACAATGGAAGAAGAAGCTTATATTAATAGAAGAACTATGATGTCTGACACAGAGAAAATGCAGGTTAATGCAGGTCAAAATAGTATTCAGGACTCTGTGTCTAAGTTAAGAAGATCAAAATTGACTTTGGCTTATGCTGAGAGAGAGATGGAATTGAAACAAAATAAGGCACTTTTGGAAGAAAATGATACTATAATGAAGGCCAAATTAAGGAGGCAAAAAGTTGAGATAGAAAGCAAACTTCAACTTTTAAACAAACAGAAGGAATTGGAACTATCAGAATTGGAACTTAATTTTGAGAATAATTTGATAAGTAGTTTTCCTCAAGCACCACAGCCTGATAAATTTGAATAGAAATATTTCGCGACACCATACCATGAAAGACCAAAACCGGTGCTACAACTAGACTTCAATTTTGACAATAAACCTCCAATGAAGTCGGAACCTCAAATTTGGCACACAGGTTTATGGAAATGACAATGTGTTTGGTCATTCTTGCGCGAAAACAGTATTTTGCTCTGTGCGCTCTGCTCAAATCCAAATAAAAGTGTATTAGTCTACGCTCTAATTGATGATCAAAGCAACAAAACATGAGTGAAGCCTGAACTATTCTCTCTCCTTGATATAAAATATGAAAACGTTCAGTATGAGATGACTTCCTGTTCTGGCAAATCATTGATATCGGGACGACAGGGTTATGACCTGATTATAGATTCTCAGGACAGAAGTGCTTCGTTTGTTGTCCCTAAGGTTCTTGAGTGTGATGATATTCCCAACAATAGACATGAGATCCCAAACCCAGGATTGTTAAAAGAGCACAAACACTTAAGTTCATTGAAAAATGAAATACCAATCATCAACGAGAATGCCCATATTATGATTCTTCTTGGTCGCAACATATGGGAGGTTCATCACATATTTGATCAAATAACGGGACCAATCGGATCAGCATTTGCCCAAAGACTCGCATTAGGTTGGGTAATCATCAGAGATCTGTGTTTAGACAAGATGCACAGACCAAATTCTGTGAGTGTCACGTCACGAAAACATATATTCATCAGAATGGAAGACTATCCACTTTTCTACCGTGTGAAAATACAGTCAGTGTAAATGAAGGGTCAATCTTAGAAAAATACAGTGTGCACTCTAGAGGCCACACTTTTGGGCCAAATGCCTTGAAACTTGGTCAGAATGTTTGTCTCCATCAAATCTTGGTAAAGTTCGAAATTGGGTCAAGTGGGGTCAAAAATGAGGTTAAGGGGTCAAATTTATTGAAATCTTTGTGTGCACTCTTTGATTAAAAATTCTGTGTCTTGGTCAGAATGTGTGTCTTGAAATCTTACACAAGTGTGATAGAGATTCAAAAACTTTTTACAGTACTTTAGTGGCAACATATTTGTCTGAAATGTTAACCTCTTGATATCTTTGACTTTTGTAAATCCATGTATCAGGTAAGCGCTTAAGGGCCAATGGTCCTCTTGTTTATTCAAGGAGTTTGTAGGATGTTTGCAGAAAATGGATTTTCTGCTGCAGGCACATGTTTAATAGAAGCTAAATGTTTTCACAAACAGATTAGTTTGTGGCAAATTTGCAGCATACTTTGTATTTCTGTAAGGGTTGTTAAATTATGTGTTAGGATTATGAAAGATATAAACCAATGTAACAATTTTACACTGTTTTTATCCCCCGCCGTTTTCGGCGAGGGGATATAGTAATGGTCTCCGTCTGTCATTCTGTCATTCGGATGTTCCGTCACTAAACTTGTCCGGAGCATATCTCCTAAAGTATAATATCTATCAACTTGAAACTTTATGGGTGGATGGATCTCATAGAGGAAAAGTGCAGTGCACATGAACTACAACTCTGGCTTGCATAATTTTGGAGTTATTGCCCTTTGTTATTTTTAAGACTTAAATTTTGTCCGGAGCATATCTCCTAAAGTATTTAGCTATCAACTTGAAACTTTATTGGTGGATAGATCTCATGGAAGAGAAGTGCAGTGTACAAGTACTATAACTCTGGCTTGCATTATTTTGGAGTTATTGCCCTTTGTTATTTTAAAGACTTAGATTTTGTAGGGGTTAATTTCTTAAAGTACAATAGAATCCTTAATCTATTAGGCTTCAGTTTACTATAAAGCTTTCACGGCTGGGGATGGCCATGACATTACAAGGGCGAACCTGACATCTGGGCCCGCGGTTATAAAACATTTCTCAAGCTCCATGGATATTTTTCTCCAATTTTGAATTAAAATAAATGTATGAAGTTTTAAGATAATATCAATAAGTTGTTATTTAAAGCAACTTATTAATATTACCTTTCATGTTTGTACATAAATATGAGGATTACAACAGAGTTACAGCTTTATTCTCAAATTGAAGTTTGAGAAAATTTAGAATTGAGCCTGAGAAAATGTTTATAACCTTGGGCCCCAATCTTTGCTTTGAGAATGAAATTACACTTGGTCTCTTGGAGTCATATTGTTGCCAGCTGAGCACATTATCCTTGGATTTGTGATATTCCCTAAATATTTTACTACATCCAAATCTGAGCCTCTAGCTTTGAAATTTAACTCTTGTCATGATGAATAAAAAACCTGGCAAAATTATATATAAATCAAAGTGCTGAAAGCTCTGTATTTCCTACTTGTGAGTCAGAAATTGATTTTTAAATACGTTTTCTGAAACTTTTCTGGCTTAAGAAGGAAAAACAGGTGGTATAGATGAAGATCAGACTGCACATATGTGCAGGCTGATGTTTGTCTATAGCTCCTGCCAAGGCAGGAATATTCCGACTTCAGCATGACAAGGGTTAAAAAAAGGTGTTTAAAGCCACTTATATAAATTTAGATCATATCATGGGGCTGTTCACTGCTTCCTGGGTATCACATTATACTAGATTGGGCTCCTAATTTTATTTCCCAAGGATGTACATCAATATGTCCAGTAGTGCAGAAGGAATTCCAACCAAAACCTTTAATTTTGATTGGATAGTCAAGTCATCCATCTAAATCCCACAATTCAGCAGAAAAAAAGTTCCTACAGCTCATCATCCTGTTGATTATCAAATGGCGAAAGACACCTTATGTCAGAAAGAATGGTCATATTTATGATCAAACCCATGACTATTTGATATGCAGTCCAGCCAACTGATTTCTCCTCAGTACTGGGCATCTCAAGTATTTTTAAGAGAGAAGATGTAAACAGTGCATTTGTGTCATCTGTCCTTGGACAGGTTGGTAGCTGAATTTCACTCATCCAACTTGAAAATTGCTTGTTCAAGTTTTATCTATTCTTTCTTTGAACTGAGGATACTTTATATGGGTTGAAAATATTACCATTTTATACCCCTGTCGAAGAAGGATAGTATTATGGGATCACCCGTGGTGTCCGGCCATCCTGGGGCGTGCACTTCTCTGTCCAGAGCTTAACTCTATAACCTTATGTCTGATTTCTTTAAACTTTGAAGTGATATTATCATTGCAAGAACAAGAACCATTACTCTATCTGGCCTATTTTTGAGTTATTGCAAATCTGATACAACTCATCAAAGTGCAATGCAAAGAAAAAAAAAAACAAAAAAAAAACATAGCTCCACCTGGCTTATTATTTGAGTTATTGCCCTTTGTTGTTTTTTATACTTTGATCTTGTCCAGTGCATATCACTTAAATTATAGGAGCTATGATAATGAAACTTGATGGGTAGATAGATCTCATTATGGGAAGGGCAGTGCAAAAAAATACCTTTACCTGGGTTGTTAATTTTAGTTTTTGTCCTTTGTTGTTTTTCATACTTGGAACTTTTCCTTGGCATATCTCTTAAAGTATAGGAGCTATGATAATGAAAATTGATAGGTAGATATATCATTTTAAGGGAAAGTGCAGTGCAAAAGAACCATAACTTTATCTCGGTCATTTCTTTAGTTATTGCCCTTTGTTTTTTTTCATACTTGAATCTTGTCCAGAGCACATCTCTAAGAGTATTTGAGTTATGATCATGACCTTCATGGGTAGATAAATCTCATCAAGGAGAAGTGCAGTACAAAAGAACCATAACTCCTACCTAGCTGAATTTTTGAGTTATTGCCCTTTGGGGTTTTTCATGATTGGATCTTGTCCAGAGCTTATCTCTAATAGTGCATTAGCTTTGATCATAATAATGATCATCTTCACTAGTCAAGGGGTATCGAATTGATAACTTCTTCTCGATTACCAGGTAAGATATGTAAAACGTTCATAACCCTCGGTCCGACAACATGAACAATGATATACTCCTACGATTATTTCTCTGTCTGTCTACACAAAAATTGTCCAAAAGATATTCATTCAAAATCACTTCAATTCTACTCTAAGCCCAATGTTACATCAAGCTGTGTGATGGGCATATCTTGTGACAATTTGATACCTTGTTCAACCTGGAAACAAATGAGTATAGAAAACATTGTGATAAAAGGAGAAACTGCTTTTTTTCCTTAAGTACAATGTTTTTTATTTTAAAATTATACCTTTTCTGAAAATGCCTTAAACTGCAACATGAAACCACTTTCAAAAGTCTGCAATTTAGTTATTGATATAAAACCAACTTGTTCTTGGACAAGTTTTCAAGGAAAATCTACTCAGTCACAGACAATAAAAAGCCAAGTTGTACAAGTCGAGCATGGGAATTCCACACCCCTGCAAGCAACAGTCTCATGTGTTCAGTCAGTAGAGTTTGATTCCTGACAGCAGCACTCATCCTTTCTGACTTTTTGTCTTCCATAAATTGGTTGATAATCCTAGACCCAAGAGGGATACCTGCTGTAGGCTAGAAAAAGATGTACCGCTAATGTAAGTACTGGTATTAGAATTACCAGGAATTTATTGTTAGGTGCTCATGCCTCCACAATATAAATGAAAGATAGTTTAAAGTGTTGTAAAACCCTATCCAAACAAAATCAGTTGGTAAAGCTTCTTACTTCAAATCAGAATGTATGTTATCATATGTGACCTGCCATGCGAAAAGAGACCATCCTGGCAGTGCGTAAAGTGGCAATCACAGTCTGACTGCGGATTGCCCAGACTGACTAGGGTAAAAAATTTTGCACTTTTTTTATTTTCCAATATAGAATGAACAGTCTACCTTCCTGTAAAAGGATTTTTGAATTGCGACCTGTGCTTGACCTATGCTGGACACAGACTCTTTTCAAATATTTATTTTAAAGAGTTCCCAGATGGTCCCTTTTTGCATGACGGGTCACATGTTTAATTCCCAGGCTAAAAAACTAAGCATTTTTATACGCCTGTCGAAGACGGGACGTATTATGGGATCACCCTTGGCATCTGGCCTCCGGCGCGTCCACTACTTTGTCCGGAGCATAACTCTGTCACTTGAAGTTCGATGGACTTCAAACTTGGCAATTGTATTCTTCTCATCATTACGGAGTGCAGTGCACAAGAATCATAACTCTACATGGCCTATTTTTTGAGTTATTGCCCTTTGTTGTTTTTCATACTAGAATCTTGTCCGGAGTATATCTCTAAAAGTATAATAGCTAGGATCATGAAACTTCATGGGTGTATAGATCTCACCAAGGGGGAGTGCAGTGCACAAGAACCATAACTCTACCTGGCCTATTTTTTGAGTTATTGCCCTTTGTTGTTTTTCAGACTTGGATCTTGTCCGGAGTATATCTCTCAAAGTATAATAGCTAGGATCATGAAACTTCATGGGTGTATAGATCTCACCAAGGGGGAGTGCAGTGCACAAGAACCATAACTCTACCTGGCCTATTTTTTGAGTTATTGCCCTTTGTTGTTTTTCATACTAGAATCTTGTCCGGAGTATATCTCTAAAAGTATAATAGCTAGGATCATGAAACTTCATGGGTGTATAGATCTTAGCAAGGGGGAGTGCAGCGCACATGAACCATAACTCTACCTGGCCTTTTTTTTTTGAGTTATTGCCCTTTGTTGTTTTTCATTCTAGAATCTTGTCCGGAGTATATCTCTAAAAGTATAATAGCTAGGATCATGAAACTTCATGGGTGTATAGATCTCACCAAAGGGGAGTGCAGTGCACAAGAACCACAACTCTACCTTGCCTTTTTTTTTAGTTATTGCCCTTTGTTGTTTTTCAGACTTGAATCTTGTCCGGAGTATATCTCTAAAAGTATAATAGTTAGGATCATGAAACTTCATGGGTGTATAGATCTCACGAAGGGGGAGTGCAGTGCATAAGAACCACAACTCTACCTGGCCTTTTTTTGAGTTATTGCCCTTTGTTGTTTTTCATACTAGAATCTTGTCCCGAGTATATCTCTAAAAGTATAATAGCTAGGATCATGAAACTTTATGGGTGTATAGATCTCACGAAATGGGAGTGCAGTGCACAAGAACCATAACTCTACCTGGCCTATTTTTTGAGTTATTGCCCTTTGTTGATTTTCATACTAGAATCTTGTCCGGAGTATATCTCTAAAAGTATAATAGCTAAGATAATGAAACTTCATGCGTGCAAAAAATATTCATTCAAAATAACCTCAGTTCTATTAAAACCCCAAGTGAATACTTAGCAGTGTGACGGGCGTATCTTGTGACAATTTGGCACCTTGTTGAGTTATGTCCCTTTGTTGTTTTTTATACTTGGGCATCCAGCACAGTGACAGGCCTATCTCGTGACAATTTGTCACCATGTTGACATATCAAATCTGGCTAACCTCTAATGAAATCAAAGATTTTTCAAATATTGATTAAGCCACCTTTATAATGCAGTCGGTAGAGCTTTGGACTGTCAATCTAGAGGTTTTAAGTTAGATTCCTGATGGGGGCTTTCATTCTTTCTGACTATTTGTCTTCCAACAATGGGCGATAACAGTAGAACTATGTGGGATAGCAGCTGGAGACTTGGAAAGTATGTGATGGTGGAACTAGTGTGAGAAATACCAGGGTCCATTATTAGGTACTTCATTCACCACGCTATTACTGAAAGATTGTCAGAAGGGATGTACAACCCCATTCAAACACACAAATCAACTATTGATTTTACAGAGTTCCAAGACGGCCCCTTATTATGTGAGGGGTGAGGTGTATAGTTTAAAGCCCGTTTTGTAAAGCATTAGATGCCCTTTAGGCTTCTTTCATGACCACCATTGACAGGGGATTTTTTCAAGTGCATTTCATTTGCTGTCTGTATTGAAAAAAGCTGGGTATTTTGTTGGATAAAATTCGGAAGAACCTGATCAGACCGGTAGAACATCTGATGCACTGTTCCAGATGTTTTCATTGGGATGAATTATCATTCAAAATAGTTATCCGGGTTGTACAGACTCTGACAGTTAACAATCTATTATATATCGTTTCCCGATGTTTCATGAATGTCCAGACAATCTTTAATTAACGTAGGTTTACAAACTGAAAATTATGCGAACAACAATTTAATTAATAACGATAGGTATCGTATATTTAGATAAGTGAGCCGGGATATTCAACCGGAAGTTGATCTGTCAGTTTGTCGAAAGTTGAGATCGAACAATAAAATGAATTTTATAGTTTATATGTAGAATTAATCGAATAAACTTTATTTTGAAATTATGAAATAAATAAAATGGAATATTTAAAGGCAAGAATAATACTTTTAAGACATGTTGTGATGATATAAACGTTGGTTTGACCATTCTTAAGAATGAGCAACGACCCCCTGTCATCACTTGCCCGTTCTTGAGATTAAGTATTCCCGAGATCGGGCACGACATATATACATTTATCATAAATATTCATTGAAACAACGGTTTGCTAGCGTTTTATCCCAGAGGTGATGAATGGAGAGTTACGTAATTGCTATACGACTGGGCTCCGAAGATGAAGTAGACTAGTCTTCAATCCAAGAATTTTACTTTCAGGAATATGATAAATGTATTCATTTCTTTAAATCTATTGACCTGTTAAATATACATATTTTAATTCCATGATATTTTCGACTCTTTTCATAAAGTCTGACTTTTCAATCATTAACCCCCCACCTACGAGGTAGAGGGGGGTATATTGGTTTCACCATGTCTGTCTGTCTGTCCATCCGTCCGTCAATCCGTCCGTTAATCCGTCCGCCCATCCGTCTCTAGACCTTTTCGTTTCCGGACTCTAACTCAAGAACCAAGTGACCTAGAATCATGAAACTTAATACAAATGTTGCTTATGACCCAAGGAAGTGTCCTATTGATTTTGGGTCACATAGGTCAACGGTCAAGGTCACAGTGAGCCTTTGTTCAATTTTTGTTTCCGGACTCTAACTCGAGAACCAAGCGACCTACAATCATGAAACTTTATGCAAATGTTGCTTACGACCCAAGGAAGTGTCCTTTCGTTTTTGGGTCACATAGGTCAAAGGTCAAGATCATAGCCATTTTTTGTTCAATTTTCGTTTCCCGACTCCAACTCAAGCACCAAGCAACCTAGAATCATGAAACTTTTTGCAAATACTGCTAATGACTCAAGGAAGTGTCCTATTGTTTTTGGGTCACATAGGTCAAAGGTCAAGATCACAGTGAGCCTTTGTTTAATTTTTGTTTCCGGACTCTAACTCAAGGACCAAGCGACCTACAATCATGAAACTTCATGCAAATGTTGCATATGACCTCAATATCTTTTACAAACACATCCTGCACTTATAGCAATTGCATTTTGACAAAGTGCTTGTGGGGGTATAAGTCCGCTCTGCGACAGTTATAGTTATTTTTTAAAATGTGTTTTTGCATAGCAGAACAAGTCAATTGTTTATTACTTCAATAACAAACAGAAGGATATTACATGTACCTATTTAGACCAGTCTTTCGGAACATTCTTCGGAGACTTTTTGACGCAGTATTGTAGAAAATGTTCAACGGAGAGAAACGTAATTCTTCGCAACTGGGCTCCGAGGATGAATTAGACTTGCCTTTAAGAACCTTCACCAATCCAAGGATTACACTACCAGGAATGTAATAAATGTATTTCTTTGAGTCAAACTGCTACTGGCCTTTTATATGTACTACTATTGACGGAATATAACCCTTAGACTATCTAGAATTCAAAGGAAATCTTTCACTGCTGACCTGTAAACATATAATAATTATTTCGACTTTTTCCACACAGCCAGTGGCTTTTCAATCGATTTTTTATGCGTTTTTGTAAAGCAGAAAAAATCAATTGTTTATTAATTCTATAACACACTGAAAGATATTACATGTACTTTCGTAACCTTCTTGGGAGACTTTTTGGCGCTGTGTTTCAGAAACTGATGAACGATTATTTCAGTCTGAATCGAATAATAATAAAAATAAAAATTGTGCTGTACATATACATTCATTGTAACTCTATGCGTAATTTAGATATATGTATATATATGGTGCGCTTATCCCTTTAAATTTCGCCTGAATTGGGATCAAAATGAGCTTTTGTGGTTGTATGATGTCCGGCGCCTATTAGTCATCTTCTATTCAATCATACAAATTAAAAAAATCCACAGAACAAGTTTAAAATAGGGTCACAAAATAAGAAACCATGATAAGGCTGTTGGTCATTTTGGCCATTGGTTTAGTTGTTTGCTGTTATCTAAGCATTATTCCATGCAGTGTATTTACTATAAGCCACGCCAAACAAGACCGACATTTTCTAAACCATCGTCCAAAGTAGCGAATTTGGGTCGCAAATGAGGACGTTCGCAGGACATTTTTCCAATATCGAAATTTAATTCAAACCATAGTTTTACAAATTTCCAAAATATGTTATTTTGATATCAAAATAAAATAGGACTTGAAAAGCATATTTATTTCCTCGAGCTGCCCGCGAATACAGTAACATACGTACCATCAGCATTAGTACTTTTCCTTTTTTTTTAAAAAAGATTATTTGAAGTCCTGCATTTAAGTAACTGAAGAAAGATAAATTGATACACAAAAAATCACGTTTCGATTAAAATTTCCATTTATTAAAACAACAACAACAACAAAAACAAAACAAAACAAAACAAAAAAAAACGAACAAGAAGAACATATCGCTCTACTGGCGTTACTGTTAGTTACAGCGTGAAATTTCCATTCATCTCAATGAAACCATTTTAAATCGCTCACCCAGCGCTCCATTCATTCGTTCCAAACACTCACACATACAATTCAAAAACGATCAGAAATGACTAAATAAAATAAGATTAACATCTATATTCAAAATAAATATAGCTAGGAAAAATCGCAATTTGACTTAAAATATGTAATTATGCCCCTCCGATAGGTTCTTGAAGACATATGAAGCTATTTACAGAACGTGTATTCATATTTTGTTAAAGGGAGATAATGAATATCGCTAATTTTGTTCATCCTGAATATTGGATTACCCCCCTTTAATTTCACTCAAATCTCACTCCTCACACTCATCCAATTTTACTCCAAAATCATGTAAAAACCATTCACCTGGTCAATTCCATGACGTTGTTAACCGTAACATCCCCAAATAAAAAAAAAGATTTTAAAAATAAAAATCAAAGAACTGAACGACCTGAAAGTCGTTATCATTAAGACACAGTTCAGACTGATTCCGAATGATATTTTTCACGAGCTATTAGGAGCGAACTTTCATATACATGTTTAATCTATAAATCAAATAACTTTGATTTGTTTGTTTGAATGGGGTTTTATGCCGCTTGTAAAATCATATCGGTCATATCGCGACGTCTGGAGCACCTAACAATGGATTCCTGATATTTCTCACACCAGTACTACCATCACATCCTTTCCTAGCTTTCAGCTGCTATCCCACATAGGTCTACGGTTATTGATAGATATATCAAATAACATGGAAGAACACTATTTTCATATCACACAAATAAATGTTAAGATAATTCAACTAAAAATTGTTAAATTAATTTTGTTTCATCAAAAGTCAGACAATTTGGTTTTGACCGATCAGAATTACAACCAATTTTAGGCAGGCTACAAAGAAAATTGACAAATACAGTATAGACAACATTGATAGAGAACGAGAGAAATTTCTGAAAAAAAAAAGAAAAAAATTCCTACTGTAACAATGTTTTGCATAGCTTAAGGAAGTTCGCTCGGCTTTTCCTACTATTAAACTTTTCTTTAAACCTGATTTTTTAGAAAGATCTAAATGTTTTATTTCAAATTTTGAAAAGAAAAAATAGGGTCACCGTGCTTATTTTTTTGACAGAGCCGTTTGAAAAAAAACATTTAGTGCACTTAAGTCCTTGCCTTTGAATTTCTTTGAAAATTACACCCTTGATTTGAAGTTATCACTTTTGGACAAATAATAATTCTGAAAGCAAGTTATTTGTGTTTTATATTAAAATGACATTCCATTCCACTAATTCATTAAATATATATGAAATTTTAATGAAGCAAAAGAAAATTATGGCATCTTTATTCGGTCCTTAATAGAAGTATTTTTCCTTTAAAATTAAGGGCTTATTATACATGCTTCACAGTAAAAAAAATATAGTTCTACTATTAAACTTTTTAATATATTCTCAATATAAAATTGTGACATTATGAGGAATATTTTGACATGAAAAAAAGTAGGGGTCACATTCTTGCCTTTTGAGATATTTTGACTCATTTGCTTAAATAAAGGAAGGTAATTCATAAAAGATAATTAAATTTCAAAACACATTATTTAATATTGGAAATTTAAACCAATTTTTTTCTTTTTTCCATCCTCTTTTCATCTAGCGTATTGAATCTGTCATTGCATAATCACCAGTTTTCTTAGTTTGAGATGGCAGCCAGGAATATGAATAATAGCATTGTTTACCCTATCTTTATGATGTTTTTTTTCTTTCTTATATTCCTCTTGTTTTGCCCTTAGTTTTCATAATTTGATATGAAGCCATACCCAAAAATACATAGAAGATAACCATAAACAGTGTTTTTCAGTCAATTTTAATAATTCTTGGGCGGACATCTGGAAACCGCTCAGAATGACAAGTAGAGCCCAAAATATCCAATATTTCACCTTGATTCTTACTCAGGAAGGTCAAGTGAATATTTTATTCAATTGCCTCCTTGACAGTCATTCCATGTTCACACATATCATTAACAATTATTTATTGCTTATTGAAATTTAATGTTTGTTTGAGCTTGGTAAAAAGCTTAATGCCATAAGAAATCTAAAATAAGAGAAAGCTTCAAAATCAATTGAGTTTGTTTAAGTTGGGTTAAACGCTACTTTTAGCAGTATTTCAGTAGAACTGCGTTGGCTAGAGCAGTTGTGGACACAGGTCCAAACGATATTCACCTCGCCCGGAGATCGAACCATGGTGCCTACGGTTGAGATTCTGCAATTCTTTACAATTGTCTATGTCCAAAAAATCATTTCTTGATAAACATTTGAAACTTTTCATATGCTTAGATTTGCAATTTACTTATATTGGCTTTCACTATAATCGATTTGGTTACAATATTCCGATAAATAGTCTACATTCTAGAAGAAGTTCTACAGCAAAATCTAGAGCAAATACAATGTATAAGGCTGGAAATAAAGTGATACCAAAAATACTTTTATATTTTTTCATCCTTGACAGCTATCTTGAATATTGAAAACTAAAAAAACAAAATAATTTTTTATGATATTGTTTCATTTACAGATATACATTATTTTTCACATTATTTGATTTTATCTTGGGTTTTATAACAGAAATACAAGGCTGGTAAAGGCTGTCATCAATCCAAATTTCAAGTAAGCCTGTTCTCAGATGTAAATTCTCATCAAAATAATATACTTTGATTATTCAATGACTTGTGTATATCATTATAGTCAATTTACAGTATGGCTTTATAACTTTTTTTTAAAAAAACTAAACTTGTACTTGGACGCTATCCTTATAATCATAAGCAATTTTAGTTTAATTTAAGGCAGTATTTTGTCATCATTTTCAGCAGGGCATGTTTACAGCAAAACTGACAAGTAAAATTCATATTAGATATCAGGTTTATTTGTCGTTTAGTGGAAATTCATATTTAATTATTCCTGGCTGGGCTACCATTTCCAATTTAAAAAAGAAATTCAAATGGGGGTCGGTTTTACGAGCCTATTTTCAAAAAATGATTTCCAGTTCAAACTAAATAACTAGGGAATTAAATGTTAAGTTAATCAAGGGTTCAATTTGGTTTTAACATGACTTTCAGAATCCAAATTTACCAACATTTTGATTACAATTCTAGATTAAATGTGAATTTGAGCATGTTCATTTTGTTTTTTTCCAGTTCTTTTTAGCCAAGAAAAAGTAAAACTATGCTTATGTTAAGCTTGTATATTATATGAAAGCCCTGGCTGCAATCTTATTTTTTTTCAAAAATCTCAATTTTATCAATATCATGATTGACATGTGATGCTTTGAATACTAGAAGCAATAAAGAAATCGGCTAAACTGACAGGAAAAAATATTTCATATTAATAATTAATTTTGAGCAGAAATCCTCATTTCTGCTGTCCTGGCTGCCAAGTTTAATTTCCGAAAAAATGCAAGTGGGATAATGAGATTGCATTACCTGTTTTTCATAAAGAAAAGCGTTTCAGCTTTTAAACAAAATATTCTGAGTTAAAGTCCGCCACAACGTGGCTTTTTACATTGTTTACTAACCCAGAATTCCACTTGGCTGCCATCTTGATTACAGTTCTAGATTCATTTTTCAATTCAGGCATTTCATAAAGGAAAGTGCTTCAGCCTTTAAAGAAAATGTTAGAAACTTTTCTGAGGTTAAAGTACGTCACAACGTGGCTTTTTACATTATTTACTTATCCAGAATTAAACTTGGCTGCCTTTTTGATTACAATTCTGGATTCGAATTTCAATTCAGGCATTTTTTTTTTTAATTCTAGGTAGCATTTTAGTGACAAAAATGAGTGGAAAAATAGGTTCAATAATATGAATATAGCAAGATAATGATCATTTGTATATTCGACAAAAGCCCTAGCTGCCATCTACATTTTATCAAACTCTGCAAATTTTGCAAGTCGAATGAATATGGGACGTACCCGTATTATTTTGTACATATTAAAGCTTATGATTAAATACTATGAACGTTTAGAGACTTAGCCCAATTGTAGGCTTTTATCAAAGGCCTTTCATGTTGATCAAGACCTTCACCTGTAAACAGAACCTGTAAATTTTGCAAAGAGATTGAAAATGAATCACATTTTATCTTGTTTTGTAATGAATATTGTGTTTTGAGACAAGAACTATTTGTTGGGCTCAATTATGATTTTAACATCTGAGGATAAAGAATTAGATATTTTGAAAACTCACTGCCTAACCAGTGAAATTATCAAAAACTTATATACCCAGCTCTCGTTCATTTCACATTATCTGACGTCATCTAAGCGGAGCCAAATAAGTAACGACGTCATGGACGTTGCATTGCAATCGCGTGCAAAATGACGCACAGTAAGACATTTTTTCATGTATTGTGTCATATTTGTATTTTAAAGAAATAGAATAATCTCGATTGATGTTTCATTTCGCGAACAACAGTGCTTTGTTTTCACAAGTGGCTCCCCAACTCGTGAAAATATAGCTTTAGTTGTTCACAAATGAAATATAAACTGATCTTACACGGAAACAAACTATCATCCTCTCCGTAATGAAACGGAAATTACCGCAACTACAGCTTATGACTTATAAAATCAAAGCACTGAGAGTACTGATGGTGGACGTTTCTGTTAGCATACTAGAGTGATTCTTCCATTTGTTGAGAAAAGAGAAATTATACATGTAAAATTATGATAAGAGTAAAATGACCTGACCCAAGTTCGCATCTTGCTTCAGATATACATTTCTCAACATATATCTTCGATCGTCAACCAAAGTCCTGTAATAACAAGGTTTCGATAACTTTCGGCATTATGCCGGGTGTAGTTTAAAGAGTGATTGTCTGATCCATTTGGTATAAAGGGAAAGAAAGGACAACTAGATGATCTAGGTTATTATACTGATTTTGTAATGCTATTCGATTCTCCGTAATCTCATAATTAGAATTATGGTGTTATCTGCTTAAAAAATTCTGTAAAAGGATAATTATTAAATATTCCGCGATTTTCATTGTCAAATAAAGAAAGAAAGGGTAAGTGTTAATATAAACACGTAAAAAAGTGCAGACACTCGTCTCGAGATTGGCTGTCGCGTGTTGAACAGTAGAATAAAACCCCTTTGCATAAACCTTTATCGTACAACCTGAATGCTTTACTTTAACTGCTCGGTCTATATCGGTATTCATGTGTTTACATGAATTGACCATTGTTTTATAAACATAACCTCAGGGGAGGTTACCTTTCCAGTAACTAGATTCACCAAGTATTCAAGAGTGACCCTTGGGAAACAAGGGGGAAATTACTCATTCTGCCTGAAAAGTAGTTCTATGCAAGTAAAACGTTCACCCGAACTCAGAATTGCACATGACTTCGCACTTAAAAGATGTCTTTGAGGTTTCAACAAGTTATGTAGAATCCTTGTTTCACTCGATTTTTAAAATGCATAGTTGTCAGACGGATACAATTCTTGGAAAATAGTAAATTGAATCTTAGTGAGCACTACTGTTTTGAGAACCTATTTACATCTGACAGGATTGTTCTAACGTGGTATTAACACTGGTGAACGTAAACGTCCACCAAAAATACAATTTCTTCGCCGTGATAAAAAAGTCACAGTTGATTGATCACTGCCGGACACAATCCCCTCACCTCACAACGTACTCTATGGGAGCTTTTAGGATCGACATGAGTCCGTCGTGCGACGTGAATAGTCCGTCGTGCGACGTCAACAATCTCCGAACCCTCTTCTTTTCCTGAACCACTGGGCCGATTTCAATGAAACTTTGCCAGAAGTTCCTTGAGTAACACTCTTTAAAAATTGTTCGCGAAATTCTGATTGGCCATTAACTAAAGCCGTGGCTGGGCGGGGCTTAGTTTAGCCCTAAATCTTTGAACGACATTTTCTCCTTAACTACTGTACCGATTTCAATGAAACTTTACTAGATTGTTCCTTGAGTGAGTCCCTTTAAAAATCGTTCGTTTAATTTTCATTGGCCCATAAATATTAGCTTTGCACGGCGGGGTTTATTTTAAGCATTAAATCTTTCAACATTATCTTAATAACCAATGGGTGGGTAGGGTATATTTTCCCTTTGAATTCTTGGAATAACATCTCCTGTTCAACAACGAAGCAAATGTGAATGAAAGTTCATTATACTTCTTTGACCATAACTTGACAGTTGATTATAAATAACTTTGAGGTGAAAACCACTCACCTGAACAGATTATTTTAGTTCCTGTTTTATATGTAAAATACTCACCTAGATGGATATATACTTAGCGTCATTTAAATAATACAGCCAAAAATACCATTGGATCTTTCGAAAGTATTGTCCTATGTATAATACTATTTACGATATTTATACTTGGTAAAAATGTGTATGCTCGAATTAAATAATTCAATAATGCAGAGATGGATTCTTTATAAGAGCAGTTTAGAGATGATGGATGATCTTATTGCTGAAATACTTTCCAAAGTTAGAATTGCGGAGAAATATCCTGATGGTTCACAAAGAGAACCTGTACGAACAGACATGTTGTTGGGTCCTTATATCAGACCAAAGCTACCTCTTTTGTATAAAGGAGCTTGTGTTGAATTCCATATACCCCGCAGTTATGCAGAAGAAGATCGTGTGTTAAGCATTGTGAGGAAAAACAAGACAGACTTTCGAGCATCATTGAAATCTGATGGTTGACTAAGCTCATTACTGACGGTCAAATTAAATAATAAGGAACCTTCTCATAAGTTTGAGCCATCTAGAGAAAACTGATTGAAAAGTCAAAAAAAGTTTCATGGGAGTATAATAAAGTCCACATGTCACTATTAAGTATAACTATGAATATCTATCTGTGAAAAAATCACTTAGTTAAGTCTTACTCTGTGTGAGTTTATATTTTTTCTTGATTGTTTTTGTTCGAGCATCTACTGTAAAGATACAGTACAGACATGTGAATCACTTCAAGTGTAATATTTCTTAAACTACATGTTAGCTTTCAAAAGGAGAAGACATTGACCAGCAAATATTAAGACAAGAGATTTGAATTGTCTCTCATTGTCGATAGCTTGATTATAAAGAACTATTTTCATTGTTTAGTATCATACCATTTTAAAATGTTGTTGACAAAGAGAAGCAAATAAAATCACTTTCTTAATATTTTCTGATCCACGCCTTCATTCTTTTAAAGCAAACATGGATCTATATAATAATTTAGAAAAGATTTTTTTCATTAATAACCTGTGAATACTGAAAAGGGTGATTCATAAAAAGTTTCTGATGTAAGTACATAAAGCCATTAGTCTTATCAAAGTCTATTTCATTATTTCAAATTGTTTAAATTAAAATGTTGTATATATTTGGTTAACACATATCAAAATAAAACAATTATGAGAACAATAAACTTGATTTTGGCCAATTTTGTACCAAAATTTATCAATTCCAAGCTGTTCTATTTGCAGTGGTAAAGCTAAACTTAAATGGATTTTTATGGCATGTGTTAACCAAGAAAAACACAATATGTCCTAATGTGTCCAAAAAATCAAGGCCAGGAAAACTATCCGAAAAGGCAAAAAAATCACTTAAATCAAGGGACGCTTGCCCCCAGCTGAAATTATCACACTCCTAACATTTACAGACCCTTGACAGCTAAGAGTGATGTAAGTGATATAAACAATGGTGACCTATAATCCGAAAATAACGCCTATGGAAAAAAGAATGACTGTCTGGAATCAAGTACATTGTTGCAAATTTTGCAAAAAAAAGTGGTTACCAACATTGCAAACATCTATAAAATAAATACCAAAATAATGAGGTAATTGAAGTATTGTCTACGTAAAAAAGTGTGCTAGCTACAACAAAATGGTTCAAGCTATTTAGGAGAAACAAAATGGTTCAAGCTATTTAGGACATGTAAAGGAATGAAGGGACAACAAGCACAACAAAAAACTCTGAAGCAAGGAAAAGGAGAGTTGAGGGCGACTAACAAAACCAAATTTTAAGGCTGATGAATATGGGCCATGCCCAGGATATTTTGTTGGGATAAAGTTAGACAGGGCTATGCGCTTGCACGAAAAGATATGTCCAGCTTTTGTTCTTGGCCTTGCAGAAAAGTCTAAAATGTCTGAAAAAGAAATAAGAATCCTGAGTCTTTGTGAAGCAGGAAAAATCAACATAGAGACAAGTCATACTTCAAAAGAGGTAATTGTTACCATGAAAATGATGACATATCAAGAAATGTCTCCTTGATAGTGAGTTTAGGAAATATGTGGTTGTTGAAGAACATAGGCAATAAACTGACAAGGAAGTATTACACATCACAGCGCATGAGAGATGCTGCAGCACGCCTTCTTATGAACTTAAGACAACAACCTAATACAGACCTGGATTTGTATAACTACCTAACTCCAGAATGGTTCAATGATGCTGTTTAAGCGGCACTCACAACAGCCTCCCCAGATTTTGATTGCGAAGATCTCAAATTGGCTAAGATATCAAAAAATGATCGAAGCTTAGTGGGCAATATGATTACAATTTACTGAGGTAAATAAAATTGAAGAATGTATTGACTTCCTAAAATTGATGAAGTTTGGATGGTCTCTGAAGGTTAGCAAAGTTGCTCTTGTTACCTTTCAAACAAGAAGTTTAAATGCTGTCAGATCGCTGCCTGTATCGAACGACCTTGTACAACTGCAAGGTCATGTGAAAAGGAGTTGACAAGTCAACAACTGGAATCAGAAACGGTACATATTGATACATACAGACGTGCTGTAGAACTGAGTGAAACCCGTTTGCTGCTTTAAAACAAAAGGAGATCAGGAAAAATCGAAGCAATTACGTTGGTTGTATTTCAGAATGATTGAGAATCTACAATTCATTCGGCATTTGGGTGAGAATAAGTTCTTATCAAGCTTCATCGTATCTTAAACTTAAAAAAGCGACTGTGAACACCCCTTTATCAATACTGGAAGTTTTCTTTTTATGCTTGTTAAAGATTATGTTAGACTTTAGAATAGCACTTAGCTTTTTAGTTCTCTTGTAAGGATTTTTTTTCATCATAGCTTTATAATTTTAAGCAGAATCGCATATTTTGAACAACATTTTTAGATATTTTAGTGAATTACTTTTTTCTGCACTTCCAGTGTAAAGCAGCTCACAAAGAGACATTGTGAGGTTTCAGAAATTTATCGATCAATGCAAGCTTACCTGTTCAAATCGGAAGAACATTTGCTGGAAACGAAGTACTTATTGGAACGAGAGGAAAGGTTTATAATTTGTTATCTAGCCATTAGAGCCGTAGTAATGGATGCCTTTTTCATATTAGATTATTACCATATCAAATTATGATTAAATTATTAATATTGCTTTGCACTTGTTGGTCGGGGCGCATGTTGACCATTTTTTTTGTCCTGAGCATATCTCAAAAGGTATGCAAGCTAAAATGAAACTTCACATGTGGAAAGATCTCATACTGGTGTATAGATCTCAATCAACTCATTCAGGAGGAGTGCAGTGCGCAAGAACCATTACTCTGCTGGTCATATTTTTGAGTAATTGCCCTTTGTTAATTGACAAGAATATGCTATCTGGGCATAAATTTTTTAGAGACACCACTTGTTCATATACTTGGTAATAATTCAAAGTTTCATAAGATTTCTAGTTTGAACAAAAATAATGTATATTTACAAAGAAAGCAGAGAAGGCCACTTCCAAAGCCTTTAAGGACAGCACTTGTAAACCTTGTAACCTAAAACTTTACTGCTCATTATCTATATCCGTTTAGAGGTAAATCTCGAAACCTTATATTTCTGATAGTTCTATAGTTGTGATTTTTTTCTATGTGATTGTTTATTTTTTCTCAACTTTTAGGAGTCTGTCGTCCTTCGTGCGTCGTCCGAAATTAACAATCTTTAAAACTTCTCCTGAACCACGAAGCCAATTTTGATGAAACTTTGCCAAAATGCCCCTAAGGTGACCCTCTTTAAAAATTGTTCGCTAAATACTGATTGGTCCATAAATACGGGCGTGACAGAGCGGGGCTTATTTTTAGAACTGAATCTTTGAATGACATCTCCTCCTGAACCACTGGGTCGATTTCAATGAAACTTTACCAGAATAAGTCATTTTGGTGACCCTCTATTAAATTTGTTTGCAAAATTCTGATTGGCCCATAATTAATACCGTGGCAGGGCGTGGCTTTTTTTTAACTTTGAAATCTTTGAACGGCATCTCCTTCCGAACCACAGGGCTGATTTTAATGAAACTTTACCAGAATGTTCCTTGGGTGACCCTCTTTAAAAATTCATAGCGAAATTTTCATTGGCCGATAAATATGTGGGTGGCAGGACGGGGCTTATTTTGAGCCTAAAATCTTTGAACGACATTTCCTCCTGAACAACTGGGCCGATTTCATTGAAACATCAGCAAAATGTTCCTCGGGTAACCCTCTTTGATAGTCTAAACATTAGGGGCGTGGCTGGGTTTATTTTGAGTCTCCTCAGTAATGAATGGGTAGGCAGGGTCTATCATGACTTCTTGAAATAAGATCTCATTTTCAACGCGAATGAAACTTTGCCAGATACCTGGATGAGATCCAATGGGGAAAAATCAGGTGAGCGGTCAAATGTATGACCTGTAACCATCGAAAAGGGATCATCTTGGCTATGATTAAAGTGTCGATCCTAGTCAAATGGGCTGACTGACTAAGGTCGAAACTTTCAATTTCTTTTTAATTTTCAGAATCTAGAATGAACAACTCACCTTCCTTTGAAAGAATCTTTAAAATGCGATCCCAAATTGACCCATACTTAAACAGTTCTCTTTTCAAAAGTTTAATTTACGGAGTTCCAAGATTTCCCCTTATATAAGAAATAACTCATATTATACATAGGGAAATAATGATTTATTGAACACATGTTTGTAGTTTTGAGTATTCTCCCGTCTAAGCTTACATATGTAACGAAATTTAAGGTCGCGATATAAGAAAACATGTGGAATAGCTTCCCTGTACTTGAAAGATACTGAAGAACAATATCACCGAAAAACATACTGAACAAGCTAGAATTGCGAAAGTTATAGGCAAAATAAAACAAATTTCTGGACCAGAAAAACATTTTGTTATTTTGCGTAAAAAAGAAGATTTAAGGTAGATGTGATTGTACCGGTCCCGCAATTGCTATAAATATTTGTCGTCGCCCGTATAAATTTACTTTAAATGAATATTTCAAAGTCACACCGAATCGTTCCCCTGCATTATACCTTCAGAAATCCATGACTCATTTTGCGACATTAAAAAATGTAACTTTTTTTGAATGTTTAAATATTTCCACAATTATTGGCTAAGGTTAAATTAAAGAAATATACCGTTCGCAGGTTTGCGTAAAGAAAATTAAGTAAAAATACAAAGCTAACTTTACGGCGACTTCAAAACTATTTTAACGTAAAGGGTCACCAGTATCTTGCTTTACGTCCATTCGGAACACCACTCGGCCAATCTTGCGATCAACCTCGGATGTACATAGACGGACTATTTTTGAAAATTACGGGAATCCCTTGGAAAAACTCGATGACGTCAGAAAAAATGGCGTTAGCCCTCGAAACTTTGAGTGAATACATTCGACGTCGCCAACGCTACTCGTTAAAGTCACTGACGTGAAACCATCGTATCCTTATATAAATATCTTTAGATTCTTAAATAAGTTAAAAAACGGCCGTAAAATCTTTATTTTTGAGAATGATTCGTCATTCTCAAAAATTAAGATTTTTCAGCCGTTATTTACCGTAAAAGTGCCGTAAAAGATAAAAATTTACGGTGCTAATTTTTCTTACACTGTTTCCGCCTAAAAACATGCACGATTTTGTTACATACCCATCCGCCTTACATACATCCGAGGTATGTTGCAGTTTACGGAAATGACCGAGTGATGTTCCGAATGGCTTAACGTCATTGCAAGTAGAGCTAGGACGAGTACCTGGGTACCGAGTAGGGTTACGTTCCTACCCGGGTCCTGAATCATTACCCGTTATCCAACTATTGTATAATCACTATGTACCTTTTTGGATCAAGCTCAGAAAGAAATGAAAACCGTTTCTTCTTCTGTAATAATGGTAAACGTACTTTTCAGACATTATGGCCATGCGTGGGGTGTTAGAAAAGTGTAGATGACAAGCTTCTCGAGCTTCTATGATTCCACCCAAGAAGAACTTTGCCATTTTGATGAAAAAAAGTGCCAAAATCCTTAAAACCCTACAACCTTTAACAGTATTGTAATTAACTATATATAAACAACTTCGAAGAAAAGAATGTTAGTAGGGTTAAAAAGATAAAAGCAGTTTTGCAATTTATTTACAGGTGGAACATATATGAAGCAAGCGCTGACTTAAAACCTTGGGTTGTGTCAGCGCTTACTACATAAGTTGGTAACTTGTTTTACTGTACTACAATTCGGGGGAAATAGGAGAATTTCATATAGTCAACTGTAGTTGATGGTATTTGGAAAGCGAAGTGATGGTGGTGCAATGATTGCCTTTCATATGGTTGTAAATATTGCTGAGGGTCTACATCTACGCGTTGGTATACCATTTTGTAAAAGAGAGAAAGCCTGCTAAACTGTCTGCGAGATTGCAGCGAATTTTATTTCAGATCATTGAGGATATTTGTCACTGTGCCTGTTATCCTGTTGTAACTGTTTGTTGCAAAGCGCGCTTCTTGTCTTTGTTTGTTTCAATTTTATCTATATCTTTTTGATGGCAAGGGTCCCCCACTTACTCGAGTAGTACTCTAAGGTTGGTCTGACAATGGTGTTATATATAGGCTGTTGTTTTAGTTTGGCTCTTAGATGGGCGAATGTTGCGTTTAAGGAAACTGAACTTGGGGATACCTTACTGGAAATCTTGTTGATGTGAGAAGACAAAGAGAGATTTGATGATACCTCAACTCCAAGATAAGTGGCTTGACTGACAACATTCAAAGGCTGGCTATGCAGAATGTAAGAAGTAGAAATGGTTTAATGTTTCTTGATACATGCATGATATGGCACTTAGCTATATTGAAGGACATCTTCCACTTCTGTTCCCACAATGACAGACTGCCTAAGTCCTGCTGCAGCTGAGCTTTGTCTGAAGCCGTTTTTATTGGCCTATAGAAAACATTTATCCGCAAACCGGCGGACATTTGACTTTACAGTGTCCGTTAAGTCATAAATGTAAAGCAGAAATACTAAAGGCCCCACTACCGATCCCTGTGGAACACTCGAAAGATCAGGAGTTGTGCTTGACTCTGTGCCATCAACAATAACTGTTTGCTGCCTATCACTGAGGCAAGATCTTATCTATGCGTTTGTGCTGCCCCTAATACCATTATTTGTGCTAGTTTCAGTAGAAATCTTCCGTGGTGAACAACATCAAATGCTTTACTGAAATCCATTATGGCTACATCAACTTGACCACTCGGTATATATGTTGCTAAATCATGAATAAAGCCAAGTTAGTTGGGAGTCGCGGGACCGCCTGGCACAAAAACCATGCTGATAGTCAACAAGAATATTTAACTCATCAAGGAGGTATATTATATTACTGACCACTATGTGTTCAAGCCCTTTGCAAGTAATGCTGGTGAGACTTACTGGTCCATAGTTTGCCGCTTTAAACTTCTCACCCTTTTTGAAAATTGGACTTACGTTTGCTTATATCCAGTCTGAAGTTATAGACCCACATGCTATTGATTTGTTAAAAAGAATATTAAAAGTAGGTGCTTTCTCTTCTGCACATTTTTTCAATACTCTAGGTTTAATCTGGTCCGGAACAACACCCTTATGACAGTTTAGATTGGAGAGGAGTTTTCGTTTTTCATATCAATATTTGTAATTCTTATGTGACTTGTTTTTTTATTATACGGTGTCAATTAGCCACCAAAGTTGAAGGTACAGCGGACCATTGATTTTGATAGAGATCTGGTAATCCCGACATATTTCGTTCAAAACCGACTCCCAGTCGGGGTTCAGGAAAAAGTCATAAAATGAATAGGTTATTCCAACAATATCTATACCGTAAGCTTTTTATAAAATTGGAAATTAAATGATAGACTAGAATCCTTATCAAAAACTCATTTAGACGTAAAAATAACAAATGAACATTGTCAATACGTAAGGAAAACCACTGTGTCCAAAACAGTAAAATGTAACAAGGGTTTGAGCAAGGAATGTTCTAAGTTAAGTGTCTATACAAAGTACGGACTCTTAGTGCATTCTTGCTTGACTTAACAAATTTATTTCTAAATACACTTTTAGCCGAAAACTAAAAAAGTGCTTTCTGTGAAAACAAAGAATAAATCGTTTCCTTTTCCATTTAATTTTTACAATATTCGCACATATAGTGGTATTCTACCAGCTGCTCAAAGGGTATTTTCGGCAGGAGGGCATCTCCAGTACAAGAAATATGCTATCTTCTTGGGCCGAATTTGCACTTCACCCATTCCTCTGCATCTCCGTCATTTGTTGAACAACCTGGACAAAAGGTGCTTTCATCGTATTCATCATCAGAGTCATCCAATTTTGGCATGTCAAAATCGGACTCTGATGATGATTCCTCAGCCCATCGTCTCTTAGCATTTCTCTTTTTTAACTGCTTTGACCTTCTTCATTTCCTCTCTTTGTCTCTACTTTTCTTCTCGTTCTTTTGTTTTGTGTATCTTGGCCTCTTCTCGCTCTTTACGTTTTATTTCGCGCCCCTGCTTTCGTTTGAGTTTAGCTTCTTCAGCAGCTCTATTCCTTTCTTCTCTGTCCTTCATCATTTTGATTGCTTCGGAGCCAGATAGAGCTTTTGGTAGTTTTTGTCGATAATTTATTGACTGTTTTTTCTTTTTAATTTCATGTACAGAAAGCAGAGAAAAAGAAGAAGATACATATTCAGATCTATCATTCTCTTTTCTAGCAAAGGAAATGGTTGTGACAGATAAAGATTGACTACTTGTAAGTGGATTGAATGCAAGACGATGTTCACGGTCAGCATTTGTCGTAATTGTGGCCGGGGATGTCCTGGAGGTTTTATCATCATTGTTGTGACAGGGTTGATATGGAGAAGAATACAGAGGGTCATTTGGATATCTTGGCAAGAGACTTGCATTAGGTGTCACAGGCGAAGAAGATATAGAAATAGAGAGTACCTTAGTGGATGCTGAAGTAACTATTTATAGATGGTGGTTCAGTTACCAAGGTACTGGTAGATTGACGATTCTCTTCGTTAGAAGAAATTGGCAAAGACCCTGATTTTGAGGTTGAGGGTCCTATGGTTATTGAGTCAGTTGAAGAAGCTGAAACAAGAGGAGATGGTAAAGAACGGGAAGCGTGTGATCCTTGCAATTCACTTTATGGGGTAGATTAGGCAATCAATGTACTGTCGTGAACCTGCTGTTCTTTAGAAACCGCTACATGACTTATGGGATTATACAAAGGGAAAGTAGTCTCTTCTTGGGGAGAAATAGGTGCGTTTTGTTCACAAATTGTAGAATTGTGAATTCCTCAGGTTTTTCAAAGGGTTTGACAGTAGAGGATGCGTAATAATAACTTATTGATTGAGAGACAGCTTGTGAGACCGGGGTTTCTGGGGGTATTTGACTGATAGGTGAGAATTTTTGAGGGGCTCAGTTTTGTCGGGTCATTATTTTTTTTTCAGAGTGGAAACAGGCCATAACGTTCAAAACCATGAACCGCGTTTTGAAGTTTTGCCACACTGCTCCATGCATTTTTAAAAAACAGATGGAAAATGTCTTTTGTTAAATGTTTGACATATGTCTGAAGCGCTCACCTGGAAAAACGATAAGTGGTTGAATATACTCCCCGAAGGCATTGAAACAATCACCCTTTTACGGACTTCTGTAAGGCTATTGTTTTGAAAAACCGATAAAGCGTGTGGTCTGTTTTTAACCCGGATGGTTGCCAAACGAAAGCATAGAGGTGTCAAGGATTATGACATAACGTCACAAAGATACATGACGTAACATTTTTAAGAAAAACTTGATGATTCCAGAGAAAGACATCGTCATGCAGAGGAGTATTTCTAAAGCGTGTCGGAATTGGACTAATGGCGTCAATACCCGAACTTGCTCATATGGGCTGGGTTCTAGATTCGGCATGCTTGGGTCTGAATCGTTTGTAAAAACTGACAAAAATTGGTTATTCAGACTTTCGGCTTTGTCCTTTGGAGTTGATTTCAATATAGTCCGGCAGAAATATGGCATATTTTAGCTGAACCTGGAAGTAGGGTTCAAAGTTTTTTTCTTGTTTGATTCTTGTAGCCAATGCCTTCTCAAACCAGAATCTGGTTGATGACATCTTGTCATCATTGAGCATTTTGAAAAAATCGAGATGGCAGCCAGGACTATCAAACATCAAGCCAGTCGCTCCGTAGATCACTCTCTTTGAAATATAAAACCGATTTGAATGGTCATTTTATTGTTAAGATATTTAGCTGAAGCTATCTAACAAAATAAAAGCATAATAATAAATATGAGTATGGTAATCAAGATGGCAGCCAGATCAAATTAAGATTTTTTAAAGTAATTCTCGACCCATGTGAAATATAAGAATATTGGAAATGTGTTTTAGAGATTTCTTAATAAACTTTCTAGCTAGTTTTTGACCTCTCATCTGACTAGTTACACCTCTCATCTTATGTTATGAAAATCCTCAATTTGAAGATGGCAGCCAGGAAACAAAAGACTTTTTTCGTGCTTAAAGCTTACAAAGTATACAGAAAACTGTTTTTCTTGTAGCTAAAGCCAAGATTTTCTGGAATCTGGATGATAGTGCATTTCCACAATAGAATAGTTTGAAAATAGTCGAGGTGGCAGCCAAGACCACTAAAAACATACATGTACTTGCTACTATGATTTAACAGTTCATCTAAATTTGTTTACTTAATTTACTTGACAAGATGTTAATTGAAGTTTCCTGGTGTAATGAACATTGTGAATTAAGATAAGAATGAGTATAGTTGTCAAGATGGCTGCCTTATTGAAAAACTGCTTGATTACTAGAGTAAATTAAGGTGTATATGTTTTTTTGTAATCATTTGAAGATACAACTTAAATGTTTTCTTTAGATAAGGTAATCAATTTAAATCTTACATGACTACAAACATCTTACCATGTGACAATATTATGCTTTGGTCTGCTGCCTGAGAAAGAGAAAAAATGATCTTATAGTGAAATCCAGTTTGACAGTCTGTTAAGAGAGTGTGTAAATTATAAATACATGTACTTTAATAATACACATGAGAATATGAGGATCTGTTTTTCCTTTAGCAAAAACATATCTGCTAAAAGTCCGAATTTTGATAACTATGTTTAGATGTAAAGTGTTAACACATCTTATATTGAAGATGGCAGCCTCGCTGTTTTCCTTCCAGTTAGAATCAAACTTATTCGAACTATTGTGACAACGCTAGGAACGTGTTGACAAAGCATGATTGTATACTTAATATGTTGTTTCGAAATGACCACAGAGTTTAAAAAGGACCCTCCAGCTTGCTCATTAAATTCGCTTAAAAAATAACTTGCATCAGTAAAAGTACGGTTTCTAAAAGCATGAAATTATAACATTGTAAATCGCATTCGTTACGAGCATAAAGCATTAACGTGATCTCAACTTAAGTACGGTAGGGTATTTAATGAGACTCGTATTCAATTTAATTTTTCGTGACATTCAAAATAATGTAAGTAACCATTTTTGCTAGTATTCAATGTAATTTGAACCTAAAGCGACATGTATAGGTCCACTGGAGGCATTAATAGTAAGCTGTAGACATAAAAATGATGAGCACAAGCATATGCTCGGATCAACTGTCAGGACTATGGCAACTGTTCCAAAAAGTGGTTACCAATGAATTGTACTGAGTAAGCGGTAATGATACCTTAAATTGGATGGTGGCAAAGGATTCCGAATCTTTCTTGCAAATACGAGTATAAGACTAATGATTTCTAACTTTTTTTTAAACGTTAGGTTCAGAAACCTACAGCCGTGTCTGAGGTTACAGCCATACATGTATTATTGTGCAGTAAATGGTTTTATTATAGATCCTTACAAATTGATATTCAAGTCTGAAGTTCCGGTACATTAAAAAGTATACTAAAATTTATCATGAGGTGCATTTTTATTGTGTGCGAGTATAAAATTGAGATTGATTTGCCCTGACAATATAAACAAAAATGGTCTCACTCTAAATATATGTTGTATTTTTAATTTACTTCTTGATTCGGTGCTTTTGAATTGGATATTATAAATATACTTTGAATTATCATTATTGTAACTTTTTCCATTTGCTCACGATTGTGTTAGCCAGCTCCTTTGATAATTAATCCCTGACGATAATTTTAACACTAACAAAAAGGATGAAAACCATTATAGCTGTACAGTAAAGCTACAATACTATTACCAATTGGTCGTATTTCAGAGCCAACAAATTGAAGATAAGGGCAGGCAAAAGGGCGCTTTTGAACAAACACTTTTGACAACATTCCGATGCTATATCGGCACTGAATCACCATTTTTTGGTGATGATTTGAATAAGTAAGTTGCGATTTTGAGGATGTGAGGTTCGTTCATAAATCAGCTTTTTAACAACACTGTGCGCTAATATGAAAACAATTATAGCCATACAGCCAAGTCACAATACCGTTGCCAAATCCTCATACATCAAATGCCATCAAAATGAAAATAAGAATAAGCAAAAGTGTGTTTTTGAACAAACACTTCTGATGCCCTTTCCCTTCTATATCCGCACTGAAACACAAACATTTGAAAAAAATCAACTGCTATTTCGAGGATGTGAGATTCTTGCATAAATTAGCATTTTAGTCACTCTGTGCGCTAGTAATTTGCCTGATACATGTAGTTTGAAAAAAGCTTGCGATTGTCGCAAATGCAATTTAAGGGAGTACATTGCATGTTTTCAAGCATTACCCAATGTGCCAGGGTAATAGTCAGAGTAGTCAATCATCATGCATACATAACATGTTGAACAATTGAGAAAAGGCAATTCAGTTTTAGTGCTAAAAAAGCCTTAGCAGAACTTCTTCTCCAAAATAAACATATATGACTTTTCATACTGATATGGATGTAGTTTAATAGGTCAGCTACAGAAACCCTAGCTAAAAAGAATTAATTCAGATAGAAAAGAATTATATTCAATTAAAATAACTATGATTTTCAAAATATTCATAAAAAAAAATTCTGTCAGTATTTGACCATGTCGATGATTCAGCATGAAACAGTTCTAACTGCCTTAATGTTTGTTGGTAGATACAACTGTTTTGTGCCAATCTATCGATATGAGATGAATATATTTTGTTGTGCAATGATTTTGTTCCAAAGCATATAGAATTTTATTTTCAATTACCATGCAACGTAAGTGCTATGCAATTTTTGCTAGAATATGCAGTGATTGTCTACACATGAATTCCGAAAATAATATATTTTGAATTGTCAAAACATTTAAAAACAACGGAAATGTGATATTTATGTAATATTGGCTGCCATCTTAGAACACAATAATACTTTATATATTGCATATGTAACTTTTCTAATTTCAAAATGATGCCTTGTATTTTCATTAGTAAAAATGAATCAATTTCCAATATTTCCGGCTATTTGTCTCTCACCAATGGGTTGATAGTTGTAGACCTATGTGAGATGGCAGCTGGAGGCTAGGAAAGGGTGTAATGGTTGAACTGGTGAGAAAAATACTAGGAATCCATTGTTAGGTGCTCCAGCTGCCGCAATATAACTGAAAAAATATTGAAAGCGGCGTAAAACTCCATTCAATCAATCAATCAATCAATCAATCAATTTCCAATATAATTTTGTAACCTCTAACTCTCTTTCAGGTATATTTCTTGGCTGCCATCTCCTTTGCTTTCTATCATTTAAGGCATCAATTTTAAAAACAACTTTGAAATTGACTTTGAAACCATTAATGTAGGCATTTTTTTCTAAAATCCTCATTAAAACACAATAAACATAGAATCTTCTCTTTCTTGGCTGCCATCTACAAATCAGGAATTAATGTAACAACAGATGAGAGTTGTCACTAGCCTGATATTTAGAAGGCACAAACCACTTATAAATGTTTACTGCATAATCTCTAAAACCCATTCCTAAGATTTTTAAGTTACATGGTTCAAGAAATACTTTAAAATGCCATTTGATAATTCAATTTGGCTGCCATCTTGACTACTATACTAATTTCTAATGTCACAAAATGCATTAATTATGCCAAACATTTTTAATCTCGAACTTAAACAGCAAATATGACACAAAGAACCCATTTAAAAGGTTGTCATAGTGATCTACCAAGCTGTTGGCGTAACATTTGACAATCCTGGCTGCCATCTTGATTACAATACTCATATTTATTGTCATGTTGTGCTTTTATTTTGTTACATAGCTTCAGCTAAATATCTGAAAAGTAAATAGACCTTTCAAATCGGTTTTATATTTCAAAGAGAGTGATCTACGGAGCAGTTGGCTTGATTTTGATAGTCCTGGCTGCCATCTGGATTTTTTTCAAAATGCTCAATGATGACAAGATGTCATCAGTCAGATTCTGGTTAGGGAAGGCCTTAGCTACAAGAATCAGTCAAGAAAAAAACTTTGAACCATACTTCCGGGTCAAGCTAGATATCTGCCGGACTAATACACCGTTCTCACACAAAGGAGCAACAGCACATGAATCATTTCTTAAGTTTTTAATCCAGAAACGTTTCGTGGTATCATGTTTATGTTCTGATTTATCACATATAATAAAATAGTTTTCAATTTATTCTGATGTTTATTTCCGTATGGGGCCGCCGTCATAGCGCAGTTGGTAGCGCGTCGGACTGTCAATCTAGAGGTCCCGGGTTCGATCCCCGACGGCGGCACTCATTCTTTCCGATTATTTGTCTCTCACCAATGGGTCGATAATCGTAGACCTAGGTGAGATAGCAGCTGGAGGCTAGGAAAGAATGTGATGGTTGTACTGGTGAGAGAATTACCAGGAATCCATTGTTAGGTGCTCCAGCCGCCGCGATATAACTGAAATAATGTTGAAAGCGGCGTTAAACTCCATTTAATCAATCATCATTTCCGGATGGTGCTCAGAGTACCACGGATGGTTTTGAGAATCCCTGCTACTTGTTTGCGAGTCACAGTAGCGTAACATCTGTGCCCCTAAAAGTCATGTTGGAATTTGTATGTTTGAACCCACTTTACAAAACTTCTGGAACCACCTATGAATTAAGTTGATAGAATAAATATAAGGACAGTAATCATTGGGTACCCGAGTACCCGCGGATAACGAGATCTCGGGTACAAAATTTCTACTCATCCAAGTTCTTATTGTAAGCTGGAAGAAGATTTATCTTATAACTATACAAATATCCGCGTGATAACATCCCGTATGATATTTTCTTTGTGATATCACATACAATGTAGTTATTTTTAGAACAATGATATAATGCAGTTATTTTAAGAAACTTGAATTTCCGTTAGAAACATCAACGAAAACACATCAAATATAGGTTATAAGATAATATAATACGTAATTAGTGTATTGTATGAAAAAATATCTAACTCGGCAGAGCCTCGACAATTATCATTTCTCCTAACCTCGTTTGATATATTTTTTTTCATACAGAACACTAAGTACATATTATATATGAGCACAATGATTGAAGTCTAAAAATTATTTTACAGTGTTGAACTAGTCACTAGCATCGCTGAGGAGATGAAAACATTTTATGTTTACTTTTATGTTTACTTCATGAAATTATGAACCTAAAAACCTAATTACACTGTTTGAATACGAGAAGCGGATTCATACATGAGTGTTATGAGGTTTTTAGTTATATACCTATTTGAAATCAACAAATAACCCTTTTATATCTTATCATTCAATAACATGAAGCAAAAAAGAAATGATATGTCGATAATGAAACAGATTCCTCACGTGAATACTTTGTGCGAAAGCTAACAATATAGCTGCGTCATATTATTTTCATTGGGGAGTGAAAATATTTTTTCAGCAAATCATAACTCACGAATCTTGATGGATTCAAGTGAAATTGAATTATTTGGCCTTGATATGACAGCATCGACTTAAATCACCAAATGCTTCTTCTTAATATGTATGCACATCAGCTAAGCAAAGATTGGTTGATTTGTTTGAATGGGGTTGTACGCCGCTTTTAACATTATTTCAGTCATAATGCGGCGGTTGGAGCACCTAACAATGGATTCCTAGTATTTCTCAAATCAGTACTACCACCACATCCTTTCCTAGCCTCCAGCTGCTATCCAACATAAGTCTATGATTATCAACCCATTGGTGGTAGACTAATACATGTAGTCGGAAAGGATGAGTGCCGCCGTCGGGGATCGAACCCGGGACCTCTAGATTAACAGTCCGACACGCTCCCAACTGCGCAATGACGGCGGCTCAGCTAAGCAGGAAACAGAACAAATAAATAAAAAAGAATAAAATTACAAAGTCGTAACAAAAATAAATAATTCAAGTTAGAATTAAGGTAGTGGAACCGTAATAGATTAGCAACATTTCGGCACTCATGAACTTTCACAATGAAAATCATTAGGAAACCTTGGTTAATACTATTTAATTTCAATACGTTCGAAACGTTACGGAACTATTACGGGTCCACTACCTTAAAGAACGGCTCGGTTCCATATCAATGTCAAAAGTCGAATGATAATAATCATATAAAAAAGAACGCCTACGTAGGTTGGGCAACTTGTAATTCGGATAAAGCCACGGTATTTGGCTGAAGTTGTTGAGATAAACGCCAGGAAACCGTAAGTTATTGCACATGTCTTAGCGAAAAAAACTGCAATACTATTGAAGACTTGTGGCGTCAGTCGCCCCCCCCCCCCCCCCCCCACACACACACACATGCACGCGCATTTCTCTTTCAATGTGCTTTTAACTTGAGAGCGGAAGTAGAACAAAGAGGCATTCGGTACTTAAAGGTTCACAATAAGCCATCCTTCACGCGTAAAAGTTACTGATCCCACATTATGAATTGGATTGGCGTCCTCATTGGCTACTCCATCTGTGTCTTCATTTTACAGGCTTAAGTGAAATTCAGCTTTGGATATATCACTTATACACGCTTCGTTGTCCGACAGTGACATTCATCATTTCCGACAATTTATCTTCCACCACCGGGTTGACAATCAATGAACTATGTTGGATAGCAGCTTAAGGCTAGGAGAGGATGTAATGGTAGTACTGATTTAATTCGAGCTTAAAACGCCATTTTCTTCTACACCGACGGTATAGCCGTCAACATGACGAATGACAAAATTTAGGACTAAACCGTGCTAAACATTACATCCCCAATAAATCCAACATCCCCAATAAATCCCACAGAAACCCAATATTACAAACCATTTGGCCTAAAAATCGTGAAGTACGGTCGATAATCCGTTTGCGCGGCGATAATAGGAAATGCAGTGAGCGGCTGCAGTACCCACAGTACAGGTAAGTCAGCTTCGTTTTCTATTTGATTTATTTTGTATATATTTGTATCTTTACCCTTGTTATGCTGAACCCGGAATATTTCTGCTTTGACAGGAGATATAGACAAATTGCACATATGTGCAGTCTGATCTTTGTTTATACCGCCTGGCTTTCCTTTTTATAGGTAAACCATGCTATTCGAATGTTTATAAACAGACTTTCGACGAGTTAATTTAGATAAATTGGGACCAACGGATTTTTTGCTGTCACGGTCTCTAACTATACTAAAAAGATCAAAGAAACGCAAAATTAATGGTATTTCTATCATCATTTGAATTACATCTTTAAACCTCATGTGTCATAGCTTAAAAGTGACATGCTTTAGAAACCGATTTCATCATGAAGAAACCAAAATTGAAACGACAAAAAGCATTGAATATCGATAAGGAGAAAATTGTGTTTCGTAATGAGTTACTTCATTCTATGAGTATATAGGTTTAATTGAGTACCGTTATCCCAAGTTTATTAAATTTCAGTTCAGTCCTCCCCTACTCATGGCTATACCACATTTTCCCGCGTTTTCGAATACCCCGGTTGGACTATACATAATATGTTTGAAAAATAATGTTCTCACGATAAACACAGAACAGAACAGAATCAGGGAAACCAGTGCTTACAGGACTTTGATTTTGATACAATTTTACCAAGGTTTTTATTCAGTACAAGGGTTAAAAGTATCAAAAGAAATTTCCTCTCATAAAGGGCCTACTCTTAATGGCAGATACAGGATTTCTGTAAAGGGTTTACAGGGACGCAGGTTTAACGAGTCTTAGACTCACATATAAGTTGACAAGACTCTCAAAACTATGTGATGTTTGAAATCCATAGGCCCCTTTGGATATCAACTTCAGAACAGAATTGAAGGCTGCTGTTCGTTTCTGAAACTGATCCATCTATTTCGAAAACCTTGTGTAGATAATCCAGAGATTATGTCAATATGCCACTGATTCTTACATTGTAGCCTACATCAACTCTAATTTTTTTATCAAAACGTGTCGCTTGCCTACTTTTAGCTATTCTTTAGCCATGTAGCCATGGTTTCCTTAAGTTGAAGTTAAGTTTAAGTTAAAACAGGCCTAATGACCTTAATGGTACACCATAGAAAGGAATACTTCTGTCAAGTCATCCGTTATTGGTAATCAATGTATGTCATACTGTAAGCATTGATTTCCCCCTGGTCAAAATGTATAACTTTGGATATTTTATATATTGTCATGCTAAATAAAAATCTTTGCAAAGTTGTTCAAAGTGCTGAAAACGCTGATTGCACTAGCCAGTATTTCTTTCTAAAAATACATTTTAAAATATTATGGATCAAAATGAAAAAAATGAAAAACAGGCGATATAGTCTAAGATTAGACTGTGCTTATGTGCAGTCTGATAATTTACTACACCTCCTACCAAAGCATGAATATTCCTGGTTCAACATGGCAAGGGTTAAAACAGAGGCCTTCGTAAGACTGTAGTATCCTAGTGTGAGAAATAACAGGGATTCATGGTTATGTGCTCCTACCGCCGCAATATGTCTGGGGTACTGTTAAAGGGCGTTGAACATTTACAAACAATCCGCTACATGGCTACATAGAGAATTATTTTCCTTTTTTAGCTCGGCTGTTTTCAGAGAAAAAACGAGGTATTATGATTACCTTGGCGCCTTTCGCGTCGTCCGCGTTGATGTTGATATTGGTGTTGGTGTGACAAACTTTAACCTTTGTCATACTTCTGTTGTTATTTTAGATATCTTCTTGAAGCATGGCATGTATGTTCACCACCACAAATACTATACGACTGTCAGAGGTGTAACTCTGGAATAGATTTGCCTCTTTTTCGACTAAGCATTTTTGCATTATCCAGCAACTGCAGCCGAATGTTGCACCCGTAGGCCGTTTAAATATGTGCAGTTTGCCAGAGTTTCTATATTTGCACTCGACAGTCCCCCAATTTGTATAGCCGCACTCGATAACACAAGCTTCAAGGTGACATCTCTTTTACGCAGAGGCGATTAATGTCATTTTATTTTGAAATGCAATTTTGATTTGAATAATTGAAATCCCCTGCATGCATTCTAAATAGCATGAAAAGACATGGACTATGCAAATTACTGTGCAGAATGACGAAATATTGAGATAAATGATAAAAATAGAAATGTCAACAGCTGACATTTACATGTTAGTTACATGAGTTAATCTGCATATTACATAAATGGTCTTGACCGTGCTTTCTGATATATATTCTTGCGATTTGGTTTAAAACCATCTTCTCGAACCAAGGGATAATATGAACGTTTTACTTATATTACGTAATCGAGAAGCTAACGATTCGATACCCCTGGACTCGTGACATATATACGCTCATGTTAACTAACACTGGTTCGATCCATTGCGGCTCATGTCCTAACCTATATATATAACCAATGGGCGGTTAAATTTAAAACCCGAGATGGATAGCAGCTGGAGTTTACGCCAGAATGCTGTGGTATGGGTGCGAGAAGTATTAGCAATTTATTGTGAGGTGCTTTAGCCGCCGTGATACGACTGAAAATGTTAAAAGCGGGTTTAAATATATTCAAACAAACAAATTAATGAAATGTGTTTTCGATCGTGCTTTAATAAAGCGCAGTATCGACGTCAATAATAATAATAATAAATAACAATTGACAATAATATGAAAAAGGCAAAGCCTCAAAACGATTGCAGTCTAAAAATATTGTTGTTATTTTCTTTTAAATGAATTCCAACTGCTGACCACTCTTTGAAACAAGAGTCCTAAGACGGTCTGTATCGCTCCACTGGCTTTAAAATCTTTAGACTTAAATTCAATGAAGCTTTCTTTGAATGAAAACAACAATTTGAAATCTCTTAAGACCTATTTTATATTAATTAACTGGGTATGGCCAACATTGCACCATTCTCTAGTTTCATTGAAATCTGCCCATCCTTCATCAGGAGATGTAGCTCAAAGATTTTGGGCTCAAAATAAGCCCCGCCCTGCCATGCCAATATTAATGGGCTAATCATAATTTTGCGAACAATTTTTGAAAAGGGTCACAGAAGGAACATTCTGGTAAAGTTTCATTGAAATCAGCCCAGTGATTCAGGAGGAAATGTCATTCAAAGGATTTGGGCTCAAAATAAGCCCAACCCTGCCAACCCATATTTATGGGCCAATCAAAATTTTGTGAGCAACTTTTGGAAAAGGTCTCCCAAGGAACATTCAGGTACAGTTTCATTAAATTGGCCCAGTGGTTAAGGAGGAGATGTCATTCAAAGATTTCGGGCTCAAAATAAGCCCCACCATGACACGCCCATATTTGGGGGTCAATCCAAATTTCTTGAACAACTTTAGAAGAGGGTCACCAAAGGAACATTCTGGTAAAGTTTCATTGAACTTGACCAAATAGTTCGAGAGATGCTGTTCAAAGATTTTGGGCTCAAGAAAGTCCCACCCTGCCACGCCCATATTTGGGCGTCAATCAAAATTTCTTGAACATCTTTAGAAGAGGGTCACCATAGGAACATTCTGGTAAAGTTTCATTGATATAGGCCCCATGGTTCAGGAGATGTTCAAAGATTTCGGGCTCAAAATAAGCCCCGCCCTGCCACACCCATATTTGGGGGCCAATCAAAATTTCAGGAACAATTTTTGAAAAGGGTCATCCAAGGAACATTCTGGTAAAGTTTGGTTGAAATCGGCCAAGTAGTTAAGGAGGAGATGTCATTCAAAGAATTGGGGCTCAAAATAAGCCCCACCCTGCCAGACCATATTTTGGGGTCAATCAAACTTTCTTGAAAAATTTCAATAAAGGGTCACCCAAGGAACATCCAAGTTTCATTGAAATTGGCCCAATGGTTTGGGAGGAGATGTTTAAAGAAAAATTTTACGCACGCAAGGACGGACGTACAGATGTACACACGCATGACAGACACACTGCCATGACAATAGCTCGCGAAGGCCAGTGGAGCTTATAAATGAAATGAATTTGAAATTGAGTTGGTTTTTTTTTCAATTTGCAGAAGTAATTTCACTTTTCTCCTGATGATTTTATTTCAAATTCAAATATTCTGAATTTGCACCAGCAATTCCTTTTTATTTTTTTAAAAACTATTTAATGAATTGCTAAACATTTAGCATTTAGTTGCAAAAATGGCAAATAAATCAAAAGATCAGTGTAAAACATATTTCTGAGCTATTATCAATAAAACCTTTCATACACACTGATATATCTTTTTTCTAAGATGAACAAAAAATCCTTGAAGTAACTGTCGTACAGGGTATTCATTTAGATATATCTTAAACAGGTACATAGTAACTGATAATCAAAAAGGATCCCCTATTCAGGGAATTGAAACCAGGCTTGTCAACACTTAGTTTCCAGTAAGAATTATTTTTTAAGCACTTAACTCACATTTTTCTATTAAAACAAACCTGGAAATGCTTTAAATGTTGAAACCACAAGATAAATGTTTGAGTTACTTGTCTCTGCTAGCAATAATCAAAATAAACACTTTCCTGCCTTCCTCATGTTTATGGGCCAATCAGAATTTAGCAAAAAACGTTTGCAGAGGGTCATCCAAGGAACATTCTGGTAAAGTTTCATTGAAATCAGCCCAGTGGTTCAGGGGGAGATGCCGTTCAAAGATTGTGGGCTCAAAAAAAGCTAGGCCCTGCCATGCTCAGATTTGTCGGCCAATTGAAATTTAGCAAAAAATTTGTTGGCAGAGGGTCACCAAAGGAGCATTCTGATAAAGTTTCATTGAAATCAGCCCCATGGTTCAGGAGATGTCGTTCAAAGATTTCAAAGTGTAAAAATGCCCCGCCCTGCCATACCCATATTTACAGGCCAATCAGAATTTTGTGAAAAAGTTCTTAAGAGGGTCACCCAAGGAACACATCAGCAAAGTTTCATTAAAATTGGCCCAGTGGTTCAGGAAAAGAAGAAGTTTGTATGATTGGTTAACGAAGGATGACAGACGATGAACAACAGACTCAGAGCAATCCTCAAAGCCCCCATTGAGCATGAAGTGCCCAGGTGAACTAACAAGGAATATCCAGAATGTGCAGTCTTTAAAGTTCAGTACTCAGTGGAGCATCTTCTCCTGCACTGTGGTGTTCACAGGGTTGCATGTAATAAACTTAGAACAAGTTTTCAAAGAATAATATTCCTTTCCCAACACAAAATATCCTTTTTCTACAAAAATCGAATAAAAATCGTTCTTCCCAGCATTGGCAGGTTAAAACATAGACTGTCTGATGACTGATAAAAAATAATCTTTTTTTTCCTCCAAAATTTCTAATCCATTGTTAACTTCTCATTTTCCAACGTTGTTTTGCTGAAATTGTACCATACACTCCGAAGGGACACGATCAAGATGGACGTCTTAAAGCGCCACAAAATGACCGCTATCCCTAGGCTGTGCAGGCCGATCTGGATCTGGTTGCTATCATCCAATTCATGGTCTATGCAGCTTGGGGGGGTCTACCTGCAATAATTTTTCTTTTCTGTTCTTTCTATGACTGATTGTTCCTCTCTAAACTAATCTGTATATAAATATTGGCTCTCCTGGTATCAATCCATCCCATATATATCAAATATGTTGAAAAACCCATTTAAGCCTCATTTTCCCTGAATTTTCCTTCTCCAACATTTTTTTTATTCCTAAAAAGCTCAAGATCATGCAGACAATTGCAGGTGTTGGTTGAAGATCATCCACTCCTGGTTTTTGTGCAGACTGGAATGGGAAAACCTGAAATAAAATCTCTTCTGTGTTCTGTATCCAGTTGAATGTGTGTTTTTTCCCGTGCTTCCAACATGTTGCATGTCCAAAAGAAACAGGGTTTGTGCTAGTGTTTTAAACTGAGGAGTCATTGACTCCTAAACCATGATAATCTGGGGGTCAAACTCATTCTAAAGGGGCCAAACAATAGGAAAGGCAAATTGTGTGTATAATTTTACAGGTTTCAATGTAAATTGACCTTTTGTTGTAATAATTTCAAGGGAAATTAATAAGTATAATTCTAAATAGTATACAAGATACATCATTGAAAATTTGAGTGATAAAAACGCAGTGTCTGTATTTATCGTCGCTACCGTAGCACATGCCCATATGAGCGTCGCCCCCAGATGACAGTAAGTTGTTACGGAGGATAGTGCAGGGATACATGACGAAACTACTGCTGAGATCCGCCATGGTTCTTTAACTTGCTCAGTGTAAAGCACCATCTAACAGGGCCTCGGTTTAACATCTCATCCAAAAGACAATTAGTTTGTTAGTGTGCCAGCCTGCATTTGAACCCACCCGTCGAACTTCAATGGTTTTGAAGTCCGGTGCTCTACCAAGTGAGCTAATCGGGCTGACAAAAACACAGCTTTGACCCCTTTCCTTTAAAGGGGGCCTAAATGACCCCTTGGGAGTAATTTCTAAGGGTCAAAATAGGATATTTTCAGATTTTTAAGAGTCAAAACCCTAGATTAAGGGTCAAACACAAGCCCTGAGAACTGTATGAAGATGGGTTGGAATGGGATTATCCTTGTCAATATTGTCCTTTTCTACTTATTTATTTGTTTATTATGAGGATGAATACCTCAACTCTTTTTAGCTAAAATTGCTTCATTTTCAATTAAATTGTACATAAAACATATGTTCTAGGCTTTTGAAATGAAAGAATTGACCAGATTTCATTTTATGCACATTTTTCAGAAATGTTTAGAGCCTATATAGTGGGTAACCCTTATGAGTTTCCCCTTTTCTAAAAAAAGAACTGTTTATCTTTATTTTGAGTGGTGAGCAATACATGTTCCGCTATCAGTTAAGCGCATTAAGGGGTGGTCAAATATGTCTATCGCGTACCCACAATATAAACATTCTGTTGTAAATAATTTGTTATATGTGTTTTTTCATATCAAAAGAAGGAGAATGATCGGTCAACTTCAGAAACCGAAGATTGCCAAACCAATATGTCGGATTGCTAAAACTTTGTTGTGTACACTAATCTATGTACACATAATCATATCACTTCTTATCACTATACCTTAAAGCCATAGTACACAAATGAAACAATACAAACTTATCTTATAAAAATGCTTATTGTTCCATTTTTTGTTATCTAAACATTTTTTACACTATTTTCTAATCTTCACACACAAACCGCATGCGGTTCATGTGTTCAATGACCAGCACTGGCTAGCAAAAGTGTTGTAGTTACAATGTTACGGGTTGATGATTGTTCTAAAACAAACATTAGGTAACCACAGATAAGCACACTTACAACAAAAAGAATCAGAAATATTTTCCTCCTTTATAGAACGAAATTATATATATATATATATATACATTAATATTTATCATTACATACGAACACTATTGGTCAGAGACCAATTCTCGCCAAGTACCAGTTCTCGCCAAGCACCCTGGTCTACGGTACAGATGGAAAGGAAACTCTTCTAAATTACCATTTGTGTGTTGACAAGTTCTTTTATTCAGAAAATAATTTGTGGTAAATAAATATTGTGTCTTTCATGTAGAAATGGACTGTTGGTGAGAAATGGTACTTGGCGAGAGTTGGTCTCCAGCCAGAAGGTATGCCAATTTTGTGTTTTTCCGAGGTACCATTGGGTCAATACAAAAAGGGGCCGAGTTGACCGGTCAACTGCAAAATTACCATGAAACATGACATGGCTTTAAGTCCATTTATTTGGAGGCAAAGTGAATTGATATATTGATAAATCAATGATTGTTTGCAATGATGAATAGAATAGATCAGACTCAAAACTTGTTTGAATTGAAAAGAATATCCCCACCCACCCTGACAACTTCAACTTCAACTTCAACTTTTTACAGCCGAAAAATCATTGTTGATTACTGGCGGCTGGCGCTGTCTGGAAAAACAGTTGTTAGTACTGGGGAAATAAGAATAAAAGAGTGTTAGTTAGGGGATAAAAGGATAGAGTGCAGTGTTAAAATACTAAATACAGGGGTTAAAAACAGAAGGGCGAGTTTATGGGTGGGGGAGTGAGTCCAGGTTGCCAATGAATATGGGCAGGGTTGGACTTGACTGGATGGTAATTGGAAGGCTATTCCAAAGTCTTATCGTTCTGGGGAAAAAGGAGTTTGCATGATAATTTGTTTTTGAGTGTGGGATGTTCAGTTGGAGATTTCTGGTTGAGGAGAGGTGGTGATTGTCGACAGCTGCTTGGTTTGACTTTATTTTGTATAGTATTGTAAGTGAAGCTATGTTCCTTCTGTGTTCAAGGGTTTGCCAATTTAGTGATTTTACCATATCTGAGACACTGTTTGTGAAGTCATAATTGTTGAGAACATAGCGAGCAGCTGATCTTTGGACCATTTCTACTTTGTGAATGAGATATTTCTGCCAGGGGCACCAGACTGTAGCACAGTATTCGACTTGGGGGCGGACATAAGTTTTGTAAGCTGCTTCCTTGACCCGGGCATTTTTTGTTTTGATATTTCTTTCGATGAACCTGAGAGTTTGGTTAGCTTTCGAGGTGATAGTGTTTATGTCGGGGGCCCAGTTGAGGTCCTTACTGATATTGACACCAAGATATTTAGCTTGGTCCGTGGACTTAAGTTCTATGTTATGGAGTTTATAGGGAAACAGGAATGGTCCGCGTTTCCTGTGGATACGAAGGACCTCACATTTGTCAGGATTGAACTCCATAGCCCAGTCCTGTTCCCATAGTTCTAAAGAAAAAAGGTCTTGCTGGAGTTTTTCCGCTGATGATTTTGAAGTAATGGTAAGATACATAATGGTGTCGTCTGCAAATAACCGTACTCTACTTTTGACACTCTCAGGCAGGTCGTTAATATAGGCAAGGAAGAGGCAGGGGCCCAGGACTAAGCCCTGGGGGACCCCTGACAGTACAGGTAACCTGTCGGAGAATTGGCCTTCCACTACTACTTGTTGGGATCTATTGTTCAGGAAGGACTTGACCCAGCCAGTAACTTTGGGATCGAGACCAAGTTGGTGGAGTTTATGGACTAGCTTATGGTGATCAACCTTGTCAAAGGCTTTACTGAAGTCCATGACAATGACATCAGTTTGCTGACCTTGGTCTAAAGAGTCAGCGATTTCTTGTGTGAAGCCTATCAGTTGGGTCTCGCAACTGTGTTTTGACCTGAATCCGTGTTGCTTTGGAGCCGCCACCATAGCGCAGTTGGTTAGGCATAAGACTTCCAATCTGGAAGTCGTGGGTTCGATCCCCGGTGGCGGCAAATATCCTTTCCGACGTTTGTCTCTCACCAATGGGTAGATAATCGTAAACCTATGCGAGATAGCAGTCGGAGGCTAGGAAAGGGTGTAATGGTAGTACAGGTGAAAGAAATACCAGGAATCCATTGTTAGGTGCTCCGGCCGCCGCGATATAACTGCGAAATTGTTGAAAGCGGCGTAAAACCCCATTCAAACAAACAAACAAACAGTGTTGCTTTGGGCTTAAGATGTTGTGGGTATCAAAGTATGACATAATGTTGGAGACCATAATGTGTTCAATTAATTTAGAAGCTATACAGGTAAGGGATATGGGCCGGTAGTTACTGGCTTTTGATTTTTCACCTTTCTTGTAGACAGGGGAGATGATAGCATGGCGCCAGTCATCCGGGACAATACCAGAGTCGAGTGAGAGCTGAAAGATGTAGGTTAACATTCGGGCAATTTCTGCATGTAGCTCTTTAAGGAGTCTCGGGGATAGCTCACCGGGTCCGGAAGCCTTACTTGGGTTTAGGCCAGTTAAGGGTTTGTCTACCCCAGCATTTGTTATTTGGATTGGTGTCATTCTGGGGCAAGGGAGTTTGTGTGTAAGACTTTTTGCAAGTTGTGCTATTCGGAGGGGTTGAGACCGAGAAAAGACTGATTCAAATTGTTTGTTTAGAATGTTTGCTTTTTTACGGGGATCGGTGTGCGTGGCTCCATCACTATAAAGTGGGGCAATACCACTGTTTTCAGTTTTATTGTGTTTGACAAAGGAATAGAACTTTTTCTTTTGGCCTGTGATGGAGTCATTTGAGAATATAACTGTGTCAAGGTATGACCAATAGGCTTTTCTTATTTTACTTTGTATTGTTTTCTTAATGGATTTAAAGGAGGAGACCTTGTCAGGTTGCACAGCACGAGACTTCTTGATTTTCTTATATAGCTTGTTTCTTTTCCTTATTAGTTTTACTATTTCATGTGTTATCCAGGGGAGGTCTTGTCTGGTTTTGCATGTGCGTGCAGGAATATGTTTTGTGCTAAGTCTGTTCAATTCTGACTTAAGACTGAGCCAGGATGTGTTCGGACCTGTGTAATTTTGTGAGAAGAACTTTTGGCTAAATGTGACTAAATCTCTTTTGAAGTTGGCCCAGTTTGCACGTTTATAAGACTTAATTTCCCGTTTAGTTTGAATTGGGCGACCCCTCATTAGGTTGATCTCGTGGTGGACTATGTCATGATCAGATGTTCCAAGGCTTGGCAATGTTTGAATCTTGTGAACTATAGAGGGATTGTTTGTCAGGAAGAGATCTAGGATATTTTTATCCCTTGTGGGTGTCTTAACCATCTGCTCAAGATTCAGGTTCGTGAGATTTTCACAGAATGAGTCGTACAATGTTTTGAATTTACATGAGGGGTCTGGGCATTGCATATTCCAATCCATGGCTGGGAGGTTAAAATCACCAAAGATCCAAATGTGGCTATTTTTAGGTATCTTTGTAACAGAAGACCATAATTATTTTAAGGACTGTTCATCAGATTCATGTGGTTTGTAGAAAGATGCAATGTAAATATCTTTTATGCCTTTGACACAGATTTTTGACCATGTGATATTGCAATCAGTATTTAGGTGAGGTTGTTCTTGGCTTACTAGGGTGTTATGGATGGCAAGCAATACTCCTCCACCTTTCTGGTGTAACCGGTCGTCTCGATATATGTTATAGTTAAGATTGCTTGGAAAGACTTCAGGGGTGTTAACCTCAGGTGTAAGCCATGTTTCAGTAAGACAGATAATTTCAGGCTTGGTTTGATGTATGACTTGATGTAATTCAGGAATTTTGTTTCTAATTGATCTGCAATTAATGTTCAAGATTGATATGCGTTGTGATCTCTTTAGTTGGGGGCAACGTTTGGACTGTTTCAGAGGTGCTTTTGGTGTGGATGAGGCCTGTGGCGGGTTTAACCTGTCTGTTTGGGGTGACAGGAAGCTTGAAGAGACTACATTATAAAGGGCTGAGGTTTCAAGGTCAGAATGGGTTGAATTTTCTAAGGTATTTAGTGATTCTGATAGATGTGTGGACGAGTTTGTCTTACAACAGATGCATTTCCATTCGAAGCTAGATGGGAGGTCTTCATATGTGCTACAGCCGATTCCCTGACAGGCTATGTGAAACCACTGACTGCAATTATCGCATACTTTGGCGTTACATGTCCAGGTGACATCCAAGCCACAAGAACCACAGGGGTAATCAGGCCCTGGGTTTGTTTCAATGTCTGGCGTTTGGGTTGCTAGCAAGCAGTGTAGGAATATAAGGTAGCAAGTATTTCTAGATGGATATTTACCAGTAGGGGGGGATACTAATATATTTCCTGAGCGAGGCAAATAGTGTGTGGTCTCTTGGGACCATCATACCTGGGGATTGAATAAGTACAGTGGAAGCTTTATTACTCTGCTTACCATGGAAGTGGAATCCACTCAGTCTAATAATGGTTAAAATAGCAAAAACGGTGATCAATGTTACCTGTAGTTTCATTTTTCATGTGTAATAATGAACGGCCGGAAGTTTGGAAAAATGGCGGAAGTAAACCAAAATGGCCGACAGAAACCATGGAAACATCCAAGCCAGGCTTGGATTTTTTCTCTAAACCGGATTTTGCAATGAGATTCAGTAGGTATTTTGAGCCAGGACTATGAGATATAACCTTTATAGTGCTAAATATAAGCTCAAGGGGGACAACTACCTTGGCAACCAATATATCGTTGATAGATTGGGTGGCTAGCCTACAATATAGGGTTAATCAGCTTGCGGATGGTGTTATTTAACAAAAATTAAAAAAAAAAATCAACCGAAAATTATACCCGTTACATCTATACTTAGGAAAACCCTGCCAGATTTCGATAAAATTTACCTGAGTCGAGGACGACAGGAAGTGGGATATTGTTGACATTTTGAGAGGTGAATATTGACGATTAAAATCTTACGAAATTATTCAAGCTTTTACATCCCTTCGAAGAAGAAAAAAATAAATAAAGTAAAAGTTTATCTAAATTTCCTCTAAGATTTTTATTTTGGATTTTTTATCTTAAAAAATCGCATTTTTAGCCAATCAAATCGTTGGCTCCGGCGCCCTTACGGAAAAAATCACACTTTTTTTTTCGCATAGTAAAAATGATAGGTCGGGTCTAAAACACCCTTTTGACAAATCGTCTTAAAAAAACAAACAAAAACGGTACTACCGCGAAACGATCTTCGATCGTGTCTTGCTTCGCAAGACACGATCTGCGATCGTTATTATTGACTGAAGATTGGTCAATAAATTGTCAATTCTATTGACTAACAATAAAAAGGCAAGGGTTTGGGTGATTTGAAGACTGGCCGAATGATTGACAGATAATGTACGGTGTAAGGGTGAAATTGAAGATTGGATGATATGTTTATTTGAAACTTTTGTCACCAATGAAGTATTACTTATATTGCCAATTATATTGATCCTGCTTGAGTTTATAAGAAAAAACAAAACAACAGAAAACAAAATTCATATGTGACCCGTCACGCAAAAAGGGACCATCTGGGTAGTGCGTAAAGTGTCGACCCTAGTCAGACTGCGCGAAACTTTTCGCTCTTTGCTTATTTTCTGAATCTAGAATGAAAAATCTACCTTCCATTGAAAGATATTTTGAAAGTATACCTCTGGTTGATCTGTGCTTGACCCAATCTCTTTTCCAAATATTTATTCAATAAAGTTCCCATATGGTCCCTTTTCGCCTGACGGATCACATATACTTTTTTTTTTTAAAGATTTTTAGCAATACTGTCCTGATTTCAAGTTGAAAACGTTCGCGCAATGCTTATAAAATGTTATAGAAGAGGTCAATCGGATATCGCTTTTAACCCTTTCCTATTTTACAAAATTTTCGACCTGTCCAAATTCAAAGGTTTTGCAGACGAAAATTTAAAGTGGATTTAATTTGAAAAATAACCATTCAGTAGGGTAGAAAATAGTGTGGAAAAAGAAGAAATTGCTTGTCAGAAGCAATTTCTTCTTTTTTCACAACGTTTTCTCAATCATAAAATCACAGGCACGTAAAAAGCAGGGATTAAACAGCAAAGGGTTAAAGAATTCATATACGGAAATGTTGGTTGGCCCGTTCTAGATTTATTAAATTAGCCAAGTTTGAAAAGTTTCGATTCCAATCAGCCTACCCAATCCGTGAAGGCTGACCAATGTCGACACTTCACGCAATTCTAAGATTGTCAATTTTAGACTTACATGTCACGTTTGAGTCTTTGTGTGGCATTTCCAACAATTTCGCGAATACGCAAGGCACTAGCATTGACCAGCATCAACACGATAAGAATTTTGGAATAATTTTGGAATGAAATTGAATGCGAGTATGGCGCGAGTTCTGAGTGAAATTCAAGAGAGGTAAACCAATATCGCTTATTGGGATAAAGATGATTAAAATAAGCTATATTTATTACCCCCTATTAATAAAATATGCATAATTTATTGTTTCTGTATCTTTATGGACCAACCAGACACTTTAAAATCCACACCAGCCAATAAAATCGAAAAATAATTTGGTCGAATGAAATGGAATTTTAATCGTCTTGGCCCTTTTTGAAATGTTTTCTTAAGATTTATGGAGCGTTTTTGACCGATTTGAGTGAGTGTTTGGAATGAATGAATGGAGTGCTGAGTGAGCGAATTGGAATGGGTTTGATTGAGATGAAAGTCAATTTCTCGATGTTATTAACTGTATATTTCTACAAAGTGCATACGGTGGTGAGGACTCTGTTCAAACTGCGGACTCTCAAGCTGTGCAGCACTACGTTCAGGATGACAAAATGGTACAAACAGTTTTCCAATTATACCCCGCTTTGCACGTGCATTTGCGTGCAAAGCGGGGTATAAATGGCAAACTGTTTGCACTGTTTTGTCATTCTAAACGCAGGCAGGTAAATTTTGCTTTTCTTTCGTTAAATGCGCATAGGTTTGAAATGGCTCGCATAGGTATATATTTTTGTGAAATTGATAAAAAGAGACCGGACCGTCTTTCAGATGTCAATCAGAGGCGGAATGTAAAAAAAAAATAAAAAAAAAAAAAAATAGATAAATAAAAGAATGATCCAGGAAAACCTGCATTGACGACTATAAAATTGTCAACAGACTTAATCCCCAATTCTACAAAAAAGCATTTTTTTTTTATTCACAAGACAAAAGAATGTTAGATGTTATGTTAGCATTTACCCACGATCCTTATATTTATGGACTGACGTAATTAAATAAGAAGGCATTATGGAAAAAAGGAGATAGTCTGTTACAAATACAAGTCATTTTCCCTCTTTTTCTCAATCACGCTATTTCTACATTACCTTTGTATTTTTTATTAGCTCACCTGAGCACGAAGTGCTCAAGGTGAGCTATTGGGATCGTAGAATGTCCGTCGTCCGTCGTCAGTCGTGCGTCGTGCGTCGTGCGTCGTCCACAATGTCTTTAAACATCTCCTCCTATACCAGTGGGCCAATCTTGATGAAACTTGGCAGGGATATTCCTTGGGTCAAGCTCTACCAAAGTTGTTCAAATAATCGAAATCCACCCTTAACTTTCCCTTTACCCTTAACAAAAAGGGTGAAAATATGCAAATCTTTAAAAATCTTCTTCTCTGAAACCAGAAGGCAGGCAGCTTTCATATTTGGTATGTAGCATCATCTAGTGGACCTCTACCAAGTTTCATCATATCAAGACCCTGGGGTCTTATTTGGACTTTGCCCGGGCGCAACCCTTTTTACATAGAATCAAAGAGTGAAAATCTTTAAAAATCTTCTTCTCTGAAACCAACTTGCAGACAGCTTTAATATTTGATGTGTAGCATCACATGTGGGCCTCTACCAAGTTTGTTCATATCAAGACCCTTGGGTCATATTTGGGCTTTGCAAGGGTGCATCCCTTTATCTCATATGAGCACGAAGGGTAAAAAACGAAAATCTTCAAAAATCTTCTTCTATGAAACCGGATGGCAGACAGCTTTCATATTTGGTATGTAGCATCATCTAGTGGACCTCTACCAAGTTTCTTCATATCAAGACCCTAGGATCATATTTGGGCTCCACCCGGGCGCAACACTTTTTACATAGAATCAAAGAGCGAAAATCTTTTACAATCGTCTTTAATTGAAACCAAAGGACACACTGCCTTCATTTTTGGTATGTAGCATCATCTAGTGGGCCTCTACCAAGTTTGTTCATATCAAGACCCTGGGGTCATATTTGGGCTCAAACCGGGCGCATCCCTTTCAGCTCATCTGAGCACGATGGGTGAAAATAGGAAAACCTTCAAAAATCTTCTTCTCTGAAACCAGATGTCAGACAGCTTTCATATTTAGCATGTAGCATCATCTTATGCATCAAGTTTGTTCATATCAAGACCCTGGGATCACATTTGGGGTCCACCCGGGTGCATCCCTTTTTACATAGAATCAAAGAGCAAAAAGGCATATCTGTCTTGCTCTTCGCTTAAAACGTTCCATGGTATTGATCTTAGGCAATTATCTTCTTTTTGACATCTGCCTATCTAATTAATGTGATGTCCCAGGGGTCAAAAAGACTCAGGTGAGCGATCTAGGACCATCTTGGTCCTCTTGTTTAATTTCAACACACAATGAATTTTTTGTTGAAATTGATTGAATTAGGATGAGTCTGAAATGGCTCATTTTGTATAAGTCACGGTAAGGTATCTGAAATCATCAGGTGAGTTCGGGCTAATAATGTGTAAACCCAGACTCGAAAAACCTGCATCCCTTAACATCCTGCATGTATAAATGGCGGACGGAACTGAATGCGGATTATCATCAAATGTTTAAAATACATCTATACTGATACTGTAGGAATTGATTTAAACTCTTGAGCATTCTAACGTTCTATGCATTTCTAGATTATTCCATTGTATTATTTGAAGGAATCTGTGAAACGCTTTCGGTTCATAAGTACTTTTTGTCTTCAGACTAAGAGAGGGTGTCACCTTTTTCTAAAATGTGTGCATTTCATACTAATTCGGATACTATTTGATGAATCATTTGTGGACACATAATTTAATTACAGTTAGTAACATCGTAAAATTGACATTCATCTCAATCAAAACCGTTCTAAATCACTTACTCAGCGCTTTATTCATTTATTCACCCATTCTAACCATTCAAAAGGGCTCCAAAATAACTAAAAAATTTTAACCACAACTATATTAAAAAAAGTGTAAATAGAAATAAGATCGCAAATTCACTGACATAATTGAAATTGGAATAGTTTGATTGATTCTTGAAGAAATAGAAAGCTATTCATAGAACTTGTATTTTATTAAAGGGATGTAAAAATTAGTTATATTAGGTAACATTCCTTTAATTTCACTCAAAACTCACTCAAATCACTTATTAGATATCATTCCAAAATTATCAACCTTGTCAGTTTCACGAACTTGTTAATTGTAGAACTGGGATTTATTACTGAAGGATTAAGCATGTAAGGTACACCAATTAGTTTTATACATACAATGGATTGTTCATTTTTTTTTTTCGCTATATTACAGTTAGTTACATCATGAAATTGACATTCATCTCAATCAAATACATTCTCATTCGCTCATTCAGCACTCCATTCATTCATTCCAAACACTTACTCAAACCATCCAAAAACGCTCCAAACTAACCGAAAAACATATAACAACAATCTCGTTCAAAATAAGAATAGATGGGACAAAAATCTGGATTTCACTTAATTAATTGAAATTGTAATAGTCTGATTGGATCTAGATGATATAGGCAGCTACTTAAGGAACATTTATGCAAATTCTTAAAGAGAGGTAATTGATATTGCTAATTTTGTTCATCCTGAACAAAATTTGTGATATTGATCACCTCCCATTAAATTCACTCCTTACTTGCTCCACACACTCATTCCATTCCAAAATCATTCCCAAATTATTCACCTTGTCAATTTTACGATGTTCTTAACTATATTTATTGCCAATAGTTATTGTTAATTGTAAAATTTGCTGCTGGCTTCTTTATTCTCCTTACTCTTGACTTAGCAGGAAATCCTCAATATTGACTGTGTTGGTTGCGCAATCTGACCGGCCTCAAAACTATTCGCCTTTCTGCATTTTTCTTAATCTAAAATGGCCTCTCTACGTTCACATATGATTATTTTCGAAATACAAGTTCTTGTTGACCTCTTCTGTGTTAATTCTTTTCTTCGAATATTATTTTTTGAACTTCCTTAATGTTGTTTCTTGCATGACGGACCACATTTGCATGCATTCAGATATCCATCTTAGTTCATAATATTTATATACTTAGTTCCAAAAGAAAGTGTGCACTTTTGAATTTGCAATATCTCTAAAATTATGCAATCTATCGTCATGAAATGTCACATGACTATCCCCAAGAGTATGTGCAAACGATATTTGAAAACAAAAATCACGCAATGGGCAAAAATTTTCTGCTAATTTGGTACATTTGATTTTGCATGTTTTACATGTGCAACACGCGTTAGACGAATCATTGGTCTGAAAATGCATTCAGTTCAATCTTTGCGACTTTCCTAAGCATAAAATCACATCTTCAATACAATTGTGCAAGATGCTACAGCGTAGTTTAGCTACCAATAAACGTCGTTGCGTAAAATCGAACATTGTCAGATTTAGAACGTCATTAAAATTGATTGAGCATTTATATTCCAATAGAAATCGATACCATAATTTTATAAGGTCTTAAATAAGCAAATCGAGATGTCATAGAACGCCATAGCACCATTCAACGACAAGTTACTGGCCTAACAACGTAGCAGTGTCTAACGTCGACGTACACGTAATGTCTGCATAAAAATTAAAACTTTTTCTTGGAAATGGCTTGGAATGGCTTCTTAAACCCTATAGGGCAACATCAACACATAGCTCGTACCATAGAAAAAGTTGTAAGGAGGTCAAATCTCAACAATTTTAGTTCTGCCTGTGCCTATGCAGCATGCGGTACTTTATCCAAATCTGATTTGACTTTTAATTTCAAAAGGCATTGACTAAGGTATGGTATCAAATTTATTCCATAATTTTCCCCGAACTTTGTAAAAATTTAGATAAATGCAAAAAGTGAAAGTGCACACTTTCTTATGGAACTCAGTATATTATTTGAGCCTGTGCGTGACATTTGCAGCGATTTCAGGTGTACATGATGGTCAGACATTGCGCCTACTGTGCAGCGACATAGTGACATTGAAATATTCCACAACTGCGAACAATTTAGTCACGGCGTGGTGAAGACTTTGATCAGACTGTGCAGCTGCACAGGCTAATCTTAGTCTTCGAGTTACACATATGAAATATTGTATGAAATACCCCGCACTTGGCTAATTTATATTATTTATTACTTGTTATTGGTTTTTCTAAATCATTGGATCGCGTAGACTATCATGGAAAATGGTGAAATTCTGTTATTTTTGTTGTGTTATAAAGAGTTTTTCATGTTTAAAGGAATATATCGCAAAATCAGCTGTGTTATTTGTATTGTGTTGTGAAGGGTATTTCGCGCTTAGAGGAATATATCGCAAAATCATGTGTATTATTTGTGTTGTGTTGTGAAGGGTATTTCGTGTTTAAAGGAATATATCGCAAAATCAGCTGTATTATTTGTGTTGTGTTGTGAAGGGTATTTCATGTTTAAAGGAATATATCGCAAAAATCAGCTGTAGTTTGTCTTTGTTTACAATAACGCGTTGTATAAAATAGAACGACCTTCACCTATTGGATTTCACAGCTGATTAGGCCAAGCTATTTGTATTTTACGTTTTCGCAATAAAGCGCCAATTTATTATAAGATCGGGACATGCTTCAAAGACTTAAATTGCATTCCAACAAAGAGTGATTCTTGCTTTTATCTGAATTCAACTCCCGGGAATATATTGCATTCCCATTTATTATCGACAGCTGTATAATTATTACAATGCAAATTATGAATGTACTGTCTGGTAAAGGGTCAAATCCGGTTAAGCTACGGCACAACGCGGTTTAAGATATATCCTTACCATTGAATTTATCTAGGAAACTACGATTGAGATCCGCCAAGGTTCTTTAACGTGCTCGTTGTAACGCACGGTCTCACGGGACCTCGGTTAAAACGTCTCAACCGAAGGACAATTAATTTGTTAGTGTGCAAGCCGGGGAATCGAACCCATGCGATCGGCTTTCAATTGTTTTGAAGTCCGGTGCTCTACCCGACAGATCTAATCGGGCTGTCGTCAGCTACGGTACACTAGACGATGTTTTTTTATAGTCAGTCAACAATATTGTGGCAGGTTTAAAGGTCTTCACGCGAAGACTTTAATATTATCATTTCATAACAAATAATGAAAAAATATACCTGAATAATTATGATAACTATAATTTATTTTGTTAACATAGCGTAACGAAGACAAAACGTTATTTATAGTATTACAGCTGTGCATATCTCTTCTTTAAATGAGAAACGACTCGCATTATTTATAGAAACATGTTTTTTATCTCGACAAACGACTAAAATGCAAATATTTACCACGCATTAATTATCCCTGGCTAGTTTTCTTTTTCCTCTCTTTTTGTTGAAAGAAATAGGAAGCATGTATTGTTACATTTATTACATGATTTATTCCTAAATGATCTAAATAGTCGAAATAGTCTCCGATTGCCTAGGATTGAATAAGGGAATATGGTACAGAGAAACATCTGCATTCTAAAGAATTGCTTTCAAAGGAAATAATTTAAATGAATAAATTTGATAAAAAGATATTCCAATGAAAGTTGCCACTTTATAGAGGTGGCAACTCGAACTCGTGATATAGATTGTAAATATTTGACATATTTCCCTCTGTTTCGTTGATATTAACGAAGTAATATCGGACAGAATTGCATCAAGGTCAAACACTCCTTGTTAATGAAAACTGCACTCGTTGTACCGGGCGTATTGGTTATTTCTAAATCGTACTGCAAATGTAAAACTTCACTCAATATAATGACGCAGAATAAAATACCTCTTTATAATTGCTATAAAATCAAAGAGCTGAAAGTACTGGAATGACTTAACATGGGTGTGAATCAATAATCGTGTTGGAAACATATTTCATGATCAATTCTGGAACCAAAAGAATAAACACTAGAGGATGAAGGCTAAGATTAGACTGCACAAAATGTGCTGTCTGGTCTGTGTCTTTATTTTTTTTACAACTGTATAACAAAGGTTTGGGAATTAGCATGACAAGGGAAAAATTTGAAAGTATTCTATATAGAATTAATATTTGGAATTTACAGAAGGAATAAATCTGGGAACTAGAATACATACCATGAAAATGTTAGATTCATGTTTTATTTAACTCTATATTGAGTGACCTTTAAGTTATTATATTGTGTTTTTAGCTCACCTGAGCACGAAGTGCTCAAGGTGAGCTATTGTGATCGTAGAATGTCCGTTGTCAGTCGTGCGTCGTTCACAATTTCTTTAAACACCTTCTCCTCCTAAACCAGTGGGCCAATCTTAATGAAACTTGGCAGGGATGTTCCTTGGGTCAAGCTCTACCAAAGTTGTTCAAATAAATGGAATCCACCCTAAACTTTCCATTTACCCTTAAGAAAGAGCGTGAAAATTTGAAGATCTTCAAAAATCTTCTTCTCTGAAACCAGAAGGCAGACAGCTTTCATATTTGGTATGTGGCATCATCTAGTGACTTCTACCAGGTTTGTTCATATCAAGACCCTGGGATCATAATTGTTCTCCACCAGGGTGCAACCCTTTTTACACAGAATCAAAGAGCAAAAACCTTAAAAAAATCTTCTTCTCTGGAAGCAGATGACTGACAGCTTTCATATTTGATATGTAGCATCACCTAGTGGGCCTCTACCATGTTCATGTTTGTTCATATTAAGACCCTGGGGTCATATTTGGGCTTTGCCTAAGCGCATCCCTTTTAGCTCATCTGAGCATGAAGGGTAAAAAAATGAAAATCTTCAAAAATCTTCTTCTCTGAAAGCTGAAGGCAGATAGCTTACATCATCTAGTGGACCTCTACCAAGTTTGTACATATCAAGACCTTAGGATCATAGTTGGGGTCCCCCGGTTGCAACCCTTTTTACATAGAATCAAAGAGCGAACATCTTTTAAAATCTTCTTTTCCCAAACAAGAGGGCACACAGCTTTCATGCTTGTTATGTAGCACCATCTAGTGGGCCTCTTACAAGTTTTTCTATATCAAGACCCTGGGGTCATATTTGGGCTCAACCCGGGCGCATCTCTTTTAGCTCATCTGAGCACCATGGGTGAAAATAGGAAAACCTTCAAACATCTTCTTCTCTGAAACCAGAAGGCAGACAGCTTTCGTATTAGGTTTGTAGCATCATCTTATGGACCTCTACCAAGTTTGTTCATATCAAGACCCTTGGGTCACATTTGGGCCCCACCCGGCTGCAACTCTTTTTACATAGAATCAAAGATGGAAAGGCATATATGTCTTGCTCTTGGCTTAAAACATTTCATGGTATTGATCTTATGTAGAGATTGTCTCCTTGTTGACATCTGACTATTTAATTAATGTGATTTCTCAGGGACCAAATAGACTCAGGTGAACGATCTAGGACCATCATGGTCCTCTTGTATATAAAATTATCATTTCCTGAGTCAAGAGACTGATACTGATGTAATTAATTTTTTATAGATTTTAATTAGTTTTTTATCGATTTATCGATTGTGCATCAAGTTCAAAGTTCTAAATGAATATCTAATGCACAAGTTTTGATAGGTTAAAACTGGAGCATAATAAGGTTTAGCCGGATATGAGGTAAGTCACTTGAATCAAAACCTGAATATTTCCATCCCGAAATGAATGAGCTATGACCATCCCTGACCCTCTTGAGTTGATAATATTTCTAACTCTGTACACGGCTAATACAGTTAACAACATCGTGAAATTGACAAGATGAATGATTTTAAAATGATTTTGAACTGAAATTGAATGAATGTGTGGAGCGAGTTTTGAGTGAAACTAAAGGGAGGAATACAAATATCGCTAATTTTGTTCATAATTCATTACCTCCCTTAAAGATAAACATATTACGTACTTAGTGTATTATATAAAAAAAATATCTAACTCGGTTGTGGGAATTAATATTTGTCTCGGCATAGCCTCGACAATGATCAATTCTCCCAACCTTGTTGGATATTTTTTCTCATACAAAACAATTAGTACGTATTATATATATTAATTCTAATAAGCATAGTTGACATTATCTTGAGTATAATATCCATTTTCCTTCTGTTCACGACATAACTCACTTCTACACAAAACTTTGATGGAGAGTTAGGGTTATGACCAGCCTACACATATGTTCTGTCTGCTCTAAGACTACAGTGCCTGTGTTATTGAAATGTACGTAAAATTGGGAAATTTGTTTTTAACAAAACCTAAATTCAACAGGATTATAGCTATTAACGGACAAATGAAACAAACTGAACTGGTACACTTATGTGCATTACACCTTTCCAAACCCTGTTAAACATACCATATCTGACTGTTAACAAGATCGTCAAATTGACAAGGTGAATGATTTTGCAATGATTTTTGAACAAAATTGGCGATATGAATGACATACCCTTAAAAATATGCATACAAGTTCTTTAAAAAACTTTCCTTATACTTTTAATTTCACTTAGACCCAATAAGATGCTTGCAACTTCGATTTCGCAAGTGAAATCGGCTCTTTTCTAGCTTTATATATGTTGAGCGTGGTTGTAGATCGTATCTTCTTTAGTCATTATGGTACGTTTTTGAATGGTTTGAGCGAGTGTTTGGAATAAACGAATGGAGCGCTGAGTGAACGATTTAGAATGGTTTTGATTGAGACTAATGTCAATTTCACGATGTAACTAACTGTAGATGAGGTAATGGTTAAGGTACGGTAAAATACCTAAGGGCAGATAACATGTTAACAACCTAATCAGTTAGTAAAGTTTTGTGTAGATAACCTTTTAGCTTGTGGTATGCACATATGGAGAGATATCTATTTTGGAATTTCAAGTTATTTCTAAATCAGGAGATAGCAGTTTAGTTTTGATTTGAACGCGAAATTCGTTTGTATCTTAAACGAGTTTTTGAAATAAATGTGATACCAGTTTGGTGTTTATAGCATTTAAATCAGCAATTCAAATTATATATTAAATGCTTGGTCGGAAAGAAAATGAAACTGTACGAAACAAATAAGTGATAACCGTAAAATCTTGTGCACAAATAGAAGAGGGTGTGAAAGGTGTTGCACTTGCCAGTCGATCTGTCCGTTTGTAGACCACTTTGTCCGTAGCATAGCCCATAAAGCGTGCAAGATGGAATCACGAAACTTCACAGGTTGATAGATCTCAATGAGGCAAATTGTAGTGCAAAAGGATGATAACCCTGCATATCATGTTTATTCTTTTCTAAAATTACAAATGGTATAAACAAGGACAGTACCTTTGACCTACACTTGTGGGACAAAGATGATTTGAGCTTGTGCGTGATATATCCAACAATTTCAAAAATTCGCAAAGCAAAGACTCTGACCAGCCTGTGCATCCGCACAGTCCGACCAGAGTCTTCATTTTGCGTTTAGTAGATAGATAAGGTCTCAAAGTATCTGCAGACCACTAGGCAACTTTATATTTACAGTATGTGGCTGTCTACGCTACTCAATATTCGCCTCTCACACACATTTCAACTTGTTGGAAATGTCACGCTTAGGCTCATTTATAAATATTTCTTGATTCCACCCCCTTTTAATCAACAAAAATGTGTATGCATGAATGCGACACAAAATCACAACTGAAGGAATGATTTTAAGAAGCGATTTAACACCTTTTTATTTGCTCCCGTAGCATTGCGGTTAATAAATCCTTACCATTATTGATTTGGACTATTAGATGTATCCCGTCACGAGAAAAGGGACCATCTGGGTAGTGCGTAAAATGTCGACCCTAGTCAGACTGCGTAGACTGACTGAGATCAACACGTTTCGTTCTTTACTTAATTCCCGAATCCTGAATGATTAATCCGTCACCCTGTGTAAGTTCTTTTTTGAAATGCGATCAATGGTTTACGCGTACAAGAACCAATCCCTTTCTCAAATATTATTTATAGTAAACGGTGTTCCCAGATGGTCCCTTTCTGAGTGACGGGTCAAATTATTTTACATGAAGTTGTTATCTAAGTTTGGTTCTTTTCTACAGAAATGGCACCAAACAAGATAATGGGCCCTGTGGTGAAAACCCCGGATGTGTCAATTGACTCTGATGACGTCAACGAGGAACCAGCACATGAAACAGAACCGTTTCCAGTTAAAGCAGACGACAAAGAGCAAGTTGAAAACGACGTGGAAAATGAATCTGAAGGTCCAAGGGACAGGGCTCGACATTTACCCATTGATAGAGGTTGGGCTTGGGTTGTTCTATTCGGTAAGTACTTATTTACTAGTGTTTATCATTCATACAGAGCATATTGAATGAGTGATCATGAGATACTAAATTATAAAACCAGACATCTATACCTTTTTTAGATGAAAACGATGCTCTGTCGAGTTTTTATGTATTTCAGAAGACGAGTTTGAGAAATTTTGTACTTAGTGAACTCGAATGATATATTTCATTTGTAATTTATAATTCGTTAATTCAAAATTTCCGCGAAACATATAAAGCAATTTTTTAAATGACGACATTACCTCAATTATGACGTCTTTTCACGACAACAAGTCATCCTTATGATACTCCCTTATCTCATTTACATAGTTATTTCATTAGTGTAATAAACCTCGAGTTCTATTAAAAATATTCAACGGGATTAACTCACTACCGTTACGTGGGTCACATTATAAAGATGTCATAAATATTGAAGGGGGGGGGGGGGGGAATCACTGATCACAAAGAACTATTTCTCTTTTCTCCTTTTTTATTTAATGACGTGTTTTCACAATGTTTGAAGAAAGGGTTCAATTATATATATTTCAATCTTTCGTATACAATGAAATTTTTGAACATTAAATTTTAAGAGAATGATAAATTCAAGACCACAGGGCAAAACGCAGGTTCAGTTTCATTTGGAGTTAAAGATCGTTGAGCAATAAAATCAGTTATTTCTTAATTTCTCAAACATGTGTTTCAAAACGGGGTCGATATTAGTATTTGAATAAGATATCTAGACCGGGTATAAAAGTATGTCCTCGATTTTGACCAACGACAAACAAAGAGATATACAGTTCCCTTTCAGTTCGTTAAACCCACGTGTCAGCCTTCTCGTCCAAGTCCTTAAGGTAGAATACGCATAATTTTGAATTTTGTAATCGGACTTACGTTGCGTTCCCCCGTAAGTCGTAAGGGTTCGATTTCGACCAAAAAAGTAACATTTCTGTTAGCACCTAAGTTGCATTTTCTCTTTAGTGTTACTATTTTCTGGTGGATTATAACCTGATAATTTCACCGAAAAAAGTGGAATTATTAAAATGAAAAAAAAGCGCATTGTTTTGACTGCAGCCTTTTTTCGGTCACTTAACTTTGGGGCGAAACCTAAATATTGCTGCCATCCTCATTTGAGCCTGTGCATGAAATTTCCAACAATTTCATGTGTGCGTGATGAAAAGATGTTGAGTAGCCTGAATACTCACGCAGTGCATTCAAATTAATTTTTGGGTTGTGAATAGCGATTTTAGGAACGTAGCCATCTATTGAGCGCATAGTTAAGACTCTGATTAGACTGTGCCGCCGCACAGACTAATCTGAGTCTCAACATTGCACGCATGTGAAATATACGCTTATTTTAAGGTAGTCCATCCTTAATGACGAACGTTGAATTCGGCATGACTCGTGTTTTATTTGATGATATCTTTTTCCCTTATAGACAATCACGACATTTTACTTCTGCTAAGATGGTGGTGACAATGTTTGGTTTAACCTAAGAAACGATGTTTTCCGAAGCTTTCCGACATCTAGTTTTTAGCTCCACTGGCTGAAAGCCACTGGGGCTATTGTCATGCCGTTGTGTCCGTCGTGCGTCCGTCCGTCCGTGCGTCCGGTCGTAAACTTTTTCTTTAAAAATCTTCTCCTCAGAAACTACTGGATGAATTTCAACCAAACTTCACAGGAATGATCATTGGGTGACCCTATTTCAAAGTTGTTCAAGAAATTTTGATCCAATGAAAAACATGGATTTAATGGGCGTGGCTTATTTCCAAATATGGTAAAACGTGACTTTTCTCAGGTTCTAATTGATGGATACTAATTAAATTTTACATGAATGATCCTTGGGAGACCCTTTATTAGTATACAAAAAAATATTGTGATCGGATGAAAAATATGTATTTCATGGGCGGAGGTCATTTCTCTATATTTTTTTTAGTGGAAACTTTGAAAATCATTTTTTCAGAATGTTACTGATAGATATCAACCAAAGGGCTAGGTTCATTAAGGGGTTAAAATGGCCCTATTTCAATTTTAGTTAAAACATGAGTTCTTTCAATCCTTATGCTGTGGAGATTAAGAAAAAGACAAATAAAATTGATTCTGACTTTGGACTGTTGCCATAGCAACCATTTTATTCTTATTGAAAAAATCAAGAAATGACATACCTTTAAGCTTTACCTCAGTCTTAGATTAATTCATTTGTCTAATTATTGATTGTAAATGTAAGAGAACGGAATCAAGATGAAAATCTACTTCCATGGCAACCAGTAGAAATGTTTCCATAGTAACAAGTGCGTGCATCAACCTTCTTTTTTTGTAAAACTGCATTTTTGTCATTGAAAAACTGTGATTTTAACAAAAGATATATATTCATTTACTTAAAAGAAACTAGGAACCTATTTCTGTTTAAATTTTATCACGTTGCTATGGTTACAGAGTGGGGAAACTAATTTCTAATGTAAAAAAATAGACGAAAAACCTGTATTTTTAGTATTTTAACAAATAATCACTACAGTATTCGAAGAATGGGTGTGGAAATATCTTTGCTTCAAATAATCATTTTTCGTTTTCAAATGCAAATTCTGTTGCTATGGAAACATAGTGACCAAAGTAGTTCCAAAACCAATCTGTCTCATTAAGAAGAAATCTTTTGATTGAGGATGCTAAATAATTAGATATAATAATGAATGTATTAGTTTTTAATTCATGGAGGTGTGAAACTAGAAACCTAATTATGTTATATAAAGCTTATGTATGAAACCGCTTCACGTATTCATACAGTGTGAATAGATTTTTAATTTTCATATCTCAATGAGTTAAAAAAAAAACATTTTTATTCCTTAGTAATATGAAAGTGCAATACAGATTACAGATTTTAGACTGGTCAAACCTTTCAACGGGTTCAACTAGAATGTCTTTAAAGAAGACACACCTGCTTTGCACTAACACTTGGGTGTAAGCAGGTTAATACCTAATTTATTCTAGTAATCGCCCATGAATGACTATGTTTGGCGATTATAAAAGGCATTCTCGTAAAGATATGTGTATATTATGCCATAAATTGATGTCCAATAAAGTAGTTTTGACAATTCTTTTCTGGTACGATGCCCGGAAAAAGTTCGATTTCGGCAAGTAATAACGCCGACGATCTTGCTGTTTTTTTTTTTTTTTTTTTTTGGTTTATTTAAGTTTAGTTTGAACGTTTATAAATAGAGAGAAACAAACCAATGCCAGGGAGTTGTATTTAAATGCCTGTTTTATTTACTGATACATTTTTTTCAGACTGTCTGACAAAGATTTTGGCGAGGAAGACAGAAATTATTTGATTAATAAAAGAGTTTAGTAAACAATTCTCCAGTTTCAGAGTAGTACCGATTGAGTTCTCGTATATCTAAGTTGCAAACTGACAATTTAAAAGATAGTCGTAATAAGAAATTATGCGCAATCGAAATTGCCTACCTGCAGCGAAAATGAAATGCACAATCCTGTTTTCCTCAAATTTAAATTCCGTAATGTAGCCACAAAAGACGACTTAAGTATGAATTTATCCTAATAATTGAAAGGGTTTGACATCTCCCGGGACAAGTGTAAGGCGCGTGCAAGCTCCGAAAACTCTGCTAAAAAATAGAGGTCGGCAACTTTGATCACCTGTTCAACCCCCGTGTTAAATAAACTATTCCGCGTCCTTTACCTCATTACGGGACTAAAATGTTATTAACTCTAGCCTTTTTGGTCAGATAGCTACTCGAATTAACTTTCGGATTCAATGATTGAAACAAGAATCATGAAATATCGGAAGATGCTTTCTATTTAATTGTTTCTGAAAATAATCGTATTATTTGATGAAAAATATCATAATCATTTTGAACTAAACATTTTATTCGTTTTTCGTCAGTAGAAAGTTAATGCATATTCTGCTTTTCGGTTAACCTCGAAAATGAATCCAAATGATCAATCACCGTCATTCGGTATTTGTCGCAGATATTTTATACTTTTTGTTGTAAAAATAGGGAAATCTACATGGCAGAGCGCGGATATAATGAAGCAATTTATCCCAAATCGAGAGATGGGCGATTATTAGAGTTTCCAACTTTTTCCGAAATTAACCCAAAATGGCCGATTTTGAGCAGTGTTTGGGGGTTTTGGCGTTTATCAGAATATGGGCGAGTATTAGAATAATACGGTAGATCTAATTCTAAATGTTTGAATTTTTTTTTTTAATTTTGGATCCGGCAAGCAGGAATGTTTTTTTTTTATCAAAATTACAACTGCGAAACCTAATGTAAAGATACGGCAAAATGAATTTTGAAAAAAATACTCCAAAAAGATTTTGATAACAGAAAAGATGAGACCGGGATTTGAACCCCGAACTCCGGCATGACAAACCGTAGCTTTAACCACTATACCACGGCGACGTCTGTGCTCATTTAATGAGTATTTAAATCATTATTTAATTTCATGCGTCGAAAACATCGTAATAAAACGTTTATTTCCTTGATTTTCAGGCATAAATTTTTTTTAGGTAGGAACAGCCTTATTAAATAATGCCGTTTCATAGCACCATTGATTATTAATTTTGATGGGGTTGAAAAACTATAGATCTGCTGCTGCGATCCAAGAATTGATCCTTTCCATTTGCTTTGTAACAACAAAAATATTTCTCGAAAAAAATGATAATAAAAAAAATATATAAATAACTTAGGCCTATACCTAAATACTTTAGGGCAGGACTGAAGATTCAATTTTATAACGAGTAAGTACCCGTTGCTAATGACGCAGCTCTCCTGATCAATAGTTACGTCCCCTGCGAATTTACTCGGCACGTATCAAGTTCGTACCGTATAAAATAGTCGAATGACGATATAGTTGGAATAAACGCAAATCAAAAAATATTTTCTAGAAAATTAGTTTGAATGCTCGTTAATTCGCTTTCGTTTCTTGAAATTGTCTATCGTAATAGTCCGAGGAAGAATATTCGAGAATGGTTCCATAGTGACGATACAGATAGTCTATCCGGCCGCGCTGAGATATCTCTTAACAAATCGGGAGCATACAATGTATCTAGGATTTTTTAAACGGGTAACAGCTTACAAATTAGGAGAGTAGTTTCACTGCAGATTGCTGTTGATTTTCTCTGAAAGAATTAAATATTTATGCCTCGGATGGGTTTTCATCTTTTCCTACGAACCCCGGATCCGCAACTGCTCTTTAACAATTTTATTTTTTAAAAGTATGAAGCACTCCACCCGACACCGAATTTATCATCAAAAATTGTTGAACATGATTTACCCTTTCTGTGTGTAAAGTTTCGTGGTGTCGTGTTTGGTGCTTCATACTAATACACAGCCTTTTTTGTGAAAAATAAAGCAAAAAAATGGTGAAAATGCAAATATCTGTCATATTGTTGTTATTTTTTCGTCCTGATAGGAAAGGTTTTCGATTGTACCATGGTACTTATGATGAAGTTAGAGTGTTTAACTTATGTGAAAAGCATTTAAAAGACATTTAAAAAGAATCTAGTTTTTTTGAAAATACAGGGCCGATTAGGGGGGTTTCTGGATTTGGTCCTTTTACATGAATGATCCTTGGGTGACCCTTTATCAGTCTAAAAACAGTTATTGTGATCGGGTGGAAAATATATATTTTATGGGCGGAGGTCATTTCTCTATATGTTATATAGTGGAAACTTTGAAAATCATTTTCTCAGAATGTAACAGATGGATATCATTCAAATTTCACTGGAATGACCCTTGAGAGACCCTATATCAGTGTACCAAAAATTATTGCGATCGGATGAAAAATTTGTTTTTTTATGGGCGGAGATCATTTCTCTATATGTTATATAGTGGAAACTTTGAAAATCATTTTTTCAGAATGTTACTGATGGATATCATCAAACTTCATTAGTATGATCCTTAGTAAACCCATTATCATGCAGCCAAAAATTATTGTCATTGGATGAAAAATATGTATTTTATGAGCGGATGTCATTTCTCTTTATGTTATATGGTGGAAACTTTGAAAATCATTTCAACATCAGTAGAACCGAAGATATTTAAAAATCGAGTCAATTTTTATTTTCTATTACAAGAATTTCAAGCCTGTGGAGCGACTCAAGCCATTCATGGCTTTCTAGTTATAAGGAGGGCACTACCTTAAATGGTTTTGTCCTCAAATGATGATATTTTGTTCTTGTTTTTCATCAAATGTACGTTTTATTTGAACGATCTATTCAAGCTTCATCACGTGAAGAACAAAAGCCAAAATCTCAGTTGTAACTTCGTCAATGGTAAAAAATGTCCAGGGAATGAAAGATGAAAAGATGTTTCACTGAAACAAAACAAGCAGGTGTCCTTTATGTGTTTTTTGCTGAACCAAAAAGGTTCTTAAATATATAATAACGGAGTAACTGCAAACGTTTCGAAGGGTGAATACAAAACTTTTGTTAGTACCTACCATTGTATTATGATTTTCGGTGTGGGAGTGAAATAACCCCTTTGAATGTTTTTGATATTACACGGGTGTTATTACACTAGAGGAATAGCTATGCAAATGAGCTCAGAGCTAATAGCAACACTATTTTTTAACAGTGAAAATAACGTCATAATCTACATATTGTGACGCCAATTGTAAACGGCGTGGTTAGTTTCGAGGAAAATTGAAATGATGAATTTTAAAAAATGACGATTTTTCTAAAAAATTATGTCTCATTGTGAATATAAAATAAAATGTGTGCTCATAAAATACCGAATTGTAAACTCGTCATCTAAAACAGGTATAAAACTCGGTACGGCCTCGTTTTTATCTGTGTATAGATGACTCGTATAATAACTCCGGTTTCCTTGACCACTCGGGCAATATTCTCTATAAAGTCAATAGGTACTTACAAAAAATTTGTACTTATACTGAATTCACAAGGTAATGAAATAGTCAGACATTTCTGAATGTCGAAAATTGGCCGTTCTAGGAATTCATATTACGCATCTACGGTTATGGCGCCAAACTATAGGTATGTACCAATTTATATGTACCTGTACTTCGCTTTTAGAGAAAGACAGCGCTTACCTATATATTCAATTTCCACAGATCTTTTTCATAAAACAACAACAACAACAACAACAACAACTGCCAATACTATTACAGTTAACACATCGTGAAATCGACAAGATGCATGATTTAGGAATGATTTGGGGATGAAATTGAAAGAGTGTGTAGAGCGAGTTTTGAGTGAATTAAATGGAAGGCAATCCTTTTATCGCAAATTTTGTTCAGGGTGAACAAAATTAGCAATATTGATTACCTCCCTTTAATAGAATATGCATACAAGTTCTATAAATAGCCTTTTATTTCTTTAAGAACCTATGAGACGCTAACAATTTGAACTACGTCAGAGTAATCGTAATTTTTCTCTATCAAAATTTATTTTGAAGGACGTTGTTGATTCTATATTTTTTCAATGGGCAGGGCGTTTTTGAGTGGTTTGGTTGAGTGTTTGAAATGAATGAATGGAGCGCTGAGTGAGTGATTCAGAATGGTTTTAATTGAATTGAATATCAATTTCAAGATGTAACTAACTGTATAAGGATGTCTACATTTCATAAATGGGAGACTTTGGTGGTTTATCTCCCTTGTTTGCTCTGTGGATTAAATCAGAGGTGTTCCGAAATCGTTAGCAGTCCTTTTAGAAGTTTAACTTTGATTTTATCCATAGTTTCTTTGGGGAAGCTGCGAATTTGATTTTTGCAAATACAAAATACTTGTTTATGCAATTCGTATTAATGATACAGTTTTCAATAGCAAAGAAGAAAATAAATATTTAATTTACGTCAATTATGTCTTAAAATTGAGCAATATTTGATTTAGAGCTTATCTTTAAATCTTACAGTGCAAAGAAAATAAGAATTAAACCCAAGGTAACCACTGATTTGGACCCTTCCTCCTTTGGGAGCATTTCAAGGGAGATAACCAACCGATACCCCTATTAGTTTCCCTAATCTTTTCAGACCAGCGTCGTTACTTTTCGCACCCTATCGATGGCCCCTTACATTATGTCGGGTCACAAATAATTAGATTTTTCAACTTTCAGCTGGTATGTTCTATCTGTCACTGATGGGTGGAATACGAAAGAATCTGGGTATATTTTTCGTATCGTTCCAAAATAGATTCAACTCAAGTGCGGCCTTGACCTCCAGTTTGACCTTGACACAGAGTCTCGTCACGAGTGTTGGATGTGAGTATCCACAATATTCGTTTCTAGATGTCAATAGAGTCCATACTTTGGTAACATGCATTGTGCTTTTCAAAAGAACAATATATCATACATTTCTAGAACGCTATGTCAGCTTGATTATTAGGCAATCGTATATATACACAGTTCCAAACAGGTTTGCAATTGCATTTTGCTTTGTAAGTTTCATTGATCTGAATAACAAAGTAGGCGGAAAGTTAATGAGTACATTTTTTTTGTATTTTGAGCTCACCTGGGCACAACGTGCTCAAAGGGAACTTTTAGGATCACCCTTGGTCCGTGGTCTGTCGTGCGGCGTGCATCGTCCGTCGTCAACCGTCATAAAAACTTCTTCTCCTGAAACACTGGGTCGATTTCAATGAAACTTTGCCAAATTTGTTCATTGGGTGACCCTCCTTTTGTTAAGAAAAACTGTTTGGTCGATAAATAATGGCGTGGAAGTCTTTGCATTTATCACTTTGAAATCTATGAACGACATTTTTCCTGAACCACTTGGTCGATTTCAATGAATCTTTTCCAAAATGTTCCTTGGGTGACCGTCCTCGCAAAGAATTCATGAAATACTGTTTGGCACATAAATATGGGCGTGGCAGTGCGTAGAATATTTTCGCTATGAAATATTTCAACGACATCTCCTGAACCAACGGCCCGATTTCAATGCCAGAATTGTCCTTGAGTGACCCTTCTCAACAATTGTTCTCGAAATTCCAATTCGTACATAAATATAGGCCTCGGCAGGGCGTGTTATTTTTTTTCTGTAAAACCTTTGAACGACACCCCCTCCCGAAATATTGGACCGTTTCTAATGAAACTTTGCGAGGATGTAAAACGTTCACAAAATTCTAATTGGCCCATTTATTTGATTGTGGCCTTTTAAAATATTTGAACGACACCTCCTCCTGAACTATTTTGTAGAAATCACAGAAACCTTCCCAAAATGTTCCTTTGGTGACTTTCTTCGGAAATTGCTTTAAAAAGTTTAATTGGTCTATAAAAATGGACATTTCATGGCGTGGCATTTCTCAGTATGAAATCTTTAAATGACATCCCATGCAACAGCATCTTCTCTATAAACTAGGCAAATTTCAATGAAACTTTGTCCAAGCCATACTGGTGTGACCCTTTCCAAAATTTGTTTTCTAAATAATTAATAGCATTTAATTCATTGCGGGATTTTTTTACTTTCATTTCCTTTAAAGAAATCTTCTCCTTTTAACCATTTTTCAACAAAACTTTACAAGAATATTGTTGGGTACATCCACTGGGCGATTAAAACTCGGGTGAGTGGTAAAGGGCCACTCTGAATCTCTTGTTTAACCCCTGTGATATGTAAACCCCTGTGATATGATAGTAAAACAAAAATAGAAATAGCTGCATGAAACCCCTTTCAAATTAAGATATGTCATGTTTTAATTTAGATGCATATTTTGGGGTCAATCATTATTTTTAACAATTTTAGTAAAGGGTCACTCAAGGAACATCCATAGCAAGTTTCAATGAAATTGGCCCAATGGTTTGGGAGGAGAAGATTTTTAAAGAATTAAAAGTGAAAAAAAATGCCTCGCCCTGCCACGCCCATATTTGGGGGTCAATCAAAATTTCTTTATCAATTTTAGAAGATGGTCACCCTAGGATTATTTCTACAAAGTTTTATGAAAAAACCGCTCATCGGTTTAGGAGAAGAAGATGAATAAAGAAAAAGATTACGAACGAACGGACGGACAGACGGACGCACGATAGACACACCGCCATGACAATAGATCTCTGGCCTTCGGCCAGTGGAGCTAAAAATAGAATAAGCGTCATGAAACCCCTTTCAAAATTAAGATTTGTCATGTTTTAATTTAGATTCGCAGAGTTTAAGAAAATATTTCACACAATTTTAAATCCTAAGGTGGTTTTCATAATGGATTTTTGTGACATTTTTGGCAAAATTAAAGTCAACCCCTGGACTCTTGATTTTCTGATACTAGTATTTCGATGCATTGGATAATTATAGACTCAGCTGTGTTCACATTCGCAATTTTCGGAAATGTCACAAGCTCGCTGTTAATCAGGCTGTTTCGTGCAGCATAGTAGAATTGCCAATGGATCGAACAGGAATTGCGATTTTCATTCTCAAAAAAGTACAAGCATTGAATGAAAAAACCCCTCACAAGATCAGTTATTTATCATGCAACGACGCCTGTAGTGACCTGATATCGCCTGTCTGATAACATGACATGTTATCAGGCAGTCTGCTTTTAGAAACAATTTGCATAAACTTTCACACGAATTTCTTTGATTTTTAAGGGTTTACTATGATTAAGCGGTGAAAAATGATTGCATGATAAATAGAATAACATGTCAGTGTCTTAAAATATCAATGTTATCTGGTCTCGGCTGTGAGAATTTATCATGACTTGTTTGTTATCCAGCTCTGATTGTTATGACCATTGGTATGCAGTATATGGACAATCGTATATCGATTATGATCGGCAGTTGTCTTATGACAGTATCATGCCTCATCAGTGCCTTTGCCACAGAGATCACACTTCTGTATCTATCATTTGGATTCCTGGAAGGTCAGTATTTTGTTTTGTATAACTTTCATATTTAACGGTTGGCAATAATAGCCATAATTGCTTTTTAATGAAGATTTAACAGTTTCTGTTATAGCAAGACGAAAAGTCAATTAATAATGATGGAAAATAATTTGAATTGTTTTAGTGTTTTCATTTGCTTCTAATGCCTCATTTAGTCAATATAAATAATAAAATATAATGATTATTTTTGTTCAAGATGTCACATATCTTTAAAAGATGTCTTGTATATAGAGGATATTGAATGAGTGGTCATGGAATACCGAATTTATTAAACGAGTCATCGATAAACAGTTAAAAAAAGAGGCTGCGCCAAGTTTTTATCTGTTTATAGATGACGAGTTTAATAATATCTGCAATTCGTGAGCACAAATTTGATATTCTATTTATTATATGATCCGAATTTTTGCGAAAAATCGTCAAAATTCTTGAAATTTTACAGTTCAATTTTCCTCGAAACTTATTACGCCGTTTAAAACTGACGTCACAATATACACATTATGACGTCATTTTCGCGGTAACAAAATAGCGTTGCTATTCGCTCTGAGCTCATTTGCATAGTTATTCCACTAGTGCAATAACACTCGTGTAATATCAAAAAAATTCAACGGGTTTATTTCACTCTGGCGACGTAGGTCATATTATAAACAATTTTACATAATAAGATACACTTTTACTGTTATTTTCAATTACCATGCAGCTATGAAAATCGTGAAATCGACAAGGTGAAAGATTTTGGAATGATATTGTTGAATGAGTGTGTGGAGCGAGTTTTAAGTGAAATTCGAGGGCGATAATCGAATATCGCCCATTTTGTTCAGAATAAACAATATTCATTACCTACCTTTAATAAATATACGTACTTTTCTTTCTGTGTGTCTTTGTCGACCAATCAGACACTTTAAAATCCATACCAGCCAATAAAATCGTAGAATAATTTGATAGATTTGAAAAAATGTAGTTCGTCTAGAACGATTTCGAAATGTTTTTTAATGATTTTGGAGCCTTTTTGATCGATTTGAGTCAGTGTTAGGAATAAATGAAAGGGACGCTGAGTGTATAATTTAGAATGGCTGTGATCGGAATGAGTGCCCATTTCACAATGGTTTAACTGTAAAAAGGTATACATTTGCTGCTATTTTCAATAAACCATTTTTTACAGGGCTGGGCGTTTCAATGATACACGCTCCGGTGACAGCGGCAATAGGGGAATACTTCGAAAAGAAGCGAGGATTTGCGAACGGGATTGCGTACAGTGCTGCTAGTTTTGGGGGTCTTATATTTGCACCAATAATCACTGCTTTATTCAACTATTACGGATACTCAGGAACAATGATGTTGGTTGGTGGTATGGCATTTAATATGATGATATCAGGGGCTTTAATGCGACCTATGTCATTTTATGAAAGGAGCAATACTAAATTGGAGAAGCAAGAATTGACTAGTGAAACTAATCACCGTGTTCAATGTGAGAAAGTGGTTACTTCTGATGAAGATATTCCAATAAGTGTCAACTCAGCAAGTATCAAAAATAACGGTTTTCTCAACGTGAATGGCGCGACGAAAAACAAAGTTTTAGATGAGTGTTCAGCGGACAAGCCGTTTAATCCAGCCCTGTCAAAGGTCAAAGGACACCTTACTCCTCGATTAGTTATCAGATCTGATTCACACGATCCCAGTTTAATCAAGGAGAGATCTGGTGCTACATCACCCCTTATATTTCGGCACCGTGCATCATCAGTAGGGGCACGTCACAGAACCGTTTCCGAAACTTCTAGAACATCGAATCCATTGAATCATATAGTTGAGTCATTATCAAGATCAAAAGTTGCTTTGTATGCCAGTACTGAGTTCGTGTACGGGTCTGTGGTTTCAATTAGGGAAATAACTCCACACGAGAATGAATCTGATAGTGAAACAAAATCAAAATCATTGTGTTCAAGGATTAAGAAATCGATATACGAAGCGTTTCATGTTCTGTTTGACAAATCTTTGTTAAGGAATCACGTGTTTCAGTTATTCCTCATCATGGCATTTATGGTGGCTCCGTCCAATGTTTTTCTGTGTGTGTCTCTAGCACCCCACGCCAACGACATGGGAATTTCGAGTAATGATATAGGTATAATGATGTCTGTATTAAGTGGATGTGGAACTGGTAGTCGAGTGCTCACAGCTTTAAGTGCTGACAGAAGTTTTGTCAATCTAACAACATTGCTCGCGTGTGCTTCTATATTTGTTGGCATATTTGCAAACTGCGTCAGACTGTTCCAGACTTACGTTGCTTTGATCGTGTTCGCTGGCGTTTTAGGTAAATATTCCATTCTATTCGAATTAAGCTTCCTTTCATTTCTTTGCATAAAGTAACAGTAGTTTCTCTCAAAGAGTTTAAAAAATCCTTAACGTTTTCCCTTTGAATGAGGATTTTGACTTAAGGTAAAATACAACTCTTAAGATTAGCTGGCTCCATTTTCTTTTTCTTTCTCACTTATTACAATCATTGACTTACGCCTCTTTAAATTAGGTCCTATGTAAAAAAAACACACACAAAACAAAAAAAACATGATGTGGGATGTAAAATAAAGTCAACACACGTGAATTGTGTAGCTGACTTGTCTTAAAGGAAATCAAAAGAGTGGTCTATCTATACCGAATTCATTAAACGAGTCGTCTATAAACAGATTAAAACGAGACTCTGGCGAGATTTTAATCTGTTTAGATGACGTGTTGAACAAATTCGGTATTTATGAGCATAAGTTTGGTATTTTATTTATATAATATGGTATGAATTTTTTTTGGAAAACGAGGAAATTCCATAAACTTATGGATTCAATATGTTCCGCGAAAATTATAACGCTGTTTGCGAATGTCGTCATCAAATGAATATGGCGTCATTTTCACAACCGAAATATAACGTTGCTATACGTTCTTAGCTCATTTGCATGGTTATTCCACTAGTTTAATAACACCCATTTGATATCTAAAATATTCAATTGATGGATTGAATGGAGTTTTACGCCGTTTTAAACATTTGATCAGATATATATCGGCGGCTGGAGCACCTAACAATGGATTCCTGGTATTTCTCTCAGCAGTACAACCGTCACATCCTTCCTAGCCTCAATCTTCTATTTTACATAGGTCTACAATTATCATAAATAAATGTAATATTTTAATATTATGAAGATAAGTATTGCAAGAGAATAATTGCGAGTTTAGTGACAAAATAGAAATTGTTAGCGTCTGATTATTTCTTGAAGAAATAGGAAGCTATTTTTAGAACTTGTTTGCATATTTCATTAAATTGGGGTAATAGATGTCGCTAATTTTGTTCATCCTGAACAAAATTATCGTATTGGATTACCTCTTTTTTTATTTCACTCTAAACGCATTCATCACGCTCATTCAATTTCATTCCGAAATCATTCCTCTTGTCAATTTGACGGTGTTGTTATCTATACATGTAGCTGTTGAAAATGCAAAACGTCGACTCTTAATTTTTTCACTCCACTTGCAGGGTTTTGCTGTGAAATCTACCAGGCAATATACGCAGTAATACTTGTCGACTATCTGACTTTAGCTAAACTCAAGAGCTGTATTGGCTTTGCAATGTTGATTCATGGTGCTTCGTTTGCCGTCGTCTTTCAATTAGTCGGTGAGTATACTTTTGCCTACAAATGCCCATATAAAAATCATTCTTCTACATAAACCAGGCATAAGATCTTAGACTAAATAAGTCATATATTCAACCAAGCAAGATCATTTATATATACAAATCAAATCAAACTCCGCGACATTAAATAATCATTTCATTTGAATTTTGATGACAGTTGAAAAATACAATATTGCATCAACATGGTATATCTGACATACTTATTTATGATACCTATATTCTCCTATATCAGTTTGTCTTTTTACAAAATTTGATTATTCTTAATTCTTTTCAGGGGTGATGAGGGATGCTACAGGGACATATTATCTGTCCTTTCACGTTCTTGGTGCAATGGAAATTATTGGTGCTCTTTTGGCGTTGTCTCTGCCTATTGTTCACAGGCGTTATAACCTTAAGAATAAAGGGTTGACAGTAACTGTTTGATAAATCTTATTCAATCCGCTACGTTCTAAACAATTATGAAAACTTATAACTAAAGCTTTATGAATGATGCAGTGTAGAGGTTTTAAGATAAAACTGGCGAAGACCGACGATAAGCTACTGCAAAGACGGGTTGTGGAATGACATAGTCAATCACCAAGGAGGATACAAACCGAGAAAGAATCAACATCTTACCCGTATTTAATAAAGTCTTTAAAATTTCAATCGGTCTAGACAATCATTCTCCGATATGCATTGCCAAAATTAAAATATACTTACATTATGATATAACATGAGAGAGAAATAATTATCAGTGCATAGGAAAGCATAGTTATACATGTAATTGTATTAACATTGTCTTATTCCTTCAACTAAGACGGTTATTTTGTATGAGTTGTTTAAATGTCATATTGTATCTTTATTGTTCAATATACATGTATACATGTATTGTTATAGTATTAAACATGAATGATCTGAGGACAGGTTATGTTTAAGACTGCTTTTGTATGTTTATGATTTCCTTGCGTACTAGTAATATTTCACGAAATATCACACAATAAGGTACTACGGCTTTTTTCTATCACACCAAATTGAAGTAAGATCGACATGCAACATATCATTTGTTTACTACACGAAGTAATACATTACCCGTCAAAAGTAATCCGTTGTGATTCAGGCCCTTCGGAACACCGCTCGGGTTTTTCCGTAAACTTGAAAGTACTTCGGACGTCATTGTTGTAATTTTGGGTAATTTTTAAGTAATTCGGCTACTAGTCGTACCTCGGTCATTATGTGTGAAAAAATTCTCCGATACTTTCCAATCGTCTATTCATATCTTTTGGGCATATTATAATTTGATGACAAAACGCAGTAAAACACTGCGTTTTGTTATCAAATTATATTATACCAAGTTTAAATCTTTCGTTAAATTTTCTTTTTCTCAGCCATCTTGATAGTTGTGACGTCATGTCAACACACGCGCCAAACGAAGCGTATTCTTCGCTGTCCCCGAATTTATCCCGATGTCTATTCCGTAGAATCGCAGAGGGTTCCAGGTTGATGCAGATCATGTTATATCCTTCAAACGTACACAGCACATCCTTAAAGCTATCTGACTGAAATTGCCACCTGAGCACGACCACAAGATTCAGATTCATATTCCTTTAAAGATTAACTTTCGAAACGAAGAAGAAGATGAAAAAGAAGAAGTTCTTTTCTGTAGAAGCGTTCAAAAGGGGTATTATTGGAGAGTGGTTATTTCTTCAAGAGTATTTTAATATTTGTTCAATGACATTATAGAACACGTGACAGTGAATATCAAGATGTACGGTACACTGGCAGTCGAAGAAGAGGCACTAGTCGTGTCTGCGGCCTTGACCGCTGATATCCAGTCTGTCACAATGGTTTCCAGAACTTGCATTGGCATTGCTCCGTTTTCCAGGATTACTAGGTGGAAATCTTTAATGTCAAATCTTGATCCTATACAAAGAGAAAACATTTCGAGATTAAACGTCCCGTGTATAAGACGCTTCTTATCACAAAACGGTTTCTTGAATAAGCATTAAGAAATTTTACCTAAAAAATGTTTCGGTTTAATAATGCGCAGTTGGTAGCGCGTCAGACTGTCAACCTAGAGGTTCCGGGCTCGATCCCCGACAGCGGCAATTATTCTTTCCGACTCACTGTCTTTCACCAATGGGCTGATTATCATAGACCTATGCGAGATAGTAGCTGGGTGCTTTGAAAGGATGTGATAGTAGTTCTGGTGAGAGAAATGCCGGGAATCCATATTTATGTGCTCCAGACGCCGCGAGATAACTGAAAGATTGTTGAAGCGGCGTAAAACCCTATTCAAACAAATTAAATTGCAATGAAACGTTTACGTCTAATATACATATTCCTGTTTTGGATACGCATCCAAGGCAATGCAGGGTACAGTCTCAGAGACACTTTTCAGAGATTGCTTTGATATCGTGTGTGCAGGTCAAATTATTCAAGCAAAAAACACTGACCTAATTCATTCTCTGCTCTCTGTCTCAATTCTTTTATCTTTATTTCTCCCAACTTGTATGCGCATGCCTGACCCGGCCACGTGATGTAACGGTCTATTTCATTTTCAGCGCTCCCTCTACCGAGAGCTGTATGATCCAAGAGATAATCAATGGCCTCCTCACGTGTCTAACTACAAACGTGAAAACACGCTTAAACTATTTGAGTTTAAAATCTTTTAACTTGAAGGAAGTGGCTTTGAAATATGTCTCAGATATATTTTACAAAGTAATATTTGAACCTGTACGTGATATTTCCAATTTCGAATTTGCGCACATTAAAGACTTTAGCCATTCTAGGAGTATGCAGCGTCTGACCTGTGTCTTTAATTATCGCTATGTATCTACAGATAAGGTCTCAAAGGATGTTGAGACAATCAGGAAATCTTTTAATAACATTATGTCTTGTCTATCCAAAATTGTCCCTTTACACACACACACACACACACATATATATATATATATATATATATATATATATATATATATATATATATATATATATATATATATATATATATATATATATATATATATATATATATATATATATATATATGATAGATTCCTGATTGCTTAATGAAAGTTAATTTTCACGCATTTGCTCTTGTCACAGTACGAAAGATCGAGAAATTTGAATTCATTTCGATCAAAACCTTTCTACATAACTCGTTCAGTCCCTCATTCATTGCATTGAATCTCTTTTCAATCCTTCGAAAAACTAGCTGAAATTTTAGAAAAAAAAAAACTTTTTGAAACCGTTCAAAGTGATCAAAAGTACATTCAAATTGATCAAATTATTTCACGAATTTATGTTACATATTTTGAAGATTAGACAAATCTGTAAATGTCATGCAATGTAAGAAACAAAATATGCAGCTCATTTTAAATTGAAATTAATGTATTGTTGGAATCAGGGGCGCTGTTGTCACGGTGCTGTATATACATGTGATATCAAACTTGGCGATCCCTAAATAGTACTTACTTCAGGTAATGAAGTCCCGTATCTACCACCAGTCTACATGCACGTAGTATCTCATAACTATAGCGACCCATCCTAAAATGTTCAGTAATATAAAGGTTCATACAGAATATTTGTTTGTTCGGCAATCGGTTTCAAAACTCAATCGAGAATTGGCCTTTAGTTGGAAAAGTAAATCAACTAATGATCGATTGTACAATCGTTTTCTTAGAAATTAATAATACAGCTTTCCCAGTATCATCCTTTGAAGAATAGAATGTGAAAGTTTAGTTAAAACTCATGGCCTAAAGACTCTTTCTGTAAATTTTTCTAGTAAATTACTTCATGGATCAGCATGAAACAGTTGTAACTGCCTATAAACATATAGGCAGTTACAACTATTTTACGCTGAGCCATCAAACCGATGTCGTTTTCGAAAACAATGTATAATGGCTTTCATTTGTGTGTTAGAAAATGATTAATCAATAATGAAATGTCTTAGTCGATTATCACAATCCAACTGATTATTGACTATAATCGATTGATCTTCCCATCACTAGTACGATCGATATACATCTTTTATTAAGTGAACAATACAAGCTATATTCAAAAAGTTGGGGAGCCACTACTGAAAATATATTATTTGTTGTTAACGGAACCAAAGATTCATGTAAATCGATTGTACGCGTTAATCGAGCAAAATTCTATTTCTGTGTCCCCACAAAAGAGAATGAAATGTGAACATAAGAAGACAAAACCCTTACGTCACCTTTCACATGAATCGCATGGAAATTAATGGCGTCGTCATTTTCTTTTAATCTGGATCGATGACTTTCTTATTGATCGAAGAAATTATCAAGTACATGTAATAACTTACCGAAAAAGCCGAAAATTTATCGAAAAAACATTGAGAATAATTTTCGATGATTTTATTTGAATAAATATTCAAACACCATTATAAATCTATTCTAGATTATCCATTCAATTCAATTCTTTAATGGCAAAAATCGGCCATTAACAAATCAAACAGATTATGGCAAAGACAAATACATACAAATATTGTACATAGATATTTCAGATGAGAATTGATCCGAAAAAAACACAATTATTAATTAATTTTATTAAGATTTCAGGCAAAGCGTTAGATTGTCTTTTTAGAGAACAAATCAGCCAATGTATGCTAAATAATAAAAAAAAGAAATGTTAATGGTTTTGGTTAGATGCTGAAAGAAAAAAAAAAGATATAGAATCTAGTAAAGATATGAAAGGAATCTTGTTCTCTTTAAGGTTTGAAACTGAATAAAAACTAACCATACTGCTGCATGAAGTTGTTTCGCGTTTTCATACACTGAATTTGAATGACAGTATCGAAACAAGTAATGACGATGAAAAACAAGAGGCCCAAGAGGGCCTGTATCGCTCCACTGGCTTTAAAATCTTTAGACTTTCATTAAATAAAGCTTACTTTAAATGAACATTACATTAACACTCCAAAATCTCCTAAGACCTATTTAGTAATGATTAAAATGTTCTGGTCCATATTGCACCAAAATACTCAATCAAAATGAACCTGCAACCCTTTACCAATCTTATTAAAACATAAGGTTTAGAAGATGTCATTCAAAGATTTCGGGCTCAAAATAGGCCCCACCTGACATGCCCATATTTATGGACCAAACAAAATTTCTTGAAAAATTTAGGTAAATAGTCACCCAAGAAACATTCTGGTAAAGTTTCATTGAAATTGGCTGATAGGTTCAGGAGGAAATATCGTTCAAAGATTTTGGCCTCAATAAAAGCCCCGCCCTGCCACGCCCAAATTTATAGGCCTATCAAAATTTAGCAAAAAAATTTCAAGAAGAGACACTCAAGGAACATTCTGGTAAAGTTTCATTGAAATCAGCCAAGTGGTTCAGGAGGAGATGTCGTTTAAAGATTTCGGGCTCAAAATAAGCCCCGCCCTGCCACGCCCATATTTATGGACCAATCAAAATTTCTTGAACAATTTAAGTAAAAGGTCACCCAAGGAACATTCTGTTAAAGTTTCATTGAAATCGGCCCAGTGGTTCAGGAGGAGATGTCGTTCAAAGATTTCGGGCTCAAAATAAGCCCCGCCCTGCCACGCCCATATACATGGGCTAATCAAAATTTCTTGAACAATTTAAGTAAAGGGCCACCCCAGGAACATCCATGCCAAGTTTCATTGAAATCAGCCCAATGGTTTTGGAGGAGAATATTTTTAAAGATTTCAAAGTGAAAAAATGCCACGCCCTGCCACGCCCATATTTGGGGACCAATCAAAATTCTTTGAACAATTAAAGAAGGGGGCCACCCAAGGATCATTTCTACCAAGTTTCGTTAAAATCCGCCCATTGGTTTGGGAGGAGAATATGTTTAAAGAAAAAGTTTACGCACGGACGGACGGACGCACGGACGCACGCACGCACGGACGCACGACGGACACTCCGCCATGACAATAGCTCGCTGGCCTTCGGCCAGTGGAGCTAAAAAGCAATTGCCTTTGATGATTTGCAATGTTTTTTATTACACAACATCCGCGTTAAAAGCTGGAACCCTACTCTGTGTCCTGGATGACTTAAAGTAGTGGCCCGTAATAGTTCCGTAACGTTTCAGAGGTATTGAACTTTTACAGTGTTAACCGAGGTTTCCTAATGATTTCAGGGAATCTCGCTGAACATTTTGAAAGATCATGGGTTACTAAATGTTGAAGAACTTTTGAATCCCCTACCTTAAGTTAGCCATTCGTGAACGTTTAAACTGGTACCCAGCTTTGCACCTAACCTTGTAAAGCGGTGTATCATTCTAGACGTTCGTGGTAGTTTTATTATTCTGAGCATGGGGCGAGTTAATTACAAGAACAGGAGATCAAATTTAGAAATTATAGTAACTTTTCATATCCATCTGCATACAGCCCAATTTCTTCACCAAGATATTCCGTATACAAAGCCCAACCCTGAAGAAAAATCAAGTTGTAAGCGCAAAACTATTGTACTTGCCTTTTCCAGATATTGTTGTGACGGTGCAAAACTATTGTGATTGCCTGTATATGTAAGGCATATCCATCTTGAATACAATTGTGGTGATTATATACTGAGCGACTTTAGAAACGCAACAAAGAAAATTTGAACTTTTAGCACGGAAAAGTAGATTTGTTTTTACTAGATTTAGCTAAAATCACACAAAAAAAGATACTCTGTTGAATCGACTTAATCTTTTTTTGATCTGACGTTTTAGTTAGGTTCGGCATAGCAATCTACTGTACACTCTTTCTTTGTCATTGCACTTTTCATGCCCGATTGATTTAAAAAATCAGAAATGTGGAAGGTAATTGAGTATGTCAAAAGGGAAATTGTTCCTTTGAATCGGAACCTCGATTAGACTAAAAAAAAGTATTGAATTTTTTCCATCAATATTTGAACATCTGAAAGGTACGGCCTTGCCAATAAGGAGTTTCAGAAGACTTTGCGTGTTAAAATGACGTTAGTGTCATGTCGTAAACACGCTCAAAATGTCATCTCAGTTCTAAAACGACATGTCTGCTAAGGGGTGAAAAGCGTTAACAGGCGTTGTTTGCCCAAACTGCATTCACATGAGCAACGTTTTTGGTTCCACGAAAGGAATGGAAAGGCATGTTAGTGACGTCATTTCTGGTCAAAAATACGACGTTTTGGTGTCGTCTTAGGACAAAACGTGCTAAAAAGCAGTATTGATGATTTGTTTGACATCTTGATTCATAAAACCTCACTCTAAAATTTGTTTCGCTTTTGGTTCATTTGAAGAGAAAATATCGTCCTAACAGCAGGGCTATGGAGAAATTTCAACTTTCGTGGGTATGTTTAAAATTGTCACCGTATTTTGAATACAAGAAAATGTTTCAAAATGACATTGATGTTGGATAAAAGGTAAATTGTTAGGGTAACAAAATAAGTATATTTTAGTTCGAGCCTGTTCACTTATATTTGCATGTTAGTGATATTTTTAAGGATTGCGTTTTTAAAGTCGCTCAGTATATAAAGGCCATAGGGATTTCACGGTCATACTATTACAGTACTATAAGACGCTATGAACTTTGATTGATTGATGGAATGATTTATGTTTAACGCCGTTTCAAATTATTGCAGTTATATCGCAGTTATATTGTGGTGGCTGGTACATCTATCCATGGCTTGCTGTTGTGTCTTACACCAGTTGCGCATCCCTTGTAGGAGCACTTCTTCTATGCCCATATGACGCTTATCAGAATGACTTTTGTCCAATATCGGATGAAAGAGGGCCGAAAAGGGGTTTGGAACTCGAAGGTATGACAAAAATGTCTATTCTAAACGTCTTTAAGCAGCAATTGGAATTCATATCCATGCTTAAATAAAATGGGGAAAAATCAACAAACCAAAAACAACAACAACAACAACAAAAAGAAATGTACGCTAAATTGAACATTTGGAGCTTTTTTAGACATTTTCTAAATTAATCTTGAACTATATCTAGGCTAGTCTTTGATCTCTATCGAGTCGCCACCATAGCGCAGTTGGTTAGGCATAAGTCGTGGGTTCGATCCCCGGCGGCGGCAAATATCCTTTCCGACGTTTGTCTCTCACCAATGGGTAGATAATCGTAAACCTATGTGAGAAAGCAGTCGGAGGCTAGGAAAGGGTGTAATGGTAGTACATGTGAAAGAAATACCAGGAGTCCATTGTTCCGGCCGTCGCGATATAACTGCGAAATTGTTGAAAGCGACGTAAAAACCATTCAAACAAACAAATCCAATCTGGAAGTCGTGGGTTCGATCCCCGGTGGCGGCAAATATCCTTTCCGACGTTTGTCTCTCACCAATGGGTAGATAATCGTAAACCTATGTGAGATAGCAGTCGGAGGCTAGGAAAGGGTGTAATGGTAATTCAGGTGAAGGAAATACCAGGAATCCATTGTTAGGTGCTCCGGCCGCCGCGATATAACTGCGGAATTGTTGAAAGCGGCGTAAAACTAATTAAAAAAAAAAACAAAAAACAAACAAACAAACAAACAAACAAATGATCTCTATCGGTTGCGAACTGGTTAGACTGACTAGGTTTGAAACTTTTCGTTCTTGGCTGATTTTCTGAATCTGAACCGATCTTTCTACCTTCTGATAGAAAGAATATTTGAAGTAATACCTTCGGTTGACCTCTTCTGGAACCAATCTCTTTTTCAAATATGTGACCCGTCGGGCGAAAAGGGACTATCTAGAACTTCGTAAAAAAAATATTTGAAAAAGAGATTGGTTCTAGAACAGGTCAACCAGAGGTCGAATTTCAAAAATTATTTCACAGGAATGTAGATTAATTATTCTAGATTCAGAAAATTAGAAAAGAGCGAAAAGTTTCGACCCTAGTCAGCCTGCGCAATCTGCGCAGTCTGACAAGGGTCGATATTTTACGCACTTCCCCTGGTGGTCCCTTTATTTTTTTTGAGTGTTTCGATGGTCCCCTTTCGCCTGATTGGTCACATATGTTTTACCTCAACATAGGCCGAGTAGAACGGGTACCAATTTGGTAAAACATTGAAGGTCAGAATGGTATTCTTTCGAAAGTCTGGCAGGTTAGCTTTCATAGAGTAACTGTGCTGAAAACGGAAAGTAAAAACGAAAACAAACTTTACGTTCAGAGTATGAGGAAGTATGAGGACGATTATACAATTTGCCATTTTTTACACGTGAGTATTTGTTTGTTCTCGAACGTTCCCCGATCGCCCTTACCATAAACGTAGGAGATTATTGAGATAAGATGTTAACGTGACCATTTAGTTTTCATGTAGGAGAAGAAGAGAATATTTATAATAAATGTATACTGAACCACAAAAGAAATGTCGCACTAGGACTGATTTTTTATATATTTATACAGAATACTTTGATGAATAGAGTTATTTTCAATCATCAAATGAAAAGTCCTATTCTATGATAATGTCAACACTAATTTTAGTACCTGTTTAAGACCCGGTCACACTGCACTTAAGGATACAATAAGGAAGTAAATTGTTTGAAAATCTATATACCCACAGAAAAGACGATTTGCGTCTGTTCCCCACCCAGTACATGCGCTATATATATGCATACTCCCTGTACGTCGAGCGTCCGTCCACTTTGATTTCATACGCACATAAAGTTGTTTTGAGCTGCACAAAATATGTAGATCGGATAAAATTCCCACTGCAGACAGTTAAGAACATCGTGAAATTGACAAGACGAAGTGTTGCAGTGTGACCGGGCCTTTAGATAACAGCGATGCGTTTGTTCATGTCCGAGTGAAAAAGATAAACCACAAGAGATGTATAGCGTAACTAAGATTTCCTAAATTATTAGTGACTGACTGTGCTGTTTGTGGCATATTACCGGATTGTGATTATATTTTTCATCTGTGTCAGCGATTATCCTTTAGACATTGTTGAAAAACAAGACAAATTTCAGGTAATTCCTTGCGTACCATTCTTAAATTAAGGATTTGATATGCTAATGTCTATTAAAGTTTCTAAGGCTATTGGTGAAAAACTTAAATCCGTCAAAAACAACAAGAACAACAACAACAAAAACAACAACAACAAAATCCGTTGAATTGGTGCGAGAATTTTTCAAATAACCTTTTTCCGATTTGGAACGAAATCTAAAAAGGTTCAAATAATCAATACTTCAATTCAATATTTCTTATATCAATAGGGACACACAAAAATAAAGAACAATTGATTTTGCAAAATTTCATCGCCAAATTCTTCCCATCTTACGCGCATTATATCACCGCTATACATAACTTATTAAAACAGCCTAACAAAAGTTTGACCTAGAGTAAGTTTTCTCCATCCTTGAGACTATAGACCGTGAGCTGACTGTAGACCCCCCCCTCCCCTCAAGGGGGGAGTTTTGGTCACTATGATTTCTCAATACAGCAATGTATAAGCTACAAAATGAGACATGTTAACATACGTAACCCTGTATTGTTTTAAGAATATCTCTTTAAAGATAAAAAAGTATTCAAAGAAGCATCAAAATAACATACGTTACCCTGTATTGATTTAAGAATATCTCTTTGAAGATTAAAAAGTATTCAAAGAAGCAATAATTCCAATAATCTATGCTTTTTATGAGGACAGTTAAATGCAGAGGGGTTATTTCTATTGGTATTAAACAAAAAAAATCAATTAATCATGATCTTCTTGTAAAATACGTTACCAAATTAATACAATATGTTAAGCCAGTTTTAGGAAGCATTCTACCTACTTTTGGGTCCAAATTCTCATGATTAATAATACAATCTACTCTATCTACCTTAAAAGGTTTGGCAATATTTTTGACACAAATAGAAGAGTTTACTGATTATAAAATCTGTAATATACTTGAATAAATTAGTTCCTCTTTGCAAAACAAACAATCAATTTTGAATTCCAAGTACCACATTAACACTTTCCTGTTTAACAAAATTTCGGACCTGTCCAAATTTTGCTGACGAAAATTAAAAGTGTTATTGTTATTTTTAGACACTTACATGTTATTCTCTATACGAATGCCACGATCATATTAATTTATGTAGAAAACCAAACTACATGGAAACGATATTTTGATAACAGATGAACTTTTGGAATCAGCTGAATGTTGAAATTAAGATTGTCCTTTGGATATTTTAACTGCATATTTTAAGCTGTAGCTACGATTGTTTTGTAACATGCATACTCACACTTCCCATGGTCTAAACAGATTGATGGTAAACGAGCCAGGACTATTTTCTGTAGCAGATGAATACCCACCACCCAAACTATCGCTGGTCGACGCTTCTACTCTATAAAGTTAATGAAACATGAACGATAGCCTTTTTCGAGTGGAAATGAAGCTCCTACCATTTAAGCCGAAGAGATGTAACACAAATTGCGAGCGCTGCCACGTTTGGTTGGTCTGTAGTCACTCTAGTTTTTCGACTGAGATGTTGAGTAAAGTTCTAGTCGAAAAAGGGCAATTGCATAAAACATTTTGAGAAAAACCGGTTGCTGACGAAAATTAAAAGTGGATTTAATTTGAAAAACAACCATTCAGTTGGGTAGAAAATAGTGTGGAAAAAGAAGAAATTGCTTGTCAGAAGCAATTTCTTCTTTTTTCACAATGTTTTCTCCATCATAAAATCACAGGCACGTAAAAAGCAGGGATTAAACAGCAAAGGGTTAAATACCATCCTTCTGTTGCTATCCTATGGAACAAGGCCAAAGACTGACAACTGCCCATAATATTATTTTCAAAGCGACTGTTTGCGTTACCGTGCACAAAGTGGTAAAATCGTCAAATAAACATGAACACGTGTGATGGCCTTGTGGTTTTGGCGGTTGATTAGTGATCCGAAGGTCACAGGCTCAAGCCACACCACTTGGGCGTGTTTAATGTCAAAATAATACGTAGCAGAGTGATTTGGTCACTGCCTGCCCCTCTCAGTGATGTGTGGAAACATCTGAATTGAGTTTGTAAGATAGGAAATATGGCAGAGGGAAAATGCGATTTTACAAATGAACATATATTGTGTGAAACAAGGTACTGCAGATAACATTTTTAATGTGTAGGACAATAATCATTTCTTATTTTTATCAATATATTGAATTTGATCAGTATCTTTAATTCAAATTCTACCTGTTGATGATTTTGTGTTATTTACTTTCTTTTAATTTTTGTTATATATAACATGAACTGAAAAAACAACAACACTGGCTATAAGGATTTTTGTAGCTTAGCAAAAACTTAGTTGTCGGACATAGCTTGTTTTCCTTGGCAAGACATAACATACATAATAATTAGTCTGGTGTTACATGTTTTACAATTACAAAATTCTTATAGGAAAGTTCTCCCCAGTACAGCATCATCTATAAGAACATTCGTAGTAAATATTATGTGTTTTTTTTCAAATACTAATTGAAACCGATTCAATTAGATTCAACAAGTATCTGTAAGGTTTTCTTCTAATTTATTTATTACTTTCGGAAATACTCGCTAGTCAAGGGCTTCATCCATTGGTCAGTGCAACACTATAGTAAGTGCCTATATATTTATAGACACTTACCATAGTATTGCGCTGACCCCTCGATATGAAAAATATGGTACGGGAAACACCCCTTGGGGCGAAACCATTCTCAGCCCATGGCCTACTAGTCGAGTTTATTGTCACGAGTGACGAATGTTATGTTATCTTCAATGTTGTCGACAGGTTTTTGTAGTGCGGCGTGTTTTCTTTTGTATTATGTTTGCTATTGAGATATGAAACTACCCAACTTTTGATGTATGCATCAATTAAAAACAAAATACGAAGCTTCGTTTTTAAAATGAAATGTATTTTATGTCAGTTATTTCGGAATCCTTACAAAAGTGTTCAAATAAATTGTACGGATGAAAGTGGACGGTCGTATCAATGTACACGGACCAAGATGCCATTATGACAACTGCATGTAGGTCTCACTACAGTTAGAAACATCGTAATATTGACAAGATGAATGAGTTTAAAATGATTTTAGTTATAAATTGAATGAGTGTGTGAAGCGAGTTTTTATTGGGTTTCAACGGAGGTGAAACATAATCGACAATTTCGTCCAAATTAGCGACAAATTTTTACCTTCCTTCAATGAAATCTACATATTTTTTTTATTTGGGTCTTCATGGTCCAGTAAGACGCTTAAAATTCAATACCAGCCAATAAAATAATGCAATTATTCAATCGGTTTAATTGAGATGTTAATCATATTGAACGACAATTTAGGAGCGTTTTTGAGTGATAAGAGTGAGAATTTAAAATGAATGATATTGGCGGTGAGCGAGTAGTTTTGAATAGTCTGGATCTGAATAGTTGTCAATTTCGTAATACGATTAACCGTAAAGACGTTTGAATCATTGACTCCAGTTATTCGTTGATACTTTGAGGTGAAGCATTTAGACATTACAGTTAGTTACATCAAGAAATTGACATTCACCTCAATCAAAACCATTCTTAATCGCTCACTTACCGCTCCATTCATTCATTACAAACACTCACTCAAACCACTGAAAAACGCTCAAACCCATTTAAAAATATAGACTAACCAACGTCATTCAAAAATGGTTTTGATTGAGAAAAATCGCGATTTCACTAACATAATTCAAATTATTAGCGTCTCATAGGATCTTGAAGATATAGGAAGCCATGTATAAAACTTGAATGCATTTTTTATTAAAGGGAGGTAATCAATATCGCAAATTTTGTTCACGATATAGGATTACCTCCCATTAAATTAACTCAAAACTCGCTCCACACACTCAATCGATTTCATTCCTTAATCATTCCAAAATCTTTCACCTTGTCAATTTCATGATGTCGTTAACTGTAATATTACAACTTGAGCATGGGCATGACATTTAGAGAATATCGCATATGCGCAAAGCATCACTTCTGCTAGCCTGTGTAAACGCAACATCTGGCCAGCGTCACTACAGTAATAACATCGTGAAATTGACAAGGTGAATGGTTTTGGAATAATTTCGGAATGAAATTGAATGAGTGAGAGGAGCGAGTTTTGAGTGAAATTTAAGGGAGGTAATCCAATATCATGAAATTATTCTGGATGAACAAAACTAACGATATTAATTACCCCCCTTTAATAAAATTTGCAAAGAAGCTCTAGAAATAGCTTTCTATTTCCTCAAGAACCAAACAGACGTTTAAATTTTCAAATATGTTAGAGAAATAGCGATTTATTCCACGTGTATTCATCTTGGATGTAGTTGTTGATCTTAGCTTTTTTTTTTAAAATGAGCGTTTTTGAATGGTTTGGGTGAGTTTTTGAAATAAATGAATAGAGCGTTGAATGAGTGATTTAGAATGGTTTTGTTTGAGATGAATGTGAATTTCACGATGTAACTAACTGTACCCGCTTTGTGGATAGGTAAGCCTAGGAATACAACGTTTTTTCAGGTGCTCTGCGAATATTCTTTTTGAATTTAGACATTGTTGACATAATTGAATGCTCGAGTCTGAAGCACGTGTAAAACTGATGGAAATGTCATACAGCCTTTAATACATAGCACGGAAAAGAACTTTATCATGCAACGAAGCCTGTAATACCCTGATAACACCTGCTTGATAACATAACATGATATCAGTCAGTCTATTTTTAGAATTTGCATACACTTTCACCCGAATTTCTTTGATTTTTAAGGGTTCATTAAAAACAAGGGCTGAAATTAATTGCACGATAAATAGAATAACACGTTAGTGTCTTAAAATATCAATGTTATTTGGTCTCGGCTGCGAGAAATTATCATGACTCGGCAGAGCCTCGTCCTGATAAATTCTCCCAACCTCGACCAGATAACATTGTTATTTTTAGACACTTACATGTTATTCTCTATACGAATGCCACGATCATATTAATTTATGTAGAAAACCAAACTACATGGAAACGATATTTTGATAACAGATGAACTTTTGGAATCAGCTGAATGTTGAAATTAAGATTGTCCTTTGGATATTTTAACTGCATATTTTAAGCTGTAGCTACGATTGTTTTGTAACATGCATACTCAAACTTCCCATGGTCTAAACAGATTGATGGTAAACGAGCCAGGACTATTTTCTGTAGCGGATGAATACCCACCACCCAAACTATCGCTGGTCGACGCTTCTACTCTTTAAAGTTAATGAAACATGAACGATAGCCTTTTTCAAGTGGAAATGAAGCTCCTACCATTTAAGCCGAAGAGATGTAACACAAATTGCGAGCGCTGCCACGTTTGGTTGGTCTGTAGTCACTCTAGTTTTTCGACTGAGATGTTGAGTAAAGTTCTAGTCGAAAAAGGGCAATTGCATAAAACATTTTGAGAAAAACCGGTTCAAGTATAAGTATTGGTATATATACATAATGGGAGACTTTGGTGTGTTATCTCCCTTGTTTGCTTTCTGGATTAAATCAGAGGTGTTCCAAAATCGTTAGCGGTCCTTTTTTACAATTTTCCTTTGATTTTATCCATGGTCTCTTTGGAGAAGTTGCGAATTTTATTTTTGTAAATACAAAATACTTATTTATGCAATTCGTATTTATGATACAGTTTTCAATAGCAATGAAGAAAATGGTTATTTATTCTACGTCAAATGTATCTTATAAATTGCACAATATTTGATTTAGAGCTTATCTTTTAATCTTACAGTGCAAAGAAAATAAGGATAAAACCCAAGGTAACCACTGATTTGGACCCTTCCTCCTTTGGGAGTATTTCAAGGGAGATAACCAACCGATATCACTCATTATATGAAATGAGTAAAGGGCTTTAAAGGGAAGGATGATATCTGGATCGTGTTTTCGAAATCATCTCTCTTAGATTAAGGTTACGATACAATCAAAACATAGTAAATAAATGAATAATTAAACAACTACATTTTCATGACGACTTATTAACGTACCTAAAGCGATTTGATTTTAACAGAACCAGACAAAATAAATCTGGAACTTACATCTTACATGACTGCCCCGGTGGCCTAGTGGTAAATGCACTCGACCCGTGACCTGGAGGTCCGTGGTTCGAGCCCTATTGTCGACGGGGTGTGTTTATGGGCAAAACACTTAATAGCTAGCCCTAGTTCACCCATCTGTAAAAAATGGGTAGCAGTGGGTTTAAACCACTGCCTCTCTCTCGGGGACGTGAAAACATCAGGATTGAATGTTCGAGAGCGATTCTATAAGCTTAAATTAGTATAACTATTAACATCTTACATGTATTGGTCACTGCATATTTCTTTCTTTTAATCATGCTTTTCGGAAGTAAACTGAATCCTGCATTACATAGACTTTGAAAGGTAAATCAATATCAAGAAATTCCGTAATCGGTACATATCTTAAATCGATCAAAAGAACGAAATGAAGAGCCAATGGAGGACACAATTTATTCTTTGAGACGAATCACAGTTTTCTCAATCAAAGGAATTTCACCCAATTAGATTCGGGTATGATGTAGTTCAAACAAAACGAGATGCAAACTCGGAAACACCCCCCCACCCACACACACACACAAACTGGTTTTAATGTAGATCTTTGCAAAAGAGGCGAACTCTCTGAAATTTACCCAATCCTCAATGTTAATTTTGAAATAGGGGACGCCTAAGAGTCATCAATGAGTAATAATTTTCATTCGTTATTCAAGCGACAGAGAAGAAATTAGTTTCAATCTTTATGTATATGTACCTACATCAAAGGCACGTCAGGTATATCTTTAAAATACTGTCCAAGTTTGGGGTTAATCCTCTTAAAAACAGTGTCGTTGTATCGTGAAAGAATTTCGTCCTGATAAGCAACAATGATATGAATGCCAATAGCAATGATAAGAATAATAACAATGTCAACAAATAGACAATGGCAATAGTAATAATAATAATAATAATAATATTAATAATAATAATAATAACAATAATAATGGTAATTCATTCATTCTCTTTATTTCTTCCTTATGGACATTAATTGAGCATTGACAATTTTATGTATTACATCAATTAATGAACTAGAACATATTTACACACATATAATAAACAATAAGAGAAACAATGTAGTTACATTCTCAAACTTAATTTACGTTTGTGGTTAGTTAGGTCCATGGTAACATTTGTAAAGGAGGTGGACGCATTTCATCACAAGTTCTTCAGATTCGAACAAGTCAGACCTGAGTCTGGTCCCCAGCACTAAATTTAAAAGGTCAGCACAGGTGGCCAGCATCAGCATAATCTCTATATTAGCGTCTCTAGGTACAATAATGATAATAATAATGATAATAATAATAATAATAATAATAATAATAATAATAATAATAATAATAATAATAATAATAATAATAATAATAATAATAATTACGAAAAAAATAATTATTATAATAGTAAAGATAAAGATAATAAAATATGAAACAAGACAATGCACAAATTCTGTATCTGTATCAAGATGAAAAAAAAACACTAGTCTGATTAAAAAAATAATCATATTTATAATTATATTATAAATAATTGTATGAAATAAATTTAAGAAGAGAAAATGCCTTTTCATCCAAACGTTTACCATAATATTATTCACCAGGAATATCCATGTTTGTTTTTTTATACTTTTTTGATACAAACATTGCTTTGGTATAACCGTCGTTTTCGCCGTCTTCAAATGAAATATGAAACAAGGGACTCTCCCTTGGGGTCCTTTGCTCGATTTCGTGCTGGAAAACGTACCAAGAAAAACTGTTTTGAAATATTTTAATTTTAGCAGTGTTCATCAGCATTCGTACATCGTGGTTGGCTTAAAAAATAGTTCTAATTCTCGAGAACTGAGAAACCAATTTTATGTACGCAGCTATTTTGTCAGCTTGGGCACAAATAAGCCTTACAAGAAATCTATCTCACAATGGAGAAATCTTTGTATTTTTTATAATAATTAATCATAAGATACGAACATAATATACCTTAAAAAAGTTTTTAATTCGCGAGGAAACAAGACTATAAACCTATTCACACTTATGTATGAACCAGCTTCGCGTATTCATACAGTGTGAGAAGTTTTTTTTTTTTTTTTTTTTTTTTAGTTTTAATGGCTCTATAAATTAAAAAAAAAAGATACTTTCTATTTTTCTTAATTGAATTTCTAGAGAGAAAGTAAACATTTACATAGATTAACATTATCTAAAATATACAAAAAAATGTAGAAATGCTATGCAGGAAATATAAGCAACTCACAGTATCATTAGAATAGAAGCGTGAATCTCCCTCCAAGCTTTCAAAAAACTCGGCTATAGTACCGGAAAATCCAAGCTCCTTCGTGATCTGAAATAGTTATTCACTCTTATCTGGTTTTTAACAAAAACATTAAGCAAAACTTGCTTTGAGATGGATATGCAAAAGCGATTTGTCATTTAATAATCGACTTCAGAATTCGTGATAACTCGATTATCTGATATCTTGATAAATTTGAACATTTCGTGAAAATACCGCGATATTGCCAATCTTTGTTATTTTTTTTTTTTTTTGGTAAATGGTAGCAGTTCTATGCACCCATATAAAAGCTCACTTCACTCATAATACAAAGGAACTTATTCAAGTTGTATTTAAATATTTAGATCGCCATATAGAATTTGATCACTGATTCAATTTTCTATTGATAAAGAAAACAAGCAGAAAAGTAAGGCTTATATCAGACTGCACCTCTGTCTAGGCTGATCTTAATCTTTACTGTCTGCAAAAGCTGTGTAAAGCAGGAATGTGTCTTGAACAGCATAAGAGATAATCATACCTGATTCATGCTTGTTATGATTCTATCCACCTCTTCAAGTCCTTTATTATGCACATCCATCGGGTCCATGTCAAAGGACAAATGCCATTTTAAACAGGCTTTGTAATACTCGTTAGTTCTGTCCCAAGCATTCACGCCCCATTCTGTACGGGTATTTGGCATATATTCCTGAAAAGATTCTCAAATTATCATGCAAATTCCACCTCTTGTAGTGTAAACACGTACGAAATTTTACAAAGCCATCGTATTACATATGGTCAAAGTAAATTGAACATCAAATTGACTAGGTGAAATTTTAGACGACTTTTAAGCCGATCAATTTAGACCCTATTTCCATTGAAAGGCTCTAAAATGGTGTATAAAATGGCGTAAAAAGTTGCGGTAAACGCGACAATTTATCTTGACAGTCATTGATCAATTGTCGCATGTGCAGACTAGCGATAATTAAGTGACCGCGTTCGGAAAATGTATGTTTCTGCATTTACATTACATGAAACAAATCCGTAGTCCAATGTTTTGTTCTGACGTTTTGGCAATTTGTGAGAAGCTGAAATATTTTTGCCCCAAACTTTGATAGAATTATTTAGAAAAAATAGATGAAAGGTTATTTGATTGTTTTCTCCCCTTTTTACGCCACCACAACGAAAGGTGTTTTGATTTTTTTTTTGGGGGGGGGGGGTGTTATTGTCTTGACATGTCTGTTAGTCTGTTTGTTTGTCGGATTGTTTTCAAAATTTGTCATGACCACAAACAAGTAAGGCATAGAGCCTTCATACTTACATGAGTATTTATTTCTTGTTTCAAGAGCTTTGTGTCGGCCTGTCTGTCAAGTTCATCTATCAAAGCAAAGGTAATTATTTGATTGCTTTCTTTTCTATTACGCCAACGCAGATCGGGGACATACATTGATTTGGTCCATCTGTTCGTTTGTTTATCTGTTTCAAGACATTTTTGGCGACCAAATTTTAATTCTATTGCGTGACTGAACCAAGAAACTATCTATTATTGTATCCTTCTGCAATTCAACTACCATTTTGACCATTTTGAGTCATTTTCTGACCACATAGAATAAACATTGTAAAATGACTTATTACTTTTGCAAATTTTGGAGATTTGGGCAGCCATCTTGGATTGCCCAATGTTGCCAAAAGAGCATCAACCGGATATCATGTCTGGAAAACCATGTCTACACTTTTCAGCAATAAAATATTCTATAGATGTTATTGCAAGGTCTTGCCCCGGTGCTGCCGGACTAAAAGACCTTTATAAGAGTCCGACTTTCAAGTTCATCTATTAAGGTTAAGGTTATATTTCAAGGTCAAATAATTCGGAAATTGTGGAAAAAAAGAAATTGTCGGCGGGATCAATAAAAACATCTTATTAACAATTTGAAAAGAATAATAGGTGTAAATAGAAATAAAGGAATACAATTCTTTTCCTTACATCTTGTATAGATTTTTTGAGGTCTCTGAATGCGTTCATGTAAGCCGAAACTGCATCTCTTCCCCTTTGACGTATGTTTTCCCTGCAGGCGGAGAAAAATAAATTAGGTTTTTGGTCCATTTGTAGTTAACAAAAATATTATACCGGTTAAAATATTTTTAAGCTAAAATTTGAGGACCGAAAGTGTTATGACGACCTTGTTTAAAAACTTGTTCGTGTGCAAGAAACCTTACTTCAGATTATTCAAGCTACATTTAATTTTTTTTTTTTTGAATTCATTAGTGATTGACCGAAGGATTTTCTTTAATAGTCGGTCATTTCTTATTTTTATTTGGTGATGTACAGTAAAACCTGTGTTAAGCGACCACCATAAGGCGTTCGTTTATAGGAATGGTCGCTTTATACAATATATTATTATAAGGACAGATATTTTTGAATAGGATATATAGATTATTTTATAACTCATGCTGAATCATATGATGTTTGAATCCAACAGTATCCTTTCGTTGAGACGATTCTAATGGGTTCCAACAACAGAGTATTCGTTTAAGAATGTCCAATTTTTTAGAGATTTGCTGACGATGACGGACTTTTAGTGGTGGTCGCTTAATAAAAGTAGTAACTAAATAGAAGTGGTCACTTCAGTTATATTGACTGTATTTTGATAAGACTTGTCGTTTTGAATTCAGCAAGGCCAGGAGTGTGGCTATCGACCTGATAATTAAGTTTATCTTATAACTATACAAATATCCGTGTGATAACATCCCGTATGATATTTTTGATAATACCACATAGTTATTTTTAGAACAATGATATAATGCGGTTATTTTTACAAACTTGCATTTCAGTTAGAAACACCGACGAAAATGAGACAAATATATGTTATAAGATAAATATAATACGTACTTAGTGTATTGTATGAAAAAATATCAAACTCGGTTGTGAGAATTGATAATTGTCTCGGCAGAGCCTCGACAATGATCAATTCTCCCAACCTCGTTAGATATTTTTTTTCATATAAAACACTAAGTACGTATTATATATTTCTAACCTACCACTCTCGTTGTGGGATGGATGACACGTTAAGTCGGTCACCAAACACTCTGTAATAATACGGAGATTCTTCCGACGTGTTGTATATCTTAAGATCGATTTGAGTTGGAACTCGTGCCTATAAAATACGAACAGAATGTAATCTGATTGATATAAGTAATAAGAAAAAGTCTCAGATTTATTATAAAAGTAATGTCTATTTCATTCGTGTGTGAAAAACGATACGGCCAAATCCACTCGAATCCGTGTCCATAAAATATGTTCCAAGAAAAACTAAAGTCGATCTTGCACGAGCAACAACGTCTATTAAGCGACCGCTTTCAAAATCCCCTTCTTTAAATAAAAATATCTTTACAAGTAGACATTAATGGTCTGACAGTTAATGTAAATGAATCATATGTTGTTTAAACTCATTCATATTGTCTCAGAGAGAGGATTCTCTTTAGTTTTAACAACATTGGATTATTATATACCGTTCTATATTTAATCAAAACTATTTTTCAAATTTGTACGAAAAAAAGTGTACTAAGCAACCGTTTTCGTAAACGACCCATTTTTTGTGGTTCTGTAAGTGGTCACTAAATCGTAGTTTTGCTATACTTTATTACATGTACCAATCAGGTGTCGTTGTATCCTTCATTTTTTTCTTTAGTTCCGCCACATCAACAAATACAAAATGACAAACAGCGTTAACAACAATAAAATATCGTATTCGGAAAAGGTCAACGGAAAAACTTTTTTAAAATAGAAATAAATTAATCTAATACGGCAAAATGCCCAAAGCGGTATCGAATCAGCGACTATGATCATTCTGTGCAGCCAAGTGCTCTTGACAAAACGTTCGCTTTTCTTGGTATTAGGAAAACTTTTTTCGCTAGACTGCAACAAATGCATTTAACTTTCAGACTATTAACATGAAAATATAGTCTTGAATTTAGATAGTTAGAGAATAAGACTTACCAAAGATACATTATGCAACGTTCTGTTCAGCTGAATCGCCAATCTCATCGATTCCTTTATTTCATCCACCTAAAATAGTTTTGGCCAAACTTAAAGATTACGCAGACACGAAGCTGATATTGTAAGTGAAAGAAGGAGCACCAAATATGATTACTTTATCAGAACTGAGAGTAGTAGGAAGAAGAAAAGTGAACAAAAAGCCTTCTCAGCAAGCTAGATCTTTTGTGTTCCATTTCTTTTTTATTTCACAACTACTTTTTCAAGCATAATTATACAAAATAATAGTAGCATCGATTTATTAATAGCCATTATTAATAGTAATTGCTTTATTATCCAAATTTTGCGAATATATGATACAAGGCAACATTGTAAAATGACGTTAAGGAAAAAAATGAAAGATTATGAAAAAATCGTTTGTATATCTAACCTGTTTTTGTACAGCGTACAGTCTAGCAATATAATTCTCGAAATCTCCCCGTGTATTTGACTTCCATGCCATATACGGGGCCGTATACAGCTGTATACCACCGAGAAATGTGACTGGGCTGAGGGCACCATATCTGAAATGGACTTTACAGTAAACCTCATCAGGAAATTTACCTTCATCTCGATCACAGCCATTCAAAATCATTCGCTCAGCGCATCATTTAGTCATTCAAAACACTCACTCCAATCCTTAAGTAACAAATAAAAAAACGTTCAAAAAACTTCGAAATTGGTAAAAAAATGATTTACATTTCGAATGATTTCAAGATTTTTTGCGTCTGATTTGTCCGTGAAGACATCACGTTGGAAAATTACGTAGACTTTATTAAAGGGAGGTAAAAAAATAAAAATAATTTCGTCTAATTTAACAAAATAATCGATTAAGTTCTACTCTCATTGAGAATCATTCAAAAATCACTCACCACACTCATTGAATTTCATTACAAAATAATTCCAAAAATAATCATTTTCTAAATTTCACGATGTCCCTACTGCATACTACAAAACGGACTATCTGTGAAGTACGAATAATGTACGATAATGTAGAACCTGTTCAGACTGCGCGGGCTTCCCGGACCTAGGAGGGTTGACGCTTTTAGTGATGAGTAGATTTTCTGAATCTAGAATGTTCATTTCATATTTCTATCCAACATATTTTTAAATGCGACATCTAGTTACCCGTGCTGGACCCAATCCTTTTTCGAAAGGATGTTTGAACGTTGTTACCAGATGGTCATTTTTTCTATAGCTTCCTTGCATTTGTGTCAAAATTATAAGAAATAAAGAGAAAAAATGGATCAAAGTGGATCATACTGTGCGGGTTCGACTAGGTTTTACATGTTATATCCAACCTATATGGACACAACAACGAATATTTTTTTATTAAAAGAAATTATGGAGAAAACGGAAACCGCACAAATAATTAAACACGTTGATTAGTCACAAAAGAAAGCATATATAACGGGCAGCGTCGAGGATCCTGACTTTTGCGCAAAAAAACTTCAGAAATCGTACGGCGCGTACGTACGTAAACTTAGCGTGAAAGCTGATTAAGTAGTTACTTTTAAATGTGTCCAAACCTCGTTTTCTTCCAAGCGAACATTAGACAGAATTCAACACAGTTTTCAAATGTTAAGTGTAGATCTATGTTATAGTACAATAAATTCTATAAGTTACAATATTTTATTTGTCAATTCAGAATCTGACTTTTGTTTAGGGCCTCTTGAAATGTTTTAGACAAACAAAATATGGCTTACCTTGCCCATAAATTTCCGTCCAAAAACGTTTGTAGAGAGTCATTGAGTATGTCATAGTTGACCTTGTCTGACTTTTCAAGGTCGTTTCTATTTATTCCCTTAAGTCGCTGGTGGAACTCTAGGGTTTTGTTCTAGAATATAGAGTTATATAAGATGGGACGTTTCTGAAGCCATTATACTGAAAAAAAAAGCTCTGTTGTAGAGTACCAACGTTTTTACTTTCGTATGTAAGGCGTATGCTATCATTACTGATTGGGAAATCTAGATGATAAATTCCAAAAGCACTCTTGTTTTTGTTTTGCTCTATATAGAACATCGAGATGCAATCTTATTTTTGGAATCGTCTTTCTCAAATCGTAAACATTAAACTATTAGTTCTTATAATATGACCGACGTCGCCAGAGTGAAATTATCCCGTTGAATATTTTTGATATTACACGGGTGTTATTACACTAGTGGAATAGCTATGCAAATGAGCTCAAAGCGAATAGCAACGCTATTTTGTAACCGCGAAAATGACGTCATAATCTATGTTTTGTGACGTATTTTTAAACGGCGTTAAAAGTTTGGCGGAAAATTGAAACGTTGAATTTCAAGAATTTTGACGATTTTTCGCTAAAATTCGGGTCATATAATAAACAGAATATAAAAATTTGTGCTCATAAAATACAGAATTTATTAAACTCGTCATCTTAAACAGATAAAAACTCGGCGCAGCCTCGTTTTTATCTGTTAATAGATGACTCGTTTAATAAATTCAGTATTCAATGACCACTCATTCATCCTCTATGAATCGGGGTCGAAACTTTTCCCATTATTCTGATCATCTGTATATAGAATGAGTAGGTCATCTTCATGTTAAAGATTCTTTGATCTTCGATTGATCTTTCTAAATCTACTCAATTTTTCAAATATTCATTTAACCCTTTCCTGTTTTACAAAATTTTGGACCTGTCCAAATTCAAAGGTTTTGCAGACGAAAATTTAAAGTGGATTTAATTTGAAAAATAACCATTCAGTAGGGTAGAAAATAGTGTGGAAAAAGAAGAAATTGCTTGTCAGAAGCAATTTCTTCTTTTTTCACAATGTTTTCTCAATCATAAAATCACAGGCACGTAAAAAGCAGGGATTAAACAGCAAAGGGTTAACAAAGTTCCCAAATGTGCCGGGACACACATGTATATCACATATGTGTAACAAAATACCTGACTTTTATATTGACATAGAAAAATTCCTACCCTATGTGTGTCAAATTTCTGTATATCATACGGCTCCATCACGTCATTATACTCGTACATACCATCATAAGTGGATCGTGTTGGATTAATCATCATTTGCCATACCCAGAAATCGTCTTCAAGCTTCCTCAGATCATCGACAGCGGCACCTGCGTGTGTGTAATTCATACCCAGGGATCAGCGCGAAATATTTTTTCTCATACAGTAAATAACATCGAGAAATTGACAATCATTCCGATCAAAATCATTCTTAATCTATCACTCAGCGCTCCATTCATTCATTCCGACCACTCACTCAAATCGATCAAAAACGCTCAAAAATTATTTTAAAACGTTTCGAAATCATTCAAGACGAGCAATACTTAATGTAAATCGATCAAATTATTCTACTTTTTCATTGACAGATATGGATTTTAACGTTTCTGATTGGTCCACGAAACACAAGAACTGTAAATTACGTATATTTTATTTAAAGGGAGGTAATTCATATTGCTAATTTTGTTCATTTTGAACGAAATTAGCAATATTGGATTACCACCCTTTAATTTCACTCAAAACTCACTCCACACACTCATTCATTTTCATTCCAAAATCATTCCAAAATCATTCATCTAGTCAATTTCACGATGTTGTTAACTGTATCTAGTAAAACTGGACTTAATAGTGCCACTCTGCAAAACTTGCTGGCACGCGATTTCTCTCTTTTTTCGCAATGCTTTCTCCCTCGCAAAAATTATTATTTTGGAAAATTGTTACACAATCGGGTATGAAGAATTTTATTCTGTCTGTTTAGGAGTTTTTTTCGGATGAATTCGGAATGAAGTTTAGTGAATGGGTAAGGAGTTTTTGAGTGACCTTAAATGTAGTTAATATTTCTTTCAAATTGAACGTAACATTTTATATCCTTCGGCCCGAGTTGGCAATTAAAAGATATCTATTTAATCAGGGTCTGAGATCGTAGATTTTTTTTTATACCAAACTGAGAGTTAACTAAGAGTTTACTCAACGTATTTGAGATTTTTTCTCAATTTCTATTGTACTGCTAGGATTATGAAAAATACACGAAAATACAAGAAATTACGATTAAATAGTTATTTGTATTCTTGCTTGATAATGAAGTTCAGGGTAAAACAATCTTAAGGGAATTCTCAATTGAGTATGAACAAAAAATATTATCTCAGACGTAGAAGTAATCACCTGCACTTAATTCTGTAATGAAGCCCAGAACAAACAGACTAAGCAACCGCATCCTGGTATAAAAAGGGAAAAAAACAAGACCTCAAAATCTTGAAATAGAAAAAAAATAGCAGACATTTTATAAGCTGATTATGAGGATCCGGCTAGATTAAAGTTAACCATTTGTTGAAATTTAAACGCAATTCATTTTAGCGAATCAGGTCTGTTGTTTCAATTGGTTTAATTGAACCAAAAAAAAACTGATTCACTAAAATTACCCATTGGTCAGAAATTAACCAATTGCTAAATTTTGCGCAACCAGGCAGGCCGTGGTGTTAAAACGTTTTAGGATTTCTGTCTTCACTCACCATATAAATGTGAAAAGCCTTCTGTACTTTTGTATGCTTATTTGTTTATTGGTTTGGTATGTTTTAGTGCATTTTCCTATGAATATCTAATAAAATCAAAGGAAATAAGGTACATATGAATACCACGGTCTATAAATCGTTTTCACTCATGGCAGATAGGCAAAAGTACACGATAAAAGCTATTATAAATTAATCTAAAGTGCTTTTGATTGTCTGTTTGAATGAGGAATGCGTCACTTTCGACATATTTGCACTTTATCTCGGGAACGGTGATTTCTGTCGTTTCTCACACCAGTGTAATCACAACATTTCTTTTCGAGCCACTAGCTCCTCATCCCAGTTTGGCGTATTGCTTATCATACGCCTTTTGTTAACCCTTTGCTGTTTAATCCCTTCTTTTTACGTGCCTGTGATTTTATGATTGAGAAAACATTGTGAAAAAAGAAGAAATTGCTTCTGACAAGCAATTTCTTCTTTTTCCACACTATTTTCTACCCTACTGAATGGTTATTTTCCAAATTAAATCCACTTTAAATTCTCATCTGCTAAACCTTTGAATTTGGACAGGTCTAAAATTTTGTAAAACAGGAAAGGGTTAAGAGCTAACTGAAAATTTGGGTTGTTATTATCCATTAAATTTTCAAAAGAAAAATTGAGTAGGAAACGTCAATTCTACGTGAAAAAGGTATCCAAAAAAATAGGAAGAATCTTATATAAAAAAAAAACTACGAATGACAACGAAATTAGATCATACCTGCATAAGCCAAATTCGTCTTAGTCTATCCACCAACGAGCGTTACCTTATTTTAACAGTACATCGTGACTCTATGCCAATAAGATTTAAACTCTAGTTGTTTGTTATCAAAGGTACAGATAAGCGGAGGGAGCCGGTCTAAAATCTTTATTTCCGAATGAAACCATATGTTGTGGGTACTCATTGAAATTGTCTCGACGAGACGATTCCAATGGGTACAAGCAACACAAGGTTTAAACTATAATTATTAAAATTATGTGATCTAAGATCCAAAATACCCACTCTATCTGTAGCTCTTTAGATGATAAAGAATATCGTTGGTAAGCATAACTCTGGCTTATTTAACTCATAAATTTTATGTTTAAAAGTAACCCATTCATACAATCTAAGTAATGTCAAGTGTCTCAATTTAAATATCCACACGAAAAGGAACCATTAAACAAAGTTCGTCTTCGGTCATGCTGAAAATGTTTGCGAAACATGTTAGAACTGGTACATTTCAAAACACTGACAAACAATTTTGCATCCTGAAAGCTGGGAAAAGGTTTATTTAAAAAGATATGTGTTATTTAGTTAGAATAAACTATAGATCGTTTGACAGATTCAAGGAAAAACTTTTTTTTTGCGTAAAGGATAATCAAATTGAATAATAATTCTGATTCAGCCATCGTCAAAAAAGGTTTTGAGAGATTGAAAAGTATCGAGTGGTTTATTAACCTGAACATCGAGCATGGCGATCAATTGGTTGTATTTACAGATATACTGTGATATAATTGACCTGACAGGGCGTAGCGTAGCCGCAACATTATTTACTGAGTTTATTTTTAAAATTATTTAATTCTGTCAGAAGTTTGATTGTAACCCGGTATATTTACTATTCAAAATTTAAAAGGGACGATTATCAATTAGTAACATCGTGAAATTGAAATTCATATCGATCAAATCATTCTAAATCGCCCACTGGAAGCACAATTCATTCATTCAGAAAACACATGCAACCCCCCAAGAAACACTTCAAAGTCAATTAAAAATGTTACAGAGTCATTTACTTTTTTAACAAAATCATTCAAATCGAACAATTCATGCATTGCTTTATAAGCTGGTGTGGATTTGAAGCGTCCTGGAAGACACAAAAATCTTTATAGAAAAGTTTGTTTTTTAAGGGAAGTAAAAAAAATATCGCCAATTCCGTCCAATTGGACGAAATTCTCGATAGCGTTTAAGGTTCATGTAAAGCGTTTTGGAACTAAATTGAACGCGGCTACTATTCACAAAAAAGCAGCACAGCTAAACAATATATCACATTGAAGCTGTAGATAAACACAAGCAGCTGCGCAATATTAGAGGCGCAATGTCATAACAGAAAAGCCAAACCATTATGGAAACATTAGAGACACAAGGTCATAACAGGAAAGCCAAACCATTATGGAAAAGGGATATTTTGTTCAAAAGCATCAACTTCATTACGGCTGGATAAAATTTGCCTAAATTGATAAGTATGTAGACAAATGTTTCTACTAGGTACTACTACTACCTTAGATATAAAACTCAGTCTTCAAAGGGCTCTTTTAAAACAATCAATTTCCATTTATTTTATCAAAATACATGTCAAACCGGTTTGTTGTTTGGTCTGTTTTTAAAATAGATGTTAGCTATGGTGCAACATCATACCACAATATCGTGAAATATTTTCTGCAATTTATCTCAAATTATAGATTTTTTAATTCAATGATCTATGATAAACTACTACATATTTATTATTTTGTGAAATAAAACTGATATATTGCTAAACAACCTTACAGGTATATAAACTATTAATGTCCATTTATGTTGTGATAACACACCATACCTAACAAAGATCTACACGTTTACAAAATTACAGCGACATTTATGACATGTGTTTATGAAATGAGTTAAAGTAGATTCCTTGCATAACTACGTCTTGGGACCGAGCTTTATACCAGCGGTTGTAGTAGTACCTGGGTAGTATTTTAGACGGTACTTTGTTAAAATATGAGCCAATTTTATCCAACAGTCATACAGTTGCTTGGTCTGTACAATATGACCCTTTTCCAAAATGTTTTGGCTATGCCGCTACAGCTATGACAGTCTTATGTTGCTTAACTGCTTGGCCTGAAAAGCTTTATTTGATATGTAATATAGCTGGACATACTGCTTTGTCTTGGCAAATGAAGTGCCCTTGAAATTTGGTCTCAAACACTTTACATGAACCGTAACCTCCTTTGAAATAAATCATCCCAAATTAATTCAACTTGTCAGTTTCACGGCGTTCCTAATTGTTGACAATTCCTAATCCATTGATATTAGTATCGCAGCGTAGGTGGGACTGTTTTACCTGTCTACGATCTATGTATGTTATCGACAGATTCAAGAAAAAACACTTTTTGCGTGACGTGTGATCAATGAGGGTAATCATCCTGATACAGCCGACTGCCAAAATATGTTTATAATTTAAAGGTTGGATATTGCCGAGTGGTTTATATTCCTGATCATACAGCATGACGTATAATCAGTTGAATTTATAGGTATCCTGTGATATTATTGACCTGCCAAGGCGTGGCTTCGCCGTGACATAAGCAAGATTCTTTTTTCTTCAATATGGATTCTGTCAATGTTTGTTGTTTACGTAGTAGTAAACATATATATGTTATGCGAAAAGGAGGAATCCCTACCATTCCGGAATTGACCTTTGAAAAGTAGCAATTCTCACTCTGTCGAGAATTCTTACTTTACAAAGTACGAGTCGGGAATTTGTCTGTGCGCAAAGAAGGAATCTGGACAGAGTACAAATCAACATTATATTAATAATTTCTATTTTTATAAAGGAAAAACATGCAAAAGTGACAATTTTGATGAAAGGATAACATTATAGATGGGATACACCACAATCCGCTCTTTTGTAAATAGACTTTTTCGGCTGGGGCCCGTTTTACTAAACATCTTACGATCATTTTCTGCGTACGTCAAAAATTAAAATTACTCCAACAGAATTATCTAGATATTGGATTATGCAATGCATCATCTCAATGGAATCATCTTCTAAAGACGATTCCAATGAGATATTGCAAGGCAGAATCAAACAATGAATGAAAACACCAGGTATGATTTGTGATTTTGACTTACGACTATTTCTTTCGTAAGATGTTTGGTAAAACGGGCCCCAGGTTAGGTCAAATATGATAGTTTGTTTGCTATAATTAGCTAACAACCGTAATAGAATGAAAGAAGACAGGGCAAACAACAACGACACCGGATAAAAGTTTTTCCTAGGGATGTGATAAAATGTTTATTTTTAAAGAAATCTTTTGCTGAAAAGGGAAAGTGTTGGCAAACCATCGAAGCAGAAAAGCGGTAAATATTGGTAGGGCGATACTTCTTGGAATCACGGAACAAAAGACAGATATTACTGCTTTGAAAATTCGAGGAATTTGATGTGATTTTGCTAAAAAATTGCTAGCGTTAGCCATACTGACACTAGACTGGTCACACTGTCAAATATCAGAATAGCCGACAGGCTATTTTGATAGTCGATAGTCGGACCAGTCTATACTTGATCGCCTGAACTTATGACTATCCTCTCATATTTCCAACAATCTTTCTGGTTCTTTCAAAATCGAGTGTTGCGGCCTGTTGTAACTCCAGAACCGTAGTTTGCTTGCTCACGCAGGCAGAAACTACAGTCTTCAACGTTTCCCTGTCCTTTGAAAGTTAGTTTTTTCCCCTACTTAAATGCTACCTTCTTACACCCTTAGATATTTTCGTTCATCAATTTGAAACAACTTAGTAAATAAGCATAGAGGAGAGCGCTCACATCCCCTATATATCTCATTGACATATCTAGTAATGGCGTAGCTGGGGCCTTTTTTAGAGTACGCACAATTGAGGGTGGTTGGGGGGGGGGGGCTCACCCATTAAGGGCGAAGGAACAAGGGCCCTTTATAGGGATAAGGGGTAAAGCCCTACAGGAAGAAAAGAGGAAAAAAAAAAAGCATTAAAGAGGTGCCAAATATGCTCTAAGATGGCGGCACGAGGATAAAAAGTCTTAAGATTTGGTGAATTTCCGATGATTGTTCCAAATCAGATTGCAATCATAGCTCAAGCATTCGCCAACTGACCATTTATACAAGGAAGGATTAGTGGTTCATTTTTACCAAAGATCGTCCCTTGTTTCACAATGAGCATCATGACCCACTGAGGAGTGATAAGCCTTATTAACATGAGGCCTGTAGACGGATCCCGTGCGTCGCCCGCATTCTCGCCGTTATCATAAAATCGTTCAAAATTCGTACTGTAGCATAAGGTGTCCTTTTGATCATAACTCAATTTTACTATCGCTTAAGAACTTGTGATTTCTTGTAACTAAAGGTTACACGTAGCAATCTCGCAGCCATCTCGCATCAAGAAAAATTGCAGCGGATTGAATTTCAAAGGTCTGATACACATCTGCACCTCATAGAGATATACTGTGTGATAAGTATCAGTACAATGTAATTTAAATTTTAGAAGGACTTACAAGTGCATACAAAACACACCAATTCTAATATATTTTGTTAATTCAAGCGCATATAAGTCAAATTCAACTTGACATATAAAATTGGGTTTTTTGCACACTTATTCATCATCGAGAGTTATTCTGGCACGTTTCAGTTCATTCTGATTCAAAATTTTAGAGGGTTGCTCACAAAAGAATTTCCATCGATTCAAGAGCAGATAATTCAAGAAAGATCGAAGCTTTTTTTAATTTCGAAAGTTTTATGCACACCTAAACTTTATAGAGATACATGTGGCAGTGTGGCAAAGTTCAATCCAATATAAATTGTAGAAGTACACAAAGAAAACTACTTTTAAGCTAATTTGTTAAGTCATTGACAGATAATTTAGGAACAACTAGACATGTGTATCTTAAACTTATGCACATTAAGTCATCATGTGTCATTGTGGCAAGTTACACTTCATAACCATTTAAACTGTAGGAGGAGAAATGCATCAAGAATTACAATTATTTTCGTTCATTTCAAGGGTAGATTATTCAAAATAACTCAAGTATTACTGTGGCTACCTAATTCCCAAAGGTCGTATGCACACCTAGACATCATAAATAAGACGTCAAGATTCTGCTCACTTTCATTGATAGTTTAGGAGGAGTTGTGAACACAAATTTGGTAATGGACCGAAGACAGACGGACGACCAGGATCATAACATAATACGACCCTTCGGGCGTAGGAAACCGGATAAAAAGTAATCAACAATTTTGAAATGATTTTCGCTTAAAAGCAATAACCAAGTCATTGTGTGGTATTGTTAATATAAGATGTAACGTGAACCTGGGGTTATATCTGATCGTTTAGCGATCGATGTATGGAGGTCGGACACTGTACTAGCGGTGTTTCTTATAACGAACACTCGAGTCTTTTAACAAGCTTTTTGTTTTTAACTAGCAATCATCTCGAAGGAAAATATATTTTAAATTGTTTCCGCTATATGCAAAATCTTGATATGTGAATAACATGAAATTACGAGCGTATTAGCGTACAGAATGCATATCAAAATAAATTCGAAGACTTCTTGTGTATCGGGCGTCATACACCAATTTTGCGTCAATAGACCTAGTACAACTCACCAAGACTCCATTAAAAACACGGACTTGAAACCATCGATAGCTCTTTTACATTTTTCTTTATTTATTAAATAGAAAGACTTGTAAAACGGTTTTGTATAATTTAATTGGTACCCCCTTAGGCGTCTGTGAAATCTGTTAATAAAGGGTTTCATCTAGATCGAATGATACTCGTTTGTATTTCATAATTAAAACTAGTGGTAATAGAATTTCAAATTTGTACGCAGGGAATTAATCATTATTCAAACTCATAATTCGGTCCAAATTTGTACGCACGTGCGTATGTGCGTACATGGCAGCTACGCCACTGTCTAGTATACTGCCCAGTTTAATTCATTAAGATATCTGGTATACTTGTAAGGAAGTATTTAAGTAAGTATATAAGTATTTTTGAACGGGTCTTTGCTTTTTTAGTGCTCACTAAAGGTAGTCTACCCCTAATGAAAAAAAAAAAAATTAATCGGCACGATGTCGGGAAGTTTCGTCATACATCGGTTTAGGCATGCATAACCAAATTTCTATGTCATCGTCGTAGCAGAACTGAAATAAGTAGGCAACTGACTCATTCGGAACACCACTCGGCTAATCTCACGATCAACCTCGGATGTACATAGACGGACTTTTTTTTAAAAATTACGGGAAAGCCTTCGAAAAACTCGATGACGTCAGTTAAAATGGCGTCAGCCCTCGAAACTGTGAGTGAAAACATTCGACGTCGCCAACGCTACTCGTTTAAGTCACTCGGACGTGAAACCAACGAATCCTAATAAAAATATCTTTACATTCTTAGATAACGGCTGAAAAAATCTTAATTTTTGAGAATGATTCGTCATTCTCAAAAATTAAGATTTTTCAGCCGTTATTTACTGTAAAAGATATAAATATACAGTGCTAGTTTTTCTTACACTGTTACCGCCTAACAAAATACACGATTTCGTTACATACCCATCCGCCTTACATACATCCGAGGTATGTTGTAGTTTACGGAAATGGCCGAGTGATGTTCCGAATGGACTAAGTAAGCACCTACGTCATTTAAGAACTGGTATGACGTAATCAGTGACGAACTTTCTACATCAATATCTTTCGCTAGCAATCTAGAAGGAAACAAGATGTGTTTGTGAAACACTAATGCCCCCGTAACAGCATTTTTTTCAAAGTTTGACCTTGACAGATGACCTTGACCTTGTCACATGACCTTGACTTTGGTTCCAGCGGATGCGGTTCATTGAGATCTATCATCATGCCAAATTTGAGCTTTGTATGTCAAATACTTTTGGAGAAAAGGCAAAGGTTAAGTTTTCGGACAGACGGACGGACAAACAGACGGACGGACAGACAGACAGACGGACATGAGTAAACTATATGACCCCGATCTCTCGATACGGGGGCATAAAAAACAAACAATCTGGATTCCCATTAATTTACTTTCGGGTAAGAAAAAGAAAGGTTTTGATTAGATCTCTAAGCGGGTATAATTTTATAGAAGCTCTAATCTAAGCAATTTACTTGGGGGGTAGGCATTATATGGGGTTCTTAAGGATTCTATGGCTGTTTTTTATGAAAATGAATTTATCCTTGAATTATTTCTTAACCCGTTTCTATGTGTGAAGTTGAGTTTTATCATGCACTGAAGCGTCTAATGACATCATAACACCTTTCTGATAACATGAAATGATATCAGACAGGTCAACTTATTTTAGAAACACTTTTCATTTGTTATGGGATACCACTCTGACCACTGTCCTACATGGCTTCATAGGTTTAAATACAATGTCTGACACTTGCGACAGGCAAGATCTTCTTTGGCTCCGTGGTAGAGCATTGGACTTGTATACCAAAAAATTGAAGATTGTTGTTGTCCGCGTACGTTCGAGGCTGGCTCACGACGGATGTTTTTCAGCTAGTACAGTTTGAGGATAGTTCGTACGTAAAAAATATGACCTTTACCTGAACCACTTTTCTTCTACCGGTAGGGGCAATCCAGGTAAGTACGGACGGGCGGGAAAGTGCGGACAGGTAGGGTTTTCAATAAAAAAATATAGGCGTTTAATGTAACTTCTTCGGGTTTCATACCCATTCACTTTGAGTAGCTTGTGTACTTTCTATCTGATAATCTGGACTCTGTATCGAAACATATGCACATCAGTTAACATGTTCACAAATGACGAGCCTAGTCTTTCTCTCGTGCCTACACGAAACTTCAAAGAGCGGGAATAGTGTAACTTCAAAAGTTGATCACAAAACTCGGGCATCAACAACTTATTTTCCCCTTAGTTCTTTATTCAAAAGTACAATAAATTAATTTTCGATCGATAAATTATTGAATTCATACCTGATTACAAAGGATATCTTAAGATAATTAAAAAAAATATTAAAGTGTCCGTACTTTCCGCATAAATTTTATGGTAGAAAAAGTACGGACACTAAACTTTTAACGGTGATTCTACCGAAAATTCGTGATTTTGAAAAGTCCGTTCGGAAGATAAAAAGATCAAAGTGCTATAAGTACTGTATTTGATGGTGAGTCATGATAGTACAGACTATTGCATTTCGATCTGTATCATTTGGCTTAAATTTGGTCCTCACACCATGAACATTCTTAGCATCCGTTGTCATTACCGAATAGATTGAGTAACACCCGATAAACAAAGCAAATAGATGAAAATAACAAGTTATGTGACATAGAAGCATGAAGGGTTTTGATGGAAGTTCTTAAAATCAAAAGTAGTAAAGTGGGGAAAAAAGAATATAAATATAAAATTAATAATAAAAAAACACACACAGATCCTCAAAGTCGCCCCAAAGCCTTTAGCGTGCGCCCAACTTTGTGCGATTTGACGAAGCATTGAGAAAGATAGTCTCGATTCATAAGGGGTAGTATGATCAGAGATTATGCCACCCGATTAAGATGTATTAGATCTAGTATGAAGTTCACGCCACCTAACTCTTCTATGATTGAGATCCAGGGCAAAGGTACATGAATGTCACTTGTTGGTCCAAACAACTTAAAAGAAATTAGTATCACATGACTTACCATCACTTTGATTCATTTACGTCATTTAAACAGTTTGTCTGCAGAATGGTTATAATTGTTTGCATTTCGGTTTGCATCCAGAAAGAGTTAATATAAATCGATCCAAAGTTCTCCGATTGAAACCAATGAAGTTGTCTTTGTTTTCATCACGAGTAAAAGACAATCGCATGCATATGCCGCTATCAATATTGACATATTATGAAAGCCTTATTTTTACCTTAGTGTTTCTATCTGAGTTTGAAAATACCTATGGTTTTGGAATCCATAAAGAATGACGGTCACAATGGAAACGGAGTGAAAAATATTTGGAAAAAAATATGAAAAAAAAAATTGCTCGAAACCATGCAGCCCAAACATTTTCATATTTTGCATGTAGCTGTCGAGATTGTCTACGAAATTAGATACTTCCAATAATGTATCTGCTCTGAAAATTTGGCATATATTTGTTACATGATATGAAAAGTGAAGCATTTTTCTCCGAAAATATTAAAACCATGGAGCAGTGAACTTCGTAAAGTTTAATAACCTTGTGGTTCCATGCCAAGCAACATTAAGATAAGACTTTTCAACGAAAGTCGGCGCTATGTCGAAAGGAATGATAGATGAAATAATATTTTCCAATTCTACAAGATTCCACAGATCACTAGTTAAATACATGTTTAAATGCTATTGAATCTTACTGTCGTATTCCTATATTTTAACGTAACCTTGTCTTATCTTCTGTTGTTGGTGTCATACACGAAGAACAAATTATGTTTTGAATTATGGAGCGCTCTTTAAAGTACGAGGATATCCTGCCATCTCATATAAAAAAGAACATTGCAGGCTCATTTTTAGAGATTACTTTCCTCCTGTTCCTGTGTCTTTTTTGTTTTGGTATTTTCAGATTTTGGAAAAGGTATAAAGGCTATTTTACCACACTATTCTATAGGAAGTGATAAACTATTGAGTCTGATCTTACTGTTGAGTTAGAATCTCTTAGCCTAGAATAATCATTCTACTTTTGAGATCTCAAATTAAAATTACTCTTCCTGTGTGGTCTGTGCTGGATTCAACTATTTATGGCCGGGAGTGGTGCAGAGTGGTTGAATGAGCTCGGTGGGTCAAGTATATACCATTAGTCGATCTACACTTCATCAGATAACCTTTTCTAACTTTGACTTTGAGAATTATAGACTTCGAAGGTTTTCATTCTTAATACATTGTCATGATATCTTTGGTCCACATGAATCTTTTTAATAGCTTAACGCTTTAACGTGCGACAAAAATTCTTGTCCGAATTCAAAGAATTTCTAACAGACTGTTATTATTTTTTAAACCTTTTTCATTAATAGAAATTATATTAAATTTTACAGAAATCATTTTTAAATGGTCTGAAGTTTACACTGATCTGGAATAACAAAGGAGTATGTTGAGATGAATGCTACATCTGGCATCACAAATCCTGCATAGAACTCTGTACTCATGACTATGAATTATTGGAAAAAACAAACGTCCAATGACTGTGCTGCAAATGTGACAGTATTAATGTCAGCACATTCACCTTTAGGAGCTATGAAATAGAAAATACAAACATTTTTGAGCCACTATCAGGGCTAGACAACACCATTCGGTCAAATCACAATTTAGCCCATTAAAAGCTAGTAATCCAAAATCCAACCTATCAAATTCAAGAACAGAAAATAATTCTACAACATCGGATATCGAACATTCCACTTGAAACCCATATGAAGCACCAGAAAAGAAAAATCTTCGAATACTAACAGTCAACCGCAGAAGCATCAAAGACAAAAAAGAAGAATTTACAGCAGCTTTACATTACCTAAAACCAGATATTGTTGTTGGAACAGAATCATGGCTTAAAGGAGTGAAACCAGGTCAAAACCCCCAAAAAAGATGCAATAAGATCAAGTAAAATATTCCCACAGAACAATAACGTGTATCGAAACGACAGAGGTACTCTAGGAGGAGGCGTTTTCATACTGGTAAAAAAATCAATTCACTCAGTTGAACAAACATAACTCATTACAAAGGGGAAATGGAATGGGTGAAAATAAAAATGAACAATAACAAAGACCTACTAGTAGGAGGATTCTACATGCCTCAAAGAGAGCAAAAACGCATAAATGAACTAAAAAAATCATTTGAAATAATAGACCAAACAAATATCACAAATATAATACTAACAGGAGATTTCAACTGTCCAAATATCAACTGGTCAAACAAGACAGCAACAGGACAAAACAGACAAATCCAACGAGAATTAGCAGATATAACCTCAAGCTACAACTTCACCCAGATACACACAACACCTACTATAGAAAACAATATTCTAGACTTCGTCTTTGTAACAAATCCCACCATGGTCAAATCATCTGTAAACATCCCAGGAATATCTGATCATGACATGATAATAAATGATTTTGAAACAAAAGTAAAACACATTAAGAAAATGCCAGGAAATGCTACATATACAAAAAGGCAGACTGGAACTAACTAAAATCAGACCTCCTCAAGCTGAGAGACAAACTAATGGAAAATCTCCAGAAAGCGAACAGTACAGAAGACCTGTGGGACTACTTTAAAAAATCATTATTTAATTCAATGGAGAAAAATATTTCAAGTATAGAAATCAAATCAAGAAACACCATACCCTGTATTAGACACAAGGAAAGGAAAGCAATTAAAAGAAAGCAGCGACTTTATAAACAAGCAAAAAAGACTAACAAATGGAACAACTATAGAGCTTTAAAAAAACCTGCAAAAAACAACTCCGTAGGGCTGAATGGGAATATGTCAACAGAAATATTATAGAAGGCCTAGAAACTAACAATAACAAGTGCATGTCGTATTGCGATGCAATACAGGAGTCCCGCACCGGATAACAAAAAATCCTTTCTTACAATATATCTCCTACTTACTAGATCTATAACTGTATACAAAATTTGAAGTTGCTAGCACATTAGGTTTTGAACAAACTGTCCCAAACAAAAATATAAGAGTAAAAACAAACAATGGCAAAAACTCCAAAAGTCGGCAGAGAAGAATGGTTCTTGTACATGCCACTTGTCCTCAATGAGATCTATAAGTGTACCACGTTTGAAGTTGCTAGCACTGATGGCCCAGGAGATATGGTCCGGACAAAAATGTCAGGATAAAAAACAACAACAGACAACAACTAAAAAAGTGGATGTGGTAGAGTAACAGTTCTTGTGCATTACACTTCCTCTCAATGAGATCTACCAGTGTACAAAGTTTGAAGTTGCTAGGGCCTATGGTTTAGGAGATAAGTACGGGACAAAAATGTAAGGATAGAAACAACAAAGGGCAATAACTCAAAAAGTGGACATGGCAGAGTGAAAGTTCTTGTACATGACACTTGTCCTCAATGATAACTATAAGTGTAGCAAGTTTGACGTTTCTAGCACTGATGGTTTAGAAGATATGTTCTGGACAAAAATGTAAAGGTAAAAACAACAAAGGGCAATAACTCAAAAAGTGGGTGTGGCAGAGTAACAGTTCTTGTACATTACACTTGTCCTCAATGAGATCTATACGTGTACAAAGTTTAAAGTTGCTAGCACCTATAGTTTAGGAGATATGATCCGGACAAGAATGTAAGACTAAACTAGAACTGTCGCAGAGCGGACTAATACCCCCCACCAGCACTTTGTCAGAATGCAAGTGCTATTAGTGCAGGATGTGTTTGTTACAAATATTGAGGTCATATGCACTGTTTGCCTGAAGTTTCATGATTCTAGGTCGTTTGGTTTTTGAGTTAGAGTCCAGAAATGAAAATTAAACAAAAATTGACTGTGACCTTGACCTTTGACATATATGACCCAAAATCAATAGGGCACTTTCTTGGATCATAAACAACATTTCCATAAAGTTTCATGCTTGTAGGTCACGTGGTTCTCAAGTTAGAGTCCGAAAACGCAAGTTGAACAAAGGCTGACTGTGACCTTGACCTTTGACCTATGTGACCCAAAAACAATAGGGCACTTCCTTGGGTCATAAGGAACATTTGTATAAAGTTTCATGATTGTAGGTCATTTGGTTCTTGAGTTAGAGTCCGAAAACGAAAATTGAACAAAGGCTGACTGTGACCTTGACCTTTGACCTATGTGACCCAAAAACAATAGGGCACTTCCTTGGGTCATAAGGAACATTTGTATAAAGTTTCATGATTGTAGGTCATTTGGTTCTTGAGTTAGAGTCCGGAAACGAAAAGGTCTACGGACGGACGGACGGACGGACAGATTGACGGACGGATGGACAGACAGACAGACATGGTGAAACCAATATACCCCCCTCTACTTCGTAGGTGGGGGGTATAAAAACAACAAAGGGCAATAACCTAAAAAGTGGACTTGGCAGAGTAACAGTTCTTATACATGACACTTGTCCTCAATAAGATCTATCAGTGTACAAAGTTCGAAGTTGCTAGCACACATACTTTAGGAGAAACGTTCCAGACAAGATTGTAAGGGTAAAAACAACAAAGGGCAATAACTCAAAAAGTGGGCGTGGCAGAATAACAGTTCTTGAACATGTCATTTGTCCTCAATAAGATATATAAGTGTACCAAGCTTGAAGTTGCTAGCACTTATAGTTTAGGAGATATGATCCGGACAAGAATGTAAGGCTAAAAGCAACAAAGGGCAATAACTCAAAAAGTGGGTGTGGCAGAGTTATGGATCTTAAGCATGACACTTCTCCTCAATGAGATCTATAAGTGTACAAAGTTTGAAGTTGCTAGCACACATATTTAAGGAGATATGTTCCGGACAAGAATGTAAGGGTAAAAACAACAAAGGGCAATAACTCAAAAAGTGGGTGTGACAGAGTTATGGTTCTTAGACATGGCACTTGTCCTCAATGAGATCTATAAGTGTAGCAAGTTTGAAGTTTCTAGCACTGATGGTTTAGCAGATATAGCTCGGACAAAAGTGTGACGGACAGACGGACAGACGGATGGACAGACGGAATCGAGCAAACCTATAGTAACCCAACCGGTAACCGGTGGCTATCAAACTTCTTAACAAAAAGAACAATGAGAACAGTAGTGGATGGGGGGTTCTCAGAAGAAACAACAGTAGACTCGGGTGTACCTCACGGAACTGTATTAGGCCCTCTGATGTTTTTATGTCACATAAATGACCTCCCAGATGAAGTCACATCATCAGTGCGGCTCTTTGCAGATGATTGCCTCCTGTACCAAACCATCAAGAAAAATGAAGATCATACAAAACTTCAAAAGGACTTAAAAAACTTAGAAGCTTGGGCAGATAAATGGGGAATGAGATTCAATGCCAAAAAGTGCTACATAATGTCAATCAATCAGAAATCATCTAAATTCTATGGACTAAATAATCACATTCTTCAAGAAGTACAGGACAATCCATACCTTGGACTACAAATCTCTAACGATCTAAAATGGAACAAGCATATCAAAATTGTCTCAAACAAAGCCATCTCTAGTCTTGGATTACTAAAAAGGAATCTAATAAAGTACCAGAATCATGCAGGAAAATGGCATACATAACATTAGTAAGATCTATCATGAAATATGGAGCAACAATCTGGGACCCCTACCAACAATCATAGATAAACTGGAGAAAATCCAAAACAAAGCTATACGATTCATCAAAAACGACTATAGAACTAGAGAGCCAGGAACTATTCATCGCTTCAAAAAAGAACTAGAACTTGAGCCCCTAGAAGAAAGAAGGAAAAATCTGTGACTTGTCCTAATGTACAAGGTGGTTGAGGGGTTAGTACCGTCCCTGCCTGCATCAAAATTCCTCACATTCCAAAAGCCAAAAAGGTGAATTAGAAGAAAGAAATACACTTATCACATCAGCACAAACATAGTAGAAAAACATGTTTGCAACAACACAAAAAGTCTAGTCATACCCGCAGCAAAAACAACACAATACAAGCACTCATTCTTTGTAAACACCACTATCCAGTGGAATCACCTGCCAAATGCAACAGTGCATGCAGGCTCGTTCGCGGCCTTTAAGACGGCCCTCAAAAACGAGAGCCAGTAATATGGTAACACACACTTCTGTTGTATAAAAGCCTTTTAAGGATTCTACAATGTACACATACAGATACAGATTATGCTTTAACTTTGCACAAAGCATAAAATGGTAGTCGTAACACAATTATTCGACACAAAAGTGTCAATAGTACGCAGTCATATCAAATACAGTGAATTGTGAAATCACTCCATTGTATCAATGTTTTGTGGGAAATGATGTCGTAAATTGCGATATGGAGCCCCATTAGTACATGTACCAAGATAATCTAATTTGAATTGAATACATTATTAATTAGGGATAACGATTATTCTTTTTCGGAAAATAGTAGTTTTCTACCTCTTTTAAAATCTTTGAAACTATCACTAGTTCTGAAAATTCGACAAAAACATTTTTACAATGCTGTGTGGAAATGAATGCAAGAATGTAGCACCATTCTAATATTTCCTGACATCTAAGTAATTATAATTTTCTAGTGAATTTCCTAAGGTTAACATCGGAAAGGTGACATTTTGACGAAAATATGTTGATAGATCGATACAGTGGATAGATCATTACAGTGAGGTTTGGGTGTACTTTCTGCAAGATGGAGGGAGAACAGATTTCGTGTCACAAATTCATTCAAGGAAGATGAAGATAGGATTTAAAATGTTTCAGTGTATTTTCCTAGATTTAATTTCTAAAAGTTCCTTTGTGTTAAAAGTGTGTAGTTTTATTTTCAAGCGCGTGAGGAGCGACCTAAGGCCGAGAAAAAAACATATGAACGGTTTGCGAATGTTTACAAGAAGACCTACAATACAGGCTAGATACTAGTTTTTAAGCGAGGCATTTTTAGAGACATTAAATTGGTCATACAAACATATTCACGCTAGTTTTCAAGATGTCAAACTAAAGGCAATTATAGATATTAAGTATTGACAGTAATAATTCATGAAATCAATTTAAACAGATCGAATTATTCTCAGGGATCGACACTTACTTCTATGAGTAAGAAGTCCCCTGGACTCCTAACTTACGAAATAAAGGAGCCAAGCTCAAAGTAAGGAGTCCTTTCTTATTTTCCACAATTTTCTCCCCTGTAGAATATTACTTCTTGGAAGCAGATGCTGTCCTTAACGACTTGATTTTTCAAAAATGTTTTTGTTGCAATATTCTCAATGAACCAGGCAGTCCATTGGACTCCTACCTGGAATAAGAGGCCCAAGAGGGCCTGTATCGCTCCACTGGATTAAAAATCTCAAGATTTGACAGAGAGATATTGAAAATAGAAGGTAATGAAAGTGAACAGCATTCAAAAGGAATTCTGACTATTTCTAAGTTGAAACTAACTTATGAAGAAATAACCTATTCAACTAATATGTAAAATTATAAGGTAGAAAACTATATAGATATCACTTTGAAACAAGAGAACCAGAATGGCAATAAACCGCTGACCTGAATTTTATTGATCCAGTGGATCTCATCCAATCCAAATTTCTTGAACAACTAGAAGAGGGTCACACAAGGAACATTCTGGCAAAGTTTCATTGAAATAAGCCTTATGGTTCAGGAGGAGATGTCGTTCAAAGATTTTGGGGTCAAAAAAAGCCCCGCCCTGCCACGCCCATATTTGGGGGTCAATCAAATTTTTCTTGAACAACTTTAGAAGAGGGTCACACAAGGAACATTCTGGTAAAGTTTCATTAAAATTGGCCTAAGGTTTCAGGAGGAGATGTCTTTCAAAGATTTTGGGTCAAAATAAGCCCTGCCCTGCCAAGCCCATATTTGGGGGTCAATCCAAATTTCTTGAACAACTTAAGAAGAGGGTCACCCCAAGGAACATTCTGGTAAAGTTTCATTGAAATCAGCCCAATGGTTCAGGAGGAGAAGAGGTTCAAAGATTTTGGGTCAAAATAAGCCCTGACCTGCCACGCCCATTATATGGGGGTCAATCCAAATTTCTTGAACAACTTTAGAAGAGGGTCACCCAAGGAACATTCTGGTAAAGTTTCATTAAAAATGGCCGAATGGTTCCGGAGGAGATGTCGTTCAAATATTTTGGGGTCAAAATAAGCCCCTCCCTGCCACGCCCATATTTGGAGGTCAATCCAAATTTCTTGAACAACTTTAGAAGAGGGTCACCCAAGGAACATTCTGGTAAAGTTTCATTGAAATCAGCCCAATGGTTCAGAAGGAGATGAGGTTCAAAGATTTCGGGGTCAAAATAAGCCCCGCCCTGCCACGCCCATATTTGGGGGTCAATCCAAATTTCTTGAACAACTTTAGAAGAGGGTCACCCAAGGAACATTCTGGTAAAGTTTCATTAAAATTGGCCTAATGGTTCAGGAGGAGATGTCGTTCAAAGATTTCGGGGTCAAAATAAGCCCCGCCCTGCCACGCCCATATTTGGGGGTCAATCCAAATTTCTTGAACAACTTTAGAAGAGGGTCACCCAAGGAACATTCAGGCCAAGTTTCATCAAAATCCACCCAATGGTTCAGGAGGAGAAGATGTTTAAAGAAAAGTTTACGCACGCACGGACGCACGCACGACGGACACCTCGCCATGACAATAGCTCGCTGGCCTTCGGCCAGTGGAGCTAAAAATAAAGGAGTCCCAACTGGTTAATAAGGAGTCTCGGACTGCCGGACTCCCCTTAGTGTCGAACCCTGATTCTCTCGGATACTTTAGTTTTTGGTTCTGAGAACGGTGGTTAATATAATTGCACTAACATGACCGTTTTATCTTTCGAATGAATTTCGTTTATTTAAGTTTTTATAGTTTTAAGCCCCAAAAGATAATTGGATGATAAATAGAATAACATGTTAGTGTCTTAAAATATCAATTTTATCTGGTCTCGGCTGTGCGAAATTATCAAAGCCTCGTCGTGATAAATTCTCCCAACCTCGCAATATAGCATTGATATTTTAAAACACCCACATAGTATTCTCTAAATAATTTTTTCTGAATATTAGATTTAAGGTATGAGCTTATGATATTGACGTTGAGAGAAATTCACTGGAAATGATGAGCGTCATTTAGCGCGTGGGCTGTATGGCAAAAAAACATCAACGTTCCCACTAAGATGACGTTAAGAATAATACAGGGCGGAGCTATCTGTGTACACAGTCAAAACACATGAAGATTTAATTGCGAATAAAGTTCTATGTAATTTCTCCTTATTTCCTATATGCGTTTTGTACCATCATGTAATCATGCTACAGTTAGTTACGTCATGAAATTGACATGCATCTCAATCAAAACCATTCTAAATCGCTCACTTTGCGCTCCATTCATTCATTCAAAATACTCAATCAAATCATTCAAAGACGCTCCAAAACCACTTAAAAGATTAGATCAACAGCTACACTCAAAATGAATAAAGCTATATTTAAATCGCGATTTCAATGACATTATTGAAATTTTAAGTGTCTGATTGGTCCTTGAAAAGATAGGAAACTATTTATAGAACATGTATGCATATCTTTTAAAGGGAGGTAATTAATATCGCTAATATTGTTCATCCTGAAAAGTACATAAAATCAATTGTTAATTAGATTTTATGTACACTATATCAAATAATATCTCAAATAATTTTTACTCATGGATTAAATGGTGTTGATTGTTGTTGTATTACATATGCAGAACTCTGTGCACCTACAACAGCTCGACACTAGCAAACGTCATATTTTGCTACAATAAAAGCATTTCTTTCTACGTATTTAGGTATAATGGGTATTCAAGTTTTCTCAACTTATTATTTAGTGTTTCACAGTTTGTAAATCCTTTATTTTTGCACTGAGGCGCATTTTAATGACAATAAAGTTTGAATTTAATTTTCCTTTTCAAATCTTACGCGAATAATTAGTATATATCAATGGTTTATCGTAGTTTATCTCCTGGTAAATTGTTTTGTATTTAATAGAGAATCACCAACAGTCGTATATGTAATGTTACATGGTCTACATGAAAACTGTCCTGTTACATCCTGATAGAATCCTATAGGACAACCTCTGCAGCCTTGTAGATCTAGTTCATCATAGTACTGACCAGTAAAACAGGATGCTGAAATGAATCAGGGTTCGACACTGAGGGGTGTCTAGGAATCCAAGACTCCTTGTTTACCAATTGGGACTCTTTCATTTTGCAAATGAGTCCAGTCGTCTCCAAGGAACATATTGAGAACATTTTGACAAACAAAATACACATGACGGTTTTCTGTTCAAGGACAATCATTGTCAAACTGTAGATCTTTTCACTTAAAACCTTGTGGAAAATTACATTTGCTTGCAACTTACAGTATTTTGAAAAGAAAATTACATTTACTCTTTGGGAGATCATTGTGGAAAAGAAGAAATTGCTTTTGCTAAGCAATTTCTTCTTTTCCAAAATGTTCTCCAATAATAAAACTCAGACTTCACACTTTGGGCTTGGTCTTCCTAATTTTAGAAATTGGGAGTCCAGTGGATTCCTTACTCAAAGAAAATAGTGTTGATCCTTGGAAATGAGCCTGTGCATGACATTTCCAACAATTTGAAATGTGTTTGAGGTGCAAACATTGAGAGGTCCAGACAGCCACCTACTGTAAATATAGAGTTACCTGATTGTCTACAGATACTTTGAGACCTTAGCTATTTATTTAGTTCATGGTGAAGACTCTGGTTAGACTGTGCGGATGCACAGACTGGCCAGAGTCTTTGCTTTGCACATATGTGAAATTGTTGGAAATGTCATGCTCAGGCTCAAATTAGAATTGCCCAAATGGCTAAACCATATGCACACTGTCAGGTTACAAGGAACATTCTGTGAAAATTTTATCCAAATCCATCGATAATTGTAGTAGTTGCGTTCACAAAATGAAAATGGACACAGAAAAAAATACCAATTCTTTTTCACTTTTGGCAACATTTATAAATGTTTCACTGATTTTATAATTCTATTTAAGTTGATTTTACCAATTTTCGTGCATTCTGATTGGCTGAAAAATTGATTTTTATTTCTCAATTGAAAACAAATTTTGAGTACACAGCTATTTTGTAAGCTTCCACAGAAAGTAGTTTGTGTATTCATACAGTGTGATTATGTTTTTAGTTGTATACCTCCATGAAATTGATAAATACACTCTTCATCTCTTTAAAACAGAGAATCAAAGTTTTGCTACACATAATATATAAGAACACTGGGAAAAATATAAAAAAAAGTTAATCTTTTTCAAAATATGATGCATATTTTGAAAATATTCTAGTTTGTAGAAAGTGATATACCTTTACAATAATCAGATGAAGTAGCTCCATTAGATCCTGTGGTACGACTAGTATGACATGCAGTACATGATGTCACTAGGCTGTCCTTATACATCCCTATTGGACATCTCACACATGTGGATGCTGTGGTATCATAAGCTGTACCTGCTCCACAGGTAACTGTAAAATAATGATTTTTAATGTATCTGAAAAATTACTAATTACTAAATAACAAATCAATGGCTCAGTGCAAAACGGTTGTAACTCCCTATAAACATATAGGGAGTTACAACTGTTTCGTGCTGAGCAACCAAAATGCAATATAAAATTTTTACAATGCTCCCCTCGTCTTCTCTAGCACTCATCTAGCACATTACATCATTGTCTTACAAAATATTGTGGAAAAAGAAGTCTTAATTTAAAACAAGATTTTTTTGAAAAACAGAATTGCCCTTAGGATGGCAATTTTCCTCTAAGTTTGACTTTGATAAATGACCTTGACCTTGTTAGAAAACCTACCCAATTGACATTCAAAGATTCAGTTGAATAAAGGGACCTTTATGCCAAATAAAAATATTGAATCTGGATTGGTATTGAAATTACGGGAAAATGTTTAGTGTGCAGGGTATGTTTACCCCCATTCTGAACACCACTTGGCCAAACTCACTATCAACCTCGGATGTACATAGACAGACTATTTTTGAAAATAACCGGAAACCCTTTGAATAACTCATGATGTCAGTTAAAATTGCGTTAGCCCTCGAAACTTTGAGTGAAAACATTCAATGTCGCCAACGCTATTCGTTCTAGTCACTGACTTGAAACCATTGTATCCTTATATAAATATCTTTAGATTTGTTGTAAATTTGGATTTTTGCCTCATGAAGGAAAGGGTTACATACATTCCAGGATAGGGTTAGAGAGAAAGATCAAGGTCTGTAAGTTTCTTTGATGCCTACCCCCTACTGGGTTGTCACCAAGACTGGTCCCATTCGGAGGAGGTATTACATAATATTGTCTGGATGTCTGCAAGGAATTGCATAATAGTCTCAGAGATTTGGCCTTGCAGGTGCCAGGTGTCCAGTGGCTTTGTTTATGAAGTGTCTGTGGAATTTGTCTTTTGTTTCAATATTATGCAATTTAGAGAATGAGTCAATGTTTTTCAGACAATTCTGTTATGTAATAATTTTAGTACTTATACTTTAAACTAAAGTCAAGTTAATTGTGGTATTAGTCTTTTCTGAGTTTTGATGTAATTCAATTATTCAAAACTGACACAATAGCATAATAATTATTCTAAGGGAGTTTTTCTTATTGTCAAAATATATTATCTACCCTGATCAAGCTGCATAACCATTTTAGACTTAGCCTGTCTGCAAGTTTCATAGTGTATTTGGTTCAGTTGTGTATTCCCTGGGTATTAACAGTAGCTGTATATGCTATCATTGATTATTGGTAATTGCTTATCAGTTAGGTGGCCCCTTGCAACGTCTAGAGTATACAATGGGACAATACACCTTTACCTGTAAGTGGCTGGTCAATTGCACAAATCAAAAAAGGTGTGAAGTGACCATTTCACTAATGCATCATTTAAAGATTAAAGTAACTTGTCAGTTATATATCAGATTGATATGGGTGAGAGAATGTTGGTGCATTATTTGCTGCATGTACAAGGATAGGATGTTGCTAGGTTCATATTGTTCAATTGTAGGGTTTGAAACAATGTGGGAAAAGTAACATTATTTTCCAGCCTGATTAAATGCTCATTGATTGCTTGTTTCATTCTTCTCTTTTTCATATTTTAATCCGTATATAACATGATACTCTATAGATATATGGTGTTTTGTCTATTTGGTTAACTGCACTCAGTGACCTTTCCTATTGCAGTTGATTAATGTCACAAAATACAAATTTCTATATATTGTGAGTAAAGTGGTCATGTTTAGACTTATTTTATTAGAATTTTAATATAGATTTTGAATATAAATCCAGATTGAAGATTGGAATTGTGCTTTTGATGATTTTGACTTTGTACAAATTCTTGGGTTGTGTGTATTGGAATTGAGGTGACAAAGTGCAAAGTAGGTGGAGCTTACCAGCTACAGAGAGTGTCAATTGAAATATTGCATAATTAGACATGGTCATCTTGAGACTGATTATCCAATCAAATGAGATTCTGTACTGCTACTGAAACTGGTTGAAGTGCTGGCCAGCCAATCAAGTTTCATGGAACATTCCAGAATCCTGATCAGACAGCAATAAAAAGAGCTGCATTTCCCCAAATCTTCACTCTGGAAGCAGGATTTTTGGACTTTTACAACTTTAACTCTGTGCTAATTTTACTTTGGATAACTTGATAATTTTCTTATTTTCAACTTAGATATTTTTGTGAATTAAAGTAAATTCTAACTTAGGAAATAGTGTCTTACTTGCAGAGTCATTTGCAAAATATGCAAGTTCTTTAACTATTTGTTTTGCAAAGAATTAAAGACTTTCATATTTTACATCTTAATGTAAATATTTTATTTTCTTTATAGTAGTTAGTTGTTGTTGTCACTTTGCTTAGTAACTTGCGAAATCAAACCTTTATTTTCTAGACAAATCATATAGTAAACTGATTGAAATTATTATCCTAACCTTGAATATTCTAAAATCTAGCTTTTGGTACTTTTGAAACTTTGATTTTGATGACTTTGTTCACTTGTTTACTGGCATTTTTCATGTTTCATTAAATTACAGTTCAGTTCATTTAATTTGTGTTTCTTTATTCAGTTTTATCCTTTAAGGTTCTGGCTACCCTTTTAGTAATAAATAGCCAGTGGTGTCATCCTGACGTTTATATTTTTAACGTTGATCCAGACTGCGCATTTTCATTGCATTTTTTTTATCAAGAACTCGCGTCCAGTAAATCTTGTTTCTTTGGCAGTGTGCCGGGACCCAGGTTTACGACAAATTGGTGTCAGAAGTGGGATCCAATTATTGTCAGTGTTTATCACTTACAATAAATTGGTGTTACAATTTTGTTTCAAAATGTTCAATCTAAAAATACTAACATTTTTCATTGCAGTCTGTGTTTTTCCAAATAAATATTTTCAGTAACTTTTCAAATTAATCAAGATTTAAGATATATTTCTGTCAATAGAAAATGTCAGATTGAATACTTCAAAATTCCATTTGTTGCTAAATTGTTAGAAGAGATAATTTCAGAGAGCCCGGCAAATTAGGGGCACTGGGATTATTCTAATGCAGTGGCAATTTTCAGTAGACATGGAGACCAGAATGTTTACATCTGATTTCTGTGTTTGCAACCTGTCTTAACTTTTGGGAATATTATTTGAACTTTGTAGACTGTTGTCTTTATTAAAGAATCTGACAATTTCAATATAGTTTTAGATTTCTCAGGTTTCTTTCACAAGTACACTTTTTCATGTTTTAATTTTTTTTTTTGCTAGATTAATAAGCTTGACTCTGCAAAATGATTGCATTGTAACTTTTACTCTTTTCTTATTTCAAGTTTTGAAAGAAAAGCACTTTACCTTTTAGAGAATCATTGTAACTACTGTTTTGGCACAGAAAACAAATAATATCAAATTGTTGCCTGCTTCCTAATAATATTTGAAAGTGGCTTTGAAAATTAAAGAAGAACAGAGGTTGCCAAAGTGAATCATATACATGAATTTGAAATATTATGAAAAACGGTGTTGACATATGGGGGAAACTGAAGAACAGAGACATTGACACTTGAATATTGCTATAAATGTGTCTGACTGATAATATTGGTACCAGGGGATACCTGAATATGGACCAGTGCGGAAAGTTCAGGTACATATATATTTTGACCATAACTACAGTCCTTTGTTACATTAATTCACTGCTACATAACCAACCTTTTATGAAGACTAATTAAAGAGATCAAGGAAAAACTAGCCATCCTATGTATGTCAAAATTCACAACGCTGTAAATGGATGAGGCCATGTTCACTGATGTTTCCCAAAGAAATCAACTTAGACGAAACCCCCTTTCGATGATGTTACATATGCTAAGGCGTTCACCAACGTTTCATGAAGAGTGAACCCGAGTGTGTCAGTAAAGTATTAGTGTAATCACAAAATCAAATATTCTGTGAAAGTCATATGTAAAAGATTTGAATATCAAAGTTCCAGAAGAAGTGAATTATTATAGTGCCTTGAATCTACAAGTCAATCTTGTGTGTTGTAGTTTTGATGTTTCGAAAGAAGTGTTTTTATCGAGAACATTGAGATAACGGTAACCATTCTGATGTTGTTTGGAGAAAGAAGTGCAACTTCGGTGACCTGCTGACTTTTTTCATACGACATCACGCGAGAGAGTTATGATTGGTAGGTCTGATGTGTTATTTCCAGCCTGCCACTGTGATGATAGGACTGATGTGTTATTTCCGGTCCTTCACAGGAGAGAGTATGACTGATAATGACTGATGTGTTAATTCCCGCTTATCACTGTGAGTTAGGGAGCTGATGTGTTATTTCCAGCTTTTCACAGGAGTGTTTGAACTGACGAGTCTGATGTGTTATTTCCGGATAGTCTTGAGAGATAATGTAATAGGTCGATGTTTTTACCGATAATTACGTGTGAGAGAGTGTTTTTTTTTATTAATTTCATTTTGTATTTGTAAGACTGAACTACATTCATAGTATATTGAAGAAGTTATATACTGTGTAGCGCATTGTTACATTTGCATTATACCCAAAAAATGGTTACAGATTGAGTCCATGAGCTATTGCATTTTTGTCTTGTTCCAATAACATTTAAATTGATTGGTCGAACACTTACCTTTCTCTATGTTGTTGGAAGTTTTAAGATAAATTGGTGATTCTCTGTTTTGATTGGATAATCGACATGAATTTCAAAACAGCATAATTTTAACACATTTGTGGCACTGGTTGATTAGAGATGTTAAGATATTGTTTAAAATTTTGAGAGTAATATTTGTAATGATATTTGTTTCTGAAGCAAAATGAAAGATTTCTTAACTTATGTGTGAGTTAAAATTTGCACCATACCGAGCAATGCAGTCTAGTTCGATAGGTCTGATGTTTTTCCAGATAATCGTATTAGTGATATTGGGAGTGATAGGTCTGATGATTTTTCCGGATAATCATTCTACAATATCTAATACTGTCAACTGTATATATAGATTGAACACTTATCTGTATCCGATAGTATTATATTGCATTATCTCAATGGAGGTCTAGTGTCTCTGCACTGCATTGATAACACATAGTTACATTCATAGCATATTGAAGAAGTTATATGCTGTGTAGCAATGCATTATCCTATCAGTGATTTGGTTGAGTGAACCAGTGAGTCCTAAGCTATGCAAGAACTGAAGTCGGCATTTTTTTGGAAGGAAGATATTTTGAGAGTCAGTCAATTTGAATTATATTCATTTATTGATACAGATATATTTATTCACTATGAATCCTATGAGTTGGTTAAAGTATTTTAGTTCATATTTGCAAGAGATGTCAATACTATTTTTTTAAAATGATACAACTGTCACATTCTGTTCAATATTCATGTATAATGGTGTGTATATTGGTATGGTAAAGAGTTTTTATTATTTTCTAAGGAAACTTTAAATTCTGCTCAGTTCCTGAATTTCTCAAGAGAAATTTTGCTTTTGAAATTCCGGGGCGGAATTGAATGTCTCTTGTGGAAGATCCATTCTTTTCCATGGGGGGAGCAGTGTTGTAAATTTGGATTTTTGCCTCATGAAGGAAAGGGTTACATACATTCCAGGATAGGGTTAGAGAGAAAGATCAAGGTCTGTAAGTTTCTTTGATGCCTACCCCCTACTGGGTTGTCACCAAGACTGGTCCCATTCGGAGGAGGTATTACATAATATTGTCTGGATGTCTGCAAGGAATTGCATAATAGTCTCAGAGATTTGGCCTTGCAGGTGCCAGGTGTCCAGTGGCTTTGTTTATGAAGTGTCTGTGGAATTTGTCTTTTGTTTCAATATTATGCAATTTAGAGAATGAGTCAATGTTTTTCAGACAATTCTGTTATGTAATAATTTTAGTACTTATACTTTAAACTAAAGTCAAGTTAATTGTGGTATTAGTCTTTTCTGAGTTTTGATGTAATTCAATTATTCATAACTGACACAATAGCATAATAATTATTCTAAGGGAGTTTTTCTTATTGTCAAAATATATTATCTACCCTGATCAAGCTGCATAACCATTTTAGACTTAGCCTGTCTGCAAGTTTCATAGTGTATTTGGTTCAGTTGTGTATTCCCTGGGTATTAACAGTAGCTGTATATGCTATCATTGATTATTGGTAATTGCTTATCAGTTAGGTGGCCCCTTGTAACGTCTAGAGTATACAATGGGACAATACACCTTTACCTGTTAGTGGCTGGTCAATTGCACAAATCAAAAAAGGTGTGAAGTGACCATTTCACTAATGCATCATTTAAAGATTAAAGTAACTTGTCAGTTATATATCAGATTGATATGGGTGAGAGAATGTTGGTGCATTATTTGCTGCATGTACAAGGATAGGATGTTGCTAGGTTCATATTGTTCAATTGTAGGGTTTGAAACAATGTGGGAAAAGTAACATTATTTTCCAGCCTGATTAAATGCTCATTGATTGCTTGTTTCATTCTTCTCTTTTTCATATTTTAATCCGTATATAACATGATACTCTATAGATATATGGTGTTTTGTCTATTTGGTTAACTGCACTCAGTGACCTTTCCTATTGCAGTTGATTAATGTCACAAAATACAAATTTCTATATATTGTGAGTAAAGTGGTCATGTTTAGACTTATTTTATTAGAATTTTAATATAGATTTTGAATATAAATCCAGATTGAAGATTGGAATTGTGCTTTTGATGATTTTGACTTTGTACAAATTCTTGGGTTGTGTGTATTGGAATTGAGGTGACAAAGTGCAAAGTAGGTGGAGCTTACCAGCTACAGAGAGTGTCAATTGAAATATTGCATAATTAGACATGGTCATCTTGAGACTGATTATCCAATCAAATGAGATTCTGTACTGCTACTGAAACTGGTTGAAGTGCTGGCCAGCCAATCAAGTTTCATGGAACATTCCAGAATCCTGATCAGACAGCAATAAAAAGAGCTGCATTTCCCCAAATCTTCACTCTGGAAGCAGGATTTTTGGACTTTTACAACTTTAACTCTGTGCTAATTTTACTTTGGATAACTTGATAATTTTCTTATTTTCAACTTAGATATTTTTGTGAATTAAAGTAAATTCTAACTTAGGAAATAGTGTCTTACTTGCAGAGTCATTTGCAAAATATGCAAGTTCTTTAACTATTTGTTTTGCAAAGAATTAAAGACTTTCATATTTTACATCTTAATGTAAATATTTTATTTTCTTTATAGTAGTTAGTTGTTGTTGTCACTTTGCTTAGTAACTTGCGAAATCAAACCTTTATTTTCTAGACAAATCATATAGTAAACTGATTGAAATTATTATCCTAACCTTGAATATTCTAAAATCTAGCTTTTGGTACTTTTGAAACTTTGATTTTGATGACTTTGTTCACTTGTTTACTGGCATTTTTCATGTTTCATTAAATTACAGTTCAGTTCATTTAATTTGTGTTTCTTTATTCAGTTTTATCCTTTAAGGTTCTGGCCACCTTTTTAGTAATAAATAGCCAGTGGTGTCATCCTGACGTTTATATTTTTAACGTTGATCCAGACTGCGCATTTTCATTGCATTTTTTTTTTATCAAGACCTCGCGTCCAGTAAATCTTGTTTCTTTGGCAGTGTGCCGGGACCCAGGTTTACGACAGATTAAAGATTAAATAACAGCTGAAAAATCTTATTTTTTGAGAATGATTCGTTATTCTAAAAAAATAAGATTTTTCAGTCGTTTTTTACTGTAAAAGATATAAATCTAAAGATAGCAGCGGTTGTTTCTGCGCTAGTTATTCTTACACTGTTTCCGCCTAACAAAATGCACAATTTTGTTACATACCAATCCGCCTAATATTCATCCGAGGTCTATTGCAGTTTACAAAAATGGCCGAGTGATGTTCCGAATGTGTTAACCCCCAATCATCCAATTCTGGGACAATTCAATGAGAATGAGTAAATACATACCACATTTATTTCCTGATATCTGTGCTTGTGAACCACATGCTGGCGTACTTGTTATAGCTAGACTAGTTATAACTGGATTAACAGTCTGTAAAATATAATAATTTTAATCCTTGCCATAATGACCCAGAAATATTCTGGCTTATGTGTGCAGTCTAATCTTAGTCAGTACAACCTGATTTTCCTTTGTAAACCCGAAAAAGTTAAAAATTTTATTTCCAAACTAATGACTTTCTCACACTGAGCACTACCAGTCCGTTCAATACTTCAATGTCCTTTTATTGATATAAATCATCATGATTTCCTTGGGTCAATTTGGAGTTCATTGAGCATTTTGACAGGCATGTCGGAATTTGACCTAAGGACCTTGGAAGCTCAGATCAAAAGTCAACAGGAGTAACCAGGGCAGAACTATAAATCTTTATGTACAAAGATCCAATTAGGCTATGCTGTTTTGTTGAATGAAATACATTTTCTAGGAATGAGATGTGAACTCAACCCTATAATTATTTGTAGAAAATTGGTGGATATCTATCTGTTTTTTGCTTTTTTTTTAATTAAAATTCACAGATGGATGTAAAGAATGATCAAGGGGTCAAGAGTTCATGTTCTTGTTCAAATATTTAAATATTCTCTTAATTATCTACACATGGCGTTTTATAGATGTGTACATATTGGGATCAACTTCAGAAAAGAACAGTCTTCAATTCTTTTCCTAAGTTGATTTCCAAATGATCCTACAGACTTACATCAGGGCCAAAGGTTATAAAAGTTTTCTCAGGCTCAGGCTCAATTTTCTCAAATTTCAATTTAGGATTAGAACCGTATTTCTGTTTTATTACACATTTTAATGTTTAAACATATAAGATAATATTAATAAGTTGTTATAAATAACAACTTATTAATATTATCTTTTATTTTCATACATTTATTTTAATTTGAAATTTGAGAAAATTGAGCCTGAGCCTGAGAAAAGTTTTATAACTTTGGGCCCAGATACTTTGAGAGCCCTGACCACTTATTTGTGAGCCCCAGACTCACAACACCTGTTGGAACTTGAGTGTTCAAACCGTAGAAATCCTGGATACACCATTAATTGACATATATCCTTACTTGATTAGATGAGCTAGTATATGAGAACACCTGGCTGTCCCCTGTGGCTATCTGTAGGGCTTCTTTCCCTGTTACAGGTGTACCCTGGTAGGTCAGTGTAGAACTACAAAGGAGAAATATAGGAGCTGTCATGAGGTTTTGTTTTAGACAAGCTGACCTTAACCGAGTCTAAAGTAGAAATGTTATTAGGAGAGACTTTATGAGCTTAGTATCTTTTCTATTTCAGACTGGCCCTGCATTTAGGATAACAAAAACTGTGAAAACTGTTTTGTGGGTTTGGTGCAAGACTGTAGTAAGTGTATATACAATGTATATACACTTACTACAGTCTTGCATCGAATCCTCGGTTTGCAGAGTTTTGAAATCCTGATAGCAGGGTTGGTGAAGATCCCTTTGCCTCAAACAAAAGCAATAATTTAACATTCAGCAGGGTATAATTTGCAAAAAGTTTACCTCATTTTGACATCCTGATCACAGGGCTGGTAAACACTTTCCTGTTTTACAAAATTTTGGACCTATCCAAATTCAAAGGTTTTGCAGAAGAAAATTTAAAGTGGATTTAATTTGAAAAAATATGATACTATATTATCTACTTTGACTGTAGATTTACATTTTTTACAGTATATAACGGTTACAAAATCTTAATTTTTGAGAATGACGAAAATCATTCTCAAAAATTAAGATTTTTTTTCAGCCGATATTCAAAGATATTAATATAAGGATTTGATGAATTCATGTCGGTGACTTAAACGAGTAGCGTTGGCGACGCCGAATGTTTTCACTCACAGTTTCGAGGGCTAACGCCATTTTAACTGACATCATCGAGTTTTTCCAATGTTTTCCCGTAATTTTTAAAAATAGTCCGTCTATGTACATCCGAGGTTGATCGTGAGATTGGCCGAGTGGTGTTCCGAATGAGTTTAATTTGCAATAAGCTGAAGTTACAGGGTTTGGTTGCCAACCTTTGATTAAAAGAAATGTTGATTATCTATGAAAATAGGTAAATATAAATGAAAGCTGATTTACCTTAACCTTTAATGCAACAACTGATACTTTGGCTCCGCCCTTCCAGGGCAATTATCTTCGATAATACCCTTATTTGTGACATTTAATCAGTCTGACCCATTTTCCCCACAATCATCTTTGTCTATACTGTCTGCCAAAGCTAAGTGCACTTCAGGAATATTGCATGAACTGTAAGGTTATGTTTAACTAGAGCTGTAGCCTGAGCTTATGAGTAAGAATCTTGAAACCTTTTGGAGACAGAGTTTGATTTGATTTGAATTGGGGTTTTACGTCGCTTTCAAGGGGACAGAGTTTAATTGTGACTTTGACCCCAACCTTTCGGCCTCATGATCCAAACCTGATAGGACACTTCCTTTGGTCATGGGCATCAAATGTATAAAGTAACATGCTTGTAGATCAATTGGTTCTTGAGTTAGAGTCTGGACATGAAAAACAGACAGGCAGACAGATAGACATGGTGAAACCAATTTACCTCCTATACTTTTTAGGTAGGGGATATATAATACATACTCAGTGTTTTGTATGAAAAATATCTAAGGAGGTTGAGAGAATTGCTTATTGTCAAGGGATTGCCGAGACAATTATCAATTCTCCAAACAGAGTTAGATGTTTTTTTCATACAATACACTAAGTATGTATTATATTTACCTTATAACCTCTATTTGTCTTGTTTTTGTCGATGTTTCTAACTGAAATGCAAGTTTCTAAAAATAACTGCATAATATCATTGTTCTAAAAATGACTATGTGATATCATAAACAAGAGGACCATTGGCCCTAAAGCGCTCACCTGATGCATGGCTTAACAAAAGTCAAAGAGATCAAGAAGAAAACATTTCAGTTAAAAATGTTGCCTCTAAAGTACTAAAAAACGTTTTTGACCCTCTATCAAACTTGTGTAAGATTTCAAGGCAATTTCAAACTTGACCTAGGTTTCATACAAACATTCTGATCAAGATTCAAGATATTTGAGTAAATATGTTATTTTTTAAGATTTGACCCCTTGACCCAAATTTTAACCCTACTTGACCCAATTTTGAACTTGACTGAGATTTGATGAAGACAAACATTCTGACCAAGTTTTAAGACATTTATGTCCTCTACAGTGCACACAAGGTTTTTCTAAGATTTGACCCCTGACCCCATTTTTGACCCCATGTGACCCAATTTCGAGCTTGACCAAAATTTGATGGAGACAAACATTCTGACCAAGATTCAAGACATTTTGACCAAAAATATGGCCTTTAGAGTGCACACAAGGTATTTCTTAGATTTGACCCTTTGACCCCATTTTTGACCCCACTTGACCCAATTTCAAAATTGAACAAAATTTGATGGAGACAAACATTCTAAACAAGTTTAAAAACATTTGGACCAAAGATATGGCCTCTAGAGTGCAAACAAGGTTTTTCTCAGATTTGACCCCTTGACCCCATTTTTGATCCCACTTGACCCAATTTCAAAGTTGCCTTAGATTTGATGGAGGCAAACATTCCGACCAAGTTTCAAGACATTTGGGCCAGAAATATGGCCTCTAGAGCTGAAACAAAGTTTTTCTCAGATTTGATTCTTTGACCCCATTTTTGACCCTAATTGACCCAATTTCAATCTTGACCGAGATTTGATCAAGACAAAAATTCTGACCAAGTTTGTGGACATTTGGACCAAAAATATGGCCTCTGGAGTGCACACAAGGTTTTTCTAAGACTTGATCCCTTGACCCCATTTTTGACCCCACTTGACCCAATTTCAATCTTGACCAAGATTTGATGGAGACAAACATTCTGACCAAATTTAAAGACATTTTGGCCAAACATATGGCCTCTAGAGTGCACACAAGGTTTACAAGTTACAAGACATTTGGGCCAAAAATGTGACCTCTTGACTGCACACAAGATGTTGACGGACGACCGGACAACGGATGAGGGACGCCTGACACAGTCGATCACAAAAGCTCACCTTGAGCACTTCTAGCTCAGGTGAGCTAAACTTATCTCACCGGATGTTATCACAAGGAAATTTTTTAAGTTATTAGATAAACAAGAGGACCATGTTGGTCATAGATCGCTCACCTAAGTCTATTTGATCCCTGGGACATCACATTAATTAAATAGGCAGATGTCAACAAGGAGACAATTTCTACATAAGATCAATACCATGAAATGTTTTCAGCCAAGAGCAAGACAGATATGCCTTTTTGCTTTTTGATTCTATGTAAAAAGGGTTGCACCGGGGTAGAGCCCAAATGTGACCCCAGGGACTTGATATGAACAAACTTGGCAGAGGTCAAATAGATAATAATACAAACTAAATATGAAAGCTGTAAGCCTTCTGGTTTCAGAGAGAAGATTTTTGAAGGTTTTCCTATTTTCACCCATTGTGCTCAGATGAGCTAAACGGGATGCGCCCAGGTGGAGCCCAAATATGACACCAGGGACCTGATATGAACAAACTTGGTAGGGACCAAATAGATGATGCTACATTCCAAATATGAAAGCTGTGTGCACTCTAGTTTGGGAAAAGACAATTTTAAAAGATTTTCGCTCTTTGATTCTATGTAAAAAGGGTTGCGCCCGGGTGGAGCCCAAATATGATCCTAGGATCTTGATATGAACAAACTTGGTAGATTTCCACTAGATGATGCTACATACCAAATATGAAAGCTCTCTGCCTTCTTGTTTCAGAGAGGAAGATTTTTGAAGATGTTCATATTTTTACCGTTCGTGCTCAGAAGAGCTAAATAGGATGTGCCTGTGCAAAGCCCAAATATGACCCCAGGGTCTTAATATGAACAAACTTGGTAGATGTCCACTCGGTGATGCTACATACCAAATATGTAAGCTGTCTGCCATCTGGTTTCAGAGAAAAAGATTTTTTAAGATTTTCACATTTTGATTCTATGTAAAAAGGGTTGCGCCTTGGTGGAGCCCAAATATGACCCCAGGGTCTTGATATGAACAAACTTGGTAGAGGTCAACTAGATGATGCTACATACCATGAAAGCTGTCTGTCTTCTGGTTTCTGAGAAGAAGATTTTTGAAGATTTTCATATTTTCATCCTTTTTGTAAGGGTAAAGGGAAAGTTAAGGGTGGATTTCATTTATTTGAATAACTTTGGTAGAGCTTGATCCAAGGAAGATCCCTGCCAAGTTTTATCAAGATTGGTCACTTGCTTAGGAGCAGAAGATGTTTAAAGAAAGTCTGGACGATGTACGACTGACGAAGGGCATTCTACGATCACAATAGCTCACCTTGAGCACTTCGTGCTTAGGTGAGCTAAAAACTATAATATTCTTGCACAAAGTTTGAAGGTCTTAAGGAGACTTTTTTACAAGCTCAAAATGTGAATTCATATGGAACTATTGATAAACATTTAAAAAGATAATCTATACATACTTGAACATTTAGGTTTTATATAGGTTGATGTTTTGACTGCTTCATCCCACATCCCATACATACTGCAGGTCAGATAAAGGGGGACAACTCCAGGCCACTCTTGATTACCGGTGCACGTGTCCCCACATCTGTGTACGCCAGGAGTTGAGTCAATAATAGAGTTAGCAGTTCCTTCACTAGCACTACAGCCTACCTCTGTCATTATGAAATAATGATTTAGTACATTAATTGTGGGGTCAGTGCAACACTATTGTAAGTGCCTATATTTCGATAGGCACTTACAATAGTGTTGTGCTGACCCCTCAAATTTTCTAATGAAGGGACATAACTCTATGCTAGTACATGTGTCCTAATATCTGTACAATTCAGTAGTTGAGTCAATAAAATAAGGGAATTAGTACATTTTGAGGGGTCGGTGTTACATATCTATATGCATTTACAATAGTGTTGTGCTAATCCCTTAATTTCTATCAAAGGGACATAACTCTATGCTTGAACACGTGTCCTTACATCTACATAAGTCCAACTGGTAGTTCATTCACTCACACAGCAACTGATCCCTGCATAGCAAAATAAATTATAGATTTTTGCTAAACATTTCAGCCCAAAAATTGTGTAAAGTTTTATGACTCCTTCAGGCTCAAACGGCATGTTAGTAAAAATACAGAAAAAAAAGGTTTTCAAACAAAGTCCAATTGTGGTAAGGAACCTCTAAGCAGTGCAAAACAAAACAATTTCAGAATTTTCTTGATTAAAGAGCAACATATTTGAAGTCTCAAAGATATAGGATATCAAATAGTTTGCCATCTTCTTAGAGGTTAAAGGTATACTCTTCAATAAAAGTTCTTTGACATTGAAACATAGTTTAAATACAACAAAAATATCTAAATGTATATAATGTAAATCGAGGCAAGTGAAAACCAGGCACCTTTTACTGAATTTAGACAGAATTACTGATTTTCTGTCAAAGGTTTGCAATTGTAATGTCAATGTCAAACAAGAGGGCCATTGGCCCTAAAGCGCTCACCTGATGCATGGCTTAACAAAAGTCAGATTTCAAAAAGTAATAAACATTTCAGTTAAATATGTTGCCTTTAAAATACTAAAAAAAGTTTTTGACCCTCTATCAAACTTGTGTAAGATTTCAAGACAATTTCAAACTTGACCTAGGTTCCACACAAACATTCTGATCAAGTTTCAAGATATTTGAGTAATCAAGGATTTTTAAGATTTGACCCCTTGACCCCTTTTTTTAACCCCACTAGACCCAATTTCAAACTTGACTGAGATTTGATGGAGACAAACATTCTGATCGAGTTTCAAGACATTTTAGCCAAAAAAAATGTGGCCTCTAGAGTGCTCATAAGGTTTTTTTTAAGATTTAACCCTTTGACCCCATTTTTGACACCATGTGACCCAATTTTGAACTTGACCGAGATTTGATGCAGATAAACATTCTGACCAAGGTCTCAAGACTTTTGGACCAAAAATATAGCCTCTAGAGTACACACAAGGTTTTTCTTAGATTTGACCCCTTGACCCCATTTTTGAACCTAATTGACCCAATGTTGTACTTCACCAAGATTTGATGGAGACAAACATTCTGACTAAGTTTCAAGACGCTTGGACCAAAAATATTGTCTCTAGAGTGCACACAAGGTTTTCTAAGATTTGACCCCTTGACCCCATTTTTGACCCCACTCGACCCAATTTCATGTGTGACTGAGATTTGATGGAGACAAACATTCTGACCATGATTCAAGACATTTTGGCCAAAAATGTGACCTCTAGAGTGCACACAAGGTTTTTCTAAGATTTGACCCCTTGAACCCATTTTTGCCCCCACTTGACCTAATTTCGATCTAGACCAAGATTTGATGTAGACAAACAATCTGATCAAGTTTGAAAATATTTTGGCCAAACATATGTCCTCTAGAGTGCACACAAGGATTTTTTAAGATTTGACCCTTTGACCCCGTTTTTTACCCCACTAGACCCAATTTCAAACTTGACTGAGATTTGATGGAGACAAACATTCTGACCAAGTTTCAAGACATTTTAGCCAAAAAATGTGGCCTCTAGAGTGCTCATAAGGTTTTTTTTAAGAAATAACCCTTTGACCCCATTTTGACCCCACGTGACCCAATTTTGAATTTGACCGAGATTTGATGCAGATAAAGATTCTGACCAAGGTCTCAAGACTTTTGGACCAAAAATATAGCCTCTAGAGTATACACAAGGTTTTTCTAAGATTTGACCCCTTGACCCCAATTTTGAACCTAATTGACCAAATGTTGTACTTGACTAAGATTTGATGGAGACAAACATTCTGACCAAGTTTCAAGACGCTTGGACCAAAAATATTGCCTCTATAGTGCACACAAGGTTTTCTAAGATTTGACCCCTTGACCCCATTTTTGACCCCACTCGACCAAATTTCAAGTGTGTCTGAGATTTGATGGAGACAAACATTCTGACCATGATTCAAGACATTTGGGCCAAAAATGTGACCTCTTGAATGCACACAAAGTTTTTCTAAGATTTTACCCCTTGACCCCATTTTTGACCCCACTTGACCCGATTTCGAACTTGACCGAGATTTGATGGAGACAAACATTCTGACCAAGTTTCAAAATGTTAAGACCATAAATATGGCCTCTGGTGTGCACACAAGGTTTTTCTAAGATTTGACCACTTGACCCCATTTTTGACCCCACTTGACCCAATTTTGAACTTGACTGAGATTTGATGGAGACAAACATTCTGACCAAGTTTCAGGACATTTGGACAAAAAATGTGACCTCTAGAGTGCACACAAGATGTTGACGGACGACCGGACAACTGGACGCCGGACACAGCTCGATCACAATAGCTCACCTTGAGCACTTTGTGCTCAGGTGAGCTAAAAAGATTGTTACATTGAAAGAGTCTTGCTAAAGCAAGCCTGACCTCTCAGAATAAGCCTTTCACTTTCTGTTTGGAGATTTTAAGCCATCTAGAGATTAAAATTGTATTTGAAGTTGTGATAAGAGAGATATAACCAAAATATTGTTGTATTATTTGCTTTGCTGGACGATCACTGTTTTTACATAACAGGCTTATCTGGCTCTAAAAGTAAAGAAGTGAGTCATTTAAAGATGGTGCCAGATGTTGGAGATGGTAAATCCCGAAAGGACAATGCCTTTTACAACGGATTGTCTTATGAAGTCTGCCTTTTGGTGCCCTAAAGCATTATGATGTTGTTCCTCCTCAAATTTAACCATTATTCATTTCAAATGTCTTCAATGATATTTATTTCTAAAGCCAATTAAGAAATGGCATTTCGTTCAGAACATAATGCAGAACTATCGAATGCTGCTAGAGAAGGTCAATTTCTCCGAAATTTGACATTGAGATCATTATGCAAAAACGCTACCAAGTAATGCATTGAAAATGGTGTGAATTTCTGGAGTCACAATTATTGTTCATAAAAAAAAAAACACCAGTCGTCAAACTTTTAGTCATAATAAGGAAAAAACGATAGGTTGATAGGTGTCTAAGAACTATTTTTGAAGAGTATATAAATGCAGGCAATATTTTAGAGTTATTTTTACCTCTATTATACACCCTGAATGTACAAACTGCAGCATTATTCTGGGCGTCAAACACAGCATAGCTAACTCCATAAACACCCCACACTATCAGGGTGCCTGAAATGACAAACAGACTGCAGGTTAACTCATACAAGTCTTCCTACTTTTTACTTAACAAATGTGGGAAGAACTTTTGCTGAACTGGATGACATTTCATAAAATTGGCAAATTGCCAAAGATATATAGATCAAATTCTGCATGATGACGGTTAATTTAGGATTAATTCACATTTTTTAGGGCATTCACAATTGCAGAGACTTTGAAAAATAGTTTAACGAGGGCGTTAAACCATTTAGAGGGTCTCTGCAAATGTTAACACTAAAAAAAGCGTGAATTGAGATAAAAATAAAGACTATAGTATTTATCAAACTGAGGTTTCAAAACAATTCAAAGGATCACTTTAAAACTAGCGCTAAACAAACTAATGTACCAGAAAATTTGTGTAATGAACTGCATCATCACTTTTGTTTATACTGATGTTGCTTGGTTAATCTACGATGTCACAAATTTAACACTGGAATAGGATCAACATCTTTATTTATACTCTATATCAATGTTAGACAAAAAACTGATAAGGTGTATAGGCCCAGACTGAGGATATTTAAGTGAAGAAAGCCAGGCGAAAACAGTTGTGAATGTACTTAATAATTCACGCTTTTTCCCCTAAATGATTGGGTTTTGTCAATTAACGTATGGCGAAAACGACCCAAAAACAAATGTTATGCAATAATTACATTTTAATCAAGCATTAGATGGAATCTTTTACCTGTTATCCTATATTGAAAGGAGATATATACAAAGATCAGCATGCACATTTGTGCAGTCTGATCTTTGTCTATAACACCTGATCTTCCTTTTCAAGACTTCACAGACCAACCAGAGGCTTCCAAATCCACGCTAGCCGAGTGTTTTTTTTATCAATCTCAGAGTGTTTTGAATGATTCAGAGCGTTATCAGGGTGGGTGTTTGGAGTGCAACAAATGGAGCACTGAGCGAGTAAATAAGAATGATCTATAGTGAAATGAATGTTAATCCAATGATGTTCTAAACTGTAATTTTCATCTCACACTATTTTCTCCACCTACCACTACTCATTGTAGATATATATGGAGCATCAGCAGCGAAGGTTGGAGCAGGACATGTTGGTGCTTCTAGTCTAGTAGTCACACTTAACCCTTTCCTGTTTTACAAAAAATTGGACCTGTCCAAATTCAAAGGTTTTGCAGACGAAAATTTAAAGTGGATTTAATTTGAAAAATAACCATTCAGTGGGGTAGAAAATAGTGTGGAAAAAGAAGAAATTGCTTGTCAGAAGCAATTTCTTCTTTTTTCACAATTTTTTCTCAATCATAAAATCACAGGCATGTAAAAAGCAGGGATTAAACAGCAAAGGGTTAATACATCTCCTGGAAAGGTCAATATCTCTGGAAAACTTGTCCCTGTAATATACAACAGAATCTTCTCTTACTCAATTAACAAAAGAAAGAAAGGAGTTATCAAAAAGGCCCCTTTTTCTGTGTTTTTAAATAAGAAGATACAATTTTCAATAGGGTTCATCCCGTGAAGAGACAAATATTCCATTAAAGCTTCTTAAGGAGTGTATCCATTGTGACCACTTAGAACTGTGTTTTCAAATCATCATATCATGACACATTTCATGAAGTTTGGGCCATATTTCTTGCCATATGAACAACTAAGAAAAACAAGATAGGTTCGTTAAACACAATGCCCCCGTAACAGCACTTTTTTCAAAATGTTGACCTTGACAGATGACCTTGACCTTGTCACATGACCTTGAACTTGATATCTTAAGATGTACATAACTGAGATCTTTCATCATACCAACTATGAGACAGGGTATATATAATAAGCTTGAATAAACTGAACAATGAAATTTTTTGGTTATGTTTTTAAGAAGTTTGACCTTGAGAGATGACCTTGACAGTGTCACATGACCTCGACTTTGGTATCAGCAGATGCGGCTCATTAAGATCTATCATCATCCCAAATATGAGCCTTGTATCTTAAATAGGCTTGAAAATATTGGCAATGATAAGTTTTTTGGAGTCATTGGACATTGACAGATGACCTTAACCTTGTAACATGACCTTGACTTTGGTATTGTCAGATGCCGCTCAGTAAGATCTATCATCATGCCAAATATGAGCCTTGTTTCTTGAATAGGCTTAAAGATATTGGCTATGTTAAGTTTTTTGGTTAACTTATTGAATTATTTGACCTTGACAGATGACCTTGACCTTGTCACATGACCTTGACTTTGGTATCAGCAGATCAAAGAATTATGATAACAACCCAGTGACGTGAAAAAGCCTATAGATTAAGTCTATTGTATTAATAATCAAGAAAACAAAGCAATGATCATTTATCCTTTTTAGATTTTCCAAGTTTTTTACTGATGATAATGGAAAGCTGGTAAAATTAGATATCAACTCGACATTGGATAATAGAACATCAGACTGCACCGGTTTGTTCTGAATCACTGCTGTTTATTCTATTTATAATTACAGGCTTACTATTATAAATGATTTTGGCATGAAAGAGCCTCTCTTTTTCTTGTTACACTGGTTCCAGAATATCAGAGTTTATTCTAGGATTTCAAACATGTGGGGGATTTCAGCACAAAAATTGACGCAATTCAGAAATTGGGTAATTCATGCTCTTTGGTTATAGTAAAAAAAATCCCTCACAAATCAAGAAAAAAAAGTGAGACAATCCGAAATCCCCCTGCCCTGAATAAACACTGGAATATTCTTCATTAGGGAAGGTAAAAACAAACATCGGCCTGCATATTAATTCAGTCTGATCTAAGTATATACCACCCTATTTCCTTTTAAATCCTGAACAATTTCAAACAAATTTTTCAAGTGACATTCTAACTCACAATTAGTGCTTTAAGCACCTTGATTAAAATGTAACTTTAATGTTATTTTAACTAAGTTTTTAATTGCACATAATAAGGTAAATAGACTGAGGATAAAGTTATAATAGTCACTTACTTAAACCCCAAAATAGTTTTCTGAAGTAATCCTAGTGGCAAAATGAAAGTTCCATCTACTGGCGAGGGAGAACGACGCATTCTTTGAGTGTGTGTGTGTGTATTTCCGTTTATTTATTGTCGCTACCGTAGCACATGCCCATATGAGCGACGCCCCCAGAAGACGGTTAGTTGTTACGGGGGCTAGTGCAAGGATACATGACGTAACTACTGCTGAGATCGGCCATGGTTCTTTAACGTGCTCAATGTAAAGCACCGTCTCATAGGGTCTCGGTTTAACGTCTCATCCGAAAGACAATTAGTTTTTATTAGTTTTTCAGCCCGGGAATCGAACCCACGCCGTCGAACTTCAATGGTTTTAAAGTCCGGTGCTCTACCAACTGAGCTAATCGGGCTGGAAACGCATTCTTTGAGAATGAGTAATTGCATCAAATTCGGGAAAATTAATACCTGGATGCCAGACTGTCCATTCCAAATGCATGTTATCTTCACACCTTCACTGCATACGCTGGTTTGGGGTGTTGACTGGAATGTGTACGTACTACATGTAAAATCTTCTCATAACATACCTTTGGAATACCTTTGGAATACTGGGAAATATAAAAGCCCTTTTGGCTTTCATTCCCCTCGGTTTCTGGTTTCCCGTAGTCTTCCGATTGGTCATGTTTCATGTATTTTACTAATAGATATCACTTGTGTCGAAACGTTTCTCGATCCACAATTTGTCAAGCTTTGTTTTGAATGAGTTCACTGAGTCCGAGCACACAACATCATTTGGTAGCTGATTCCAAGTGTTAATAACACGGTGAGAGATAGACTTTGATCTTACTGACTTATTAGCACGTGGTTTTTGAAGCTTGTACATGTTTCCTCATAGCTCATAGAGCAAGAAGAAACTATCTTGTTGAATTGTCATCAGTTTTCGCGTCAAAAGTGTTGATATTTTAATTTGAGGAAAGGATGCATGCTAAAAGTAGGTTACAAAATCAAACCATGTAACATAAATTTTCAATTATTTTATCTTCATTTTCAAAAAAAAAATGCAAATTATGAAATGGCTGAAATTGAATGCTGCCAGGGAGAAGTTTGAAATTTCATGTCATCAAACTTCTAAAACATAAATGCCTTATGTAATCAAAATTGCATATAAATGTGTGGTAAATAAAATGAAAGCAATTCTAATATGTGTCTTGTGGGATAGAGGAGATATTCATTGTTTCATACCATCATGAAAGAAATCAATTGTAGTAATTCCGTTTGAGTTTAGCAAAGAAAAGAAAGTATGAAGCCTGTATATATTTATAGATGAATATGTTTAATGCCTAAAACAGCACATGATTTTTTTCAAACAGACAAAACTTATAAAACCACAAGGCCTTTCAAAAATTGAAATTTGTCATATTGATTTTCAAAATGTCACATTGAGTTTGCAAACTGAAGGAACATTGTCCCATTGCAAATAATTCTTTCCCGATCACTGAACATGTCATGGTCATTTTGAGATGAAATAACTCTGTACAGCTTAGTGTCGTCTGCAAAGAGGCGACAAGTACTACTAACACAATCAGGCACGTCATTGATGAACAGAACAAAAAGCACTGGACCGAGTATAGAGCCCTGTGGCACACCGGACTTGACATCTGTCCAATTGGATTTGCAACCATTTAGTACTACTCTCTGTTGCCTGTCACTAAGAAAACTGCTGATCCAACTCAATAGGTTACCGGATATACCATAAGCCTAAAGTTTTGCTAGAAGTCGTTTGTGTGGCATTGTATCAAAAGCTTTGGCAAAATCAAAATACACTGTGTCAACTTGGCAATCGTCATCCAAAGCTAATGTCCGGTCTTCTAATACATCAAGAAGTTGAAAATTGTACTGCGATGCTGGCGAAGAATTATAGACGTTTCGTACCATAACCATTTCGTACCAGACGTTTCGTACCATAGTCGAAGACGTTTCGTACCATAGTTGAAGATGTTTCGTACCATAGGTGAAGACGTTTCGTACCATAGGATAAAACTTTCGTACCACAGAAATACCATTTCGTACAGCAAGATGATTAATTTCGTTTCTTTTTGAAACATAGTTCGTACCATATGTGTGGGTTTTTGATGACAGAAAAGAAGTCAACACGTATTTGATAATATTCCGTTGAAATTTTGTCATTTTATAAAAAGATCCGAGATAAAAACTTTCAAAGATAGAATATACAAAACAAAAGATATACACAAAAAGTTGATGGATGATGACTTTTTTTCTTTTTTTTCCATATAATCCTTTAATTAACTTTTTATCAGTGTTGAAGCTTTGTTGATAAATTTTAAAAGGCGCATGAGTTGTTAGCATCTATACCTGAAAAGTCATAAGTTTCGAAACAAGAATCGAAACAAAACTTCGTAACTAGAACTAAATCATACTGGTTATATTTTATTGCCTTAATTGCTAAAGTTTTCTTTAAAATCTAAATTATATATTCTTAATATATAAATAGTGAATATTGAACAAGTTCATATTCATTTCTTGAAATATGTATTAACTGCTCGACAACTTACTGTAATTTCTTAAGAACATAGCCAACAATATTCACGATTCTCTTGTAGTCTCAAAATACGCATCACCAATCTTAAATACTCTCAAAAGCACGTTATTATTTATTCAATTAACAAACTCTGCTTATTGCTAATCAGCTGACAATTAACAATTGAAGGCAAACACCAAACAATTCAATTCAATTCAATTTCAATTTGTTATTACCAATCTTGTAGCAAACAAGAGACAATCAACATACCAGCTAATCAACCTTTTCATAATTTGGCCTACTCCTTTAATTTGTAAAAGGCTATAAACTTTATAGGCTCGCAGTACTAGCAAATAAAACTTTTTCGTGCGATTTTACATGGAAAAAAATAAATTATTTTTGGAAATAAACATTTTGAAAATAATTCAGTAAATATTTCCATTTTGGTACGAAATGGTCAATGTTGGTACGAAATGGTTAACATATGGTACGAAACGTCTTCGCCTATGGTACGAAATGGTAATATATTTTATGGTACGAAATGGTTATGGTACGAAACGTCTGTATACCCTGGCGAAAGCCGTACTGACTGTCCAATAATAATGAATGTTTTTTTAAGTGATTGAATATTGTAACTTTTACATGTTTTTTGAGTAGTTTACATACCACAGAGGTTAATTACACAGGTCTATAATTACCTGGATTACACTTTGGACCTTTTTTGTGATACAAGTTACATTTGCTTTTTTCCAGTCATTTGGAATTGAGCATTTCAAGTCCGAATGGTGGCATTCTATGGTGTGAAATTATCGTGCACTGTGAAAGTGTCAGTATATTCAGTGTACTTGCACACCAAACTCATCCTTTGAGTGTTGCTCTTCGATTAATTAACCGTACAACGATTTTTGTTACCGTTTTTTGACCGATAACCTATAGGGAACTTCGGTATGACGTCATAGCCCACTAGCCAATAAAAATGGTTGGCGTTGAATCGCCTCGCTCTATTTAATTTATGTCAATGTTGCCCGATCTAAATCACTTTTTCGCTTTACTTGAGGAAAAAGGTATCAAAACAATACATTTTTGAAAAGTAAATCATTCGAACTTTTCAGAAAACATGTTTATAAAGAAAATAACACGAATTTAGAATTAATTACCATGCTTTGAAAACACCACTATCAAAAAGGAATAACATCGATTTGGTTGATTTTTTTGCAAACATTTATCATTTTTACCGCCGATTTATCTTCATTGTATTAAATCCTAATTAATTTTTTTTCTTTAATATCTTATTATTATAAAAAATAGGTTTATGTTTTGTTTGTTTATGCGAACAAAATCGTTCGGTAAATCGGCATTGATAGTCTTTCCCAATCACTCAAAATTTAGCCATTATATATCTAACACTATAACAAAATATTTCGGCATGTTACAATTTTCCTTAGATGCCTAATGGCATTCCCTAATTAGGGAATATTGATTCTCGAATGACAACTGGTGTCATTATCGATTATTTGTTAGACAAACCCTTTCACCTTGTTGAAAACAGTGAAAAGGTATTCGATTTGGGCTAATTGGCCTGTTTAAATACAAAATGTTCAAAGTGAAGATTTTTTATGGTACTAAGAATGATCCGTGACCGACTGACCTATGAATTCAAAGTCGGCTAGTAAGACAGGCGGACGGACCGACGGACGAACAAACTAACGAACCAAATTACGAACAAACGAATGGACGAAAGGACGGACGGATGGACGGACAGATGGATGGGTGGACGGATAAAAGGACGAATGGATTGATGTATGGAAGGACGGATGGTGGATTGATTGATTGATTGCATGGAGTTTAACGCCGCTTTCAACATTATTTCAGTCAAGTTATATCGCGGCGGCTGGAGCATGGATTCCTGGTATTTCTCTCACCAGTACAACCATCACATGCTTTCCTAGCCTCCAGCTGCTATCACGCATAGGTCTACTATTTATCAACCCATTGGTGAGAGACAAATAGTTGGAAAGAATGAGTGCCACCGTCGGGGATCGGACCCGGGACCTCTAAATTAACAGTCCGACGCGCTACCAACTGCGCTATGACGGCGGCGACGGACGGATGTATGGATGGACGGTCGGACGGACGGATGGATGTATGGACGGATGGATGGAGGAATGGTTGGATGGAGGGAGGGAGGGAGGGGGGAGGGATGAATGAATGAATGAATGAATGAATGAATGAATGAATGATTGAATGAATGAATGAATGAATATAGTAAGTTATAAATGAATTTGATTTTATCATTTCGAAAACATTTGCAGTGGTGGATACAGGATTTCTGTATAGAGGTTTGGAACTTAAAATATAGATGGTGCCTTTTCCTATAAGTGCCCAGTTTAAGTTGAATTTCTCTATGATAATTTAATGACACATCTTCGACCCATCACTGCAATCCCCCTCAGGATCCGTCCATAATTTGATTGGTTGAAATTCTACACTAATTATTACAAAGATTACAAAAAGTATGTGTTTGAGTGACTGTAATAGTTCTATTATATCAACGAGATGGCCTTCGGAGGATTGTCATCAGTCAAATGTTGCAATTCTATAGTATCAATGTTTTAAAGCTTGATGAATATTTTGACTTTTTATATGACAGCATGTTATTTCTATGTCTGATTAAGCAAAATATTTGATGTGTAAACGAAGCTTTCACACATTGGGCTCAAAGACTAGTTGTGTCATACTGAAAGCAACCAATCAGTGGCAAATGACATGGCTTGATTGATGCAGATCAAAGAAAATTAGGAATGTGGTATAAAACGTTGCGTAAGTAAGGGCGATCTTAACGACCGTGCACGTGTGTGGGATAAGCGACTACCGTTTTATGACATTGACAATATTGATTGGCGCATCCGGTTATGGTCAGATCAAAGAGATTCGCCGTGTAATATAGATTATTGGGTTAGGAATGACAATCTGTATGACACGTTTGTGTGATGAGTGCCGATAATGTTTTTCATGTCCCATAATGTAAACTCTCTGTTAGGGTTTTTGTACCTAACAGTATGTGTTCGAAAAGCAGTTTCATCCGAATATCTTGGATTTGCAACGTTCGCTTATTAGCTAACATGACCTTAATTTCTAAACGTGTGTGTGTTTTCATTTTTATCAATTTGGATTTAATATTTAGATAGCTTTGGACGATTCTCAATATTCCTAGGTTAAAATGACTGGATTTATGTTGTTAAGACCATTAAGGATAAATACAAAACTTAAATCTATGTTTGGATGTTCTTAGACGGGATGAATATCGTTACTGAGATAAAAAATAAAAAAAATCAGCATTGAAATTCAAACTAACATATTTCATTGCTGTGTGGCCAAAAATGCCGTAAATACAGCTTTATTCGTGTCCCATTTCCGATACTTTGGTTGCTCAACTACGAATCATTTGGATTCGTATGACTCTCCGGGTGGTTATATTTCGACACAAATTATTCGTTTCAAAGACATTGTCACATGATGACAACTGCATAATAATAAGAAGGGGTGATTTATCTACATTTTGACACCTTCATCACTTGGAATAAATCATTACAAATGTATAATTTTACTACTTGAAAATTGGATTTTTTTTGCTCTTTGTGTATGTAAAAATGGTTGGAAACGCCAACCACTCGTATTTTGATGACGTCATCACTACCTGTGCCGAAGTCCCCTATATCGCCATTGAACATGGCGGTATCGAACGCAAGGGAAATAACCAAAATCAACAAGAAAGCTATATATCTTCCTCTTAAAACTCCATTTTTCCTGTCCATTATTGCTTTATTTCTTTTTGTTTAATATAGGGGTGTATTTTTTGGCTATTTCATTTCATAATAACGATGTAATTATGGGTTCCATACATGTTTAGGCACATCCAGATAAAAATATAAAAAAAAAAATTCGTTTAAATTTCTTCCGATTGATTGAGGTGTAAGTGGATCCTTGACTGGGTTACTGCCCCTAGATCTATCGATACTCTCACAGACATCGGGGTACCAGTTCAAGTGGATCCGCTCCGGTCTCAAATTACTTCCGAGGTCGTTGTACCCGCTCCGGTCTCAAATTACTTCCGAGGTCGTTGTACCCTAAAATAGTCCGGTTAGAAAAAATGGTGTGCTCCTTTTGACACATCGTTTAAATGTTTAAATAACAGTAAAGTGCTTGAAATGAGGTTCAGCCAAGTGCCAGACCTCTGATACATTTCATGCATAGCTTTAAATGAATTTAAGTGGGAACTATTTTTTCTGAGAGCCTGACCTTTGATGGTGGTTCCCAAGAAAGGAAACTCTTTGTACCATGAGAATTTTTAGGGTGGTTGTGCGCCATGAAAAATTGTGAGAAAATATACCGCTCATGAATGCATGTTCTGGACATAGATTTCAAGAACAAAGAAATTTCTTCAAGACTTGCAAACTTTTATAGCCCAAACGACTTTTTTTTAGGAGCTACGTACTGTCAAAATGTGCCAATTTAGTATATAATTTAACACGGCCAAATCAGACAGGAGTGTATTCAAGGTGACCTGCATTCGGAACATCACTCGGTAATTTCCGTAATCTACAACATATGTTGATCCAATCGGGAACCCTCGGCGATTCTACGGAATAGACCTCGGGAATAATACGGGCGCAGCCATGAAAGCGCGTCATTTCGCGCTTAGGTTTAATGATGTTGATCGTGAGATTAGCCGAGTGGTGTTCCGAATGAGCATTCGGAACATCGCTCGGACATTTCCGTAAACTGGAAAGTACCTCGGTCGTAAATGTAGTAATTTTTGGTAAATTTTTAGGTAATTCGGCTCCTGGTGGCAAATTCCTTTAATGCTTTCAGGTCGTCTATAGAGATCATTTTGGCATATTTAGATTAAAAAGCAAAACGCAGTAAAACTCTGCGTTTTGTTTTCAAATCATAATATGCCCAATTTTTACCTTAGGTTGATTTTGCTTTTCGCAGCGTCATCCTCAGTTGTGTTTGTGACGTCATATAAACTCACGTGCGAAATGACGCGCTTTCATGTCAGCGCCCGTATTATCCCCGAGGTCTATTCCGTAGAATCGCCGAGGGTTCCCGATTGCCGTATGAGGTCACCTGACCAAGTACTTCCGGGGTCGTATGGTGTTGAAATAATCTATTAAAAAACACATTTTCAAGTGTGTAAGTAGGCATACAAAGAAGATCTTTCTGCTCTTTATGTTTAGATCTTTGACAATGTATTCTTTTGCAGTAAGTAAGCTAATATTTTCCTTGTTTTAAAGGAATACTTTTTGTGTTCAGCTGGATTTTTTCATCTGGCCTGGTAGGAAAATTTTCTACCTAACTGGGGACAAAAAAAATTCTTGGTTACGAAGAAATTTCTTCATCTGGTGTGGCCGGGATGTGTATAAGGGGTGTTTGTACTGCTTGCCGTACAAGCTAGCCTTAATAGCGACGTGGTAGAGCACTCGCTTTGGGATGTAGAGGTCCCGGGTTCGAATCCCATTGGAGTCGAATATTTAATTTTTCATCTGGCCAGGGAGGAATTCTTTTTACCTAACTGGGCAGAAATTTTTTTCAATTGGCTGTAATTAGAAATGTTTCACCTTGGTTACGAAGACAACTTTTCATCGGACTAGATAGAGAAAACTTTTCTGCTAACTGGGAAGGAAATTTTTCATTTGGCTGTAATAAGAAAATGTTCACATTGGTTACGAAGAAATTTTTTCATCTTGCCAGATAGAAAAAAAAAATATCACCTGACTGGGTAGAAAATGTTTCAATTGGCTGTAATTAGAAATTTCTTCACCTTGGTTACGAAGAAATTTTTTTCATCTGGCCAGATAGAAATAATTCTTCCACCTAGCTGGGGAGAAAATGTTTCAATTGGCTGTAATTAGAAATTTCTTCACCTTGCTTTGGAAGATATTTTTTCATCTGGCCTGGTAGGAAAATTTTCTACCTAACTGGGGACAAAAAAATTTCTTGGTTACGAAGAAATTTCTTCATCTGGTGTGGCCGGGATGTGTATAAGGGGTGTTTGTACTGCTTGTCGTACAAGCTAGCCTTAATAGCGACGTGGTAGAGCACTCGCTTTGGGATGTAGAGGTCCCGGGTTCGAATCCCATTGGAGTCGAATATTTAATTTTTCATCTGGCCAGGGAGGAATTCTTTTTACCTAACTGGGCAGAAATTTTTTTCAATTGGCTGTAATTAGAAATGTTTCACCTTGGTTACGAAGAAAACTTTTCATCGGACTAGATAGAGAAAACTTTTCTGCTAACTGGGAAGGAAATTTTTCATTTGGCTGTAATAAGAAAATGTTCACATTGGTTACGAAGAAATTTTTTCATCTTGCCAGATAGAAAAAAAAATATCACCTGACTGGGTAGAAAATGTTTCAATTGGCTGTAATTAGAAATTTCTTCACCTTGGTTACGAAGAAAATTTTTTCATCTGGCCAGATAGAAATAATTCTTCCACCTAACTGGGGAGAAAATGTTTCAATTGGCTGTAATTAGAAATTTCTTCACCTTGCTTTGGAAGATATTTTTTCATCTGGCCTGGTAGGAAAATTTTCTACCTAACTGGGGACAAAAAAAAATTCTTGGTTACGAAGAAATTTCTTCATCTGGTGTGGCCGGGATGTGTATAAGGGGTGTTTGTACTGCTTGCCGTACAAGCTAGCCTTAATAGCGACGTGGTAGAGCACTCGCTTTGGGATGTAGAGGTCCCGGGTTCGAATCCCATTGGAGTCGAATATTTAATTTTTCATCTGGCCAGGGAGGAATTCTTTTTACCTAACTGGGCAGAAATTTTTTTCAATTGGCTGTAATTAGAAATGTTTCACATTGGTTACGAAGACAACTTTTCATCGGACTAGATAGAGAAAACTTTTCTGCTAACTGGGAAGGAAATTTTTCATTTGGCTGTAATAAGAAAATGTTCACATTGGTTACGAAGAAATTTTTTCATCTTGCCAGATAGAAAAAAAATATCACCTGACTGGGTAGAAAATGTTTCAATTGGCTGTAATTAGAAATTTCTTCACCTTGGTTACGAAGAAATTTTTTTCATCTGGCCAGATAGAAATAATTCTTCCACCTAACTGGGGAGAAAATGTTTCAATTGGCTGTAATTAGAAATTTCTTCACCTTGCTTTGGAAGATATTTTTTCATCTGGCCTGGTAGGAAAATTTTCTACCTAACTGGGGACAAAAAAATTTCTTGGTTACGAAGAAATTTCTTCATCTGGTGTGGCCGGGATGTGTATAAGGGGTGTTTGTACTGCTTGCCGTACAAGCTAGCCTTAATAGCGACGTGGTAGAGCACTCGCTTTGGGATGTAGAGGTCCCGGGTTCGAATCCCATTGGAGTCGAATATTTAATTTTTCATCTGGCCAGGGAGGAATTCTTTTTACCTAACTGGGCAGAAATTTTTTTCAATTGGCTGTAATTAGAAATGTTTCACCTTGGTTACGAAGAAAACTTTTCATCGGACTAGATAGAGAAAACTTTTCTGCTAACTGGGAAGGAAATTTTTCATTTGGCTGTAATAAGAAAATGATCACATTGGTTACGAAGAAATTTTTTCATCTTGCGAGATAGAAAAAAAAATATCACCTGACTGGGTAGAAAATGTTTCAATTGGCTGTAATTAGAAATTTCTTCACCTTGGTTACGAAGAAAATTTTTTCATCTGGCCAGATAGAAATAATTCTTCCACCTAACTGGGGAGAAAATGTTTCAATTGGCTGTAATTAGAAATTTCTTCACCTTGCTTTGGAAGATATTTTTTCATCTGGCCTGGTAGGAAAATTTTCTACCTAACTGGGGACAAAAAAATTTCTTGGTTACGAAGAAATTTCTTCATCTGGTGTGGCCGGGATGTGTATAAGGGGTGTTTGTACTGCTTGCCGTACAAGCTAGCCTTAATAGCGACGTGGTAGAGCACTCGCTTTGGGATGTAGAGGTCCCGGGTTCGAATCCCATTGGAGTCGAATATTTAATTTTTCATCTGGCCAGGGAGGAATTCTTTTTACCTAACTGGGCAGAAATTTTTTTCAATTGGCTGTAATTAGAAATGTTTCACCTTGGTTACGAAGAAAACTTTTCATCGGACTAGATAGAGAAAACTTTTCTGCTAACTGGGAAGGAAATTTTTCATTTGGCTGTAATAAGAAAATGTTCACATTGGTTACGAAGAAATTTTTTCATCTTGCGAGATAGAAAAAAAAATATCACCTGACTGGGTAGAAAATGTTTCAATTGGCTGTAATTAGAAATTTCTTCACCTTGGTTACGAAGAAAATTTTTTCATCTGGCCAGATAGAAATAATTCTTCCACCTAACTGGGGAGAAAATGTTTCAATTGGCTGTAATTAGAAATTTCTTCACCTTGCTTTGGAAGATATTTTTTCATCTGGCCTGGTAGGAAAATTTTCTACCTAACTGGGGACAAAAAAATTTCTTGGTTACGAAGAAATTTCTTCATCTGGTGTGGCCGGGATGTGTATAAGGGGTGTTTGTACTGCTTGCCGTACAAGCTAGCCTTAATAGCGACGTGGTAGAGCACTCGCTTTGGGATGTAGAGGTCCCGGGTTCGAATCCCATTGGAGTCGAATATTTAATTTTTCATCTGGCCAGGGAGGAATTCTTTTTACCTAACTGGGCAGAAATTTTTTTCAATTGGCTGTAATTAGAAATGTTTCACCTTGGTTACGAAGAAAACTTTTCATCGGACTAGATAGAGAAAACTTTTCTGCTAACTGGGAAGGAAATTTTTCATTTGGCTGTAATAAGAAAATGTTCACATTGGTTACGAAGAAATTTTTTCATCTTGCCAGATAGAAAAAAAATATCACCTGACTGGGTAGAAAATGTTTCAATTGGCTGTAATTAGAAATTTCTTCACCTTGGTTACGAAGAAAATTTTTTCATCTGGCCAGATAGAAATAATTCTTCCACCTAACTGGGGAGAAAATGTTTCAATTGGCTGTAATTAGAAATTTCTTCACCTTGCTTTGGAAGATATTTTTTCATCTGGCCTGGTAGGAAAATTTTCTACCTAACTGGGGACAAAAAAATTTCTTGGTTACGAAGAAATTTCTTCATCTGGTGTGGCCGGGATGTGTATAAGGGGTGTTTGTACTGCTTGCCGTACAAGCTAGCCTTAATAGCGACGTGGTAGAGCACTCGCTTTGGGATGTAGAGGTCCCGGGTTCGAATCCCATTGGAGTCAAATATTTAATTTTTCATCTGGCCAGGGAGGAATTCTTTTTACCTAACTGGGCAGAAATTTTTTTCAATTGGCTGTAATTAGAAATGTTTCACCTTGGTTACGAAGAAAACTTTTCATCGGACTAGATAGAGAAAACTTTTCTGCTAACTGGGAAGGAAATTTTTCATTTGGCTGTAATAAGAAAATGATCACATTGGTTACGAAGAAATTTTTTCATCTTGCGAGATAGAAAAAAAAATATCACCTGACTGGGTAGAAAATGTTTCAATTGGCTGTAATTAGAAATTTCTTCACCTTGGTTACGAAGAAAATTTTTTCATCTGGCCAGATAGAAATAATTCTTCCACCTAACTGGGGAGAAAATGTTTCAATTGGCTGTAATTAGAAATTTCTTCACCTTGCTTTGGAAGATATTTTTTCATCTGGCCTGGTAGGAAAATTTTCTACCTAACTGGGGACAAAAAAAATTCTTGGTTACGAAGAAATTTCTTCATCTGGTGTGGCCGGGATGTGTATAAGGGGTGTTTGTACTGCTTGCCGTACAAGCTAGCCTTAATAGCGACGTGGTAGAGCACTCGCTTTGGGATGTAGAGGTCCCGGGTTCGAATCCCATTGGAGTCGAATATTTAATTTTTCATCTGGCCAGGGAGGAATTCTTTTTACCTAACTGGGCAGAAATTTTTTTCAATTGGCTGTAATTAGAAATGTTTCACCTTGGTTACGAAGAAAACTTTTCATCGGACTAGATAGAGAAAACTTTTCTGCTAACTGGGAAGGAAATTTTTCATTTGGCTGTAATAAGAAAATGTTCACATTGGTTACGAAGAAATTTTTTCATCTTGCCAGATAGAAAAAAAAAATATCACCTGACTGGGTAGAAAATGTTTCAATTGGCTGTAATTAGAAATTTCTTCACCTTGGTTACGAAGAAAATTTTTTCATCTGGCCAGATAGAAATAATTCTTCCACCTAACTGGGGAGAAAATGTTTCAATTGGCTGTAATTAGAAATTTCTTCACCTTGCTTTGGAAGATATTTTTTCATCTGGCCTGGTAGGAAAATTTTCTACCTAACTGGGGACAAAAAAATTTCTTGGTTACGAAGAAATTTCTTCATCTGGTGTGGCCGGGATGTGTATAAGGGGTGTTTGTACTGCTTGCCGTACAAGCTAGCCTTAATAGCGACGTGGTAGAGCACTCGCTTTGGGATGTAGAGGTCCCGGGTTCGAATCCCATTGGAGTCGAATATTTAAATTTTCATCTGGCCAGGGAGGAATTCTTTTTACCTAACTGGGCAGAAATTTTTTTCAATTGGCTGTAATTAGAAATGTTTCACCTTGGTTACGAAGAAAACTTTTCATCGGACTAGATAGAGAAAAGTTTTCTGCTAACTGGGAAGGAAATTTTTCATTTGGCTGTAATAAGAAAATGTTCACATTGGTTACGAAGAAATTTTTTCATCTTGCCAGATAGAAAAAAAAAATATCACCTGACTGGGTAGAAAATGTTTCAATTGGCTGTAATTAGAAATTTCTTCACCTTGGTTACGAAGAAAATTTTTTCATCTGGCCAGATAGAAATAATTCTTCCACCTAACTGGGGAGAAAATGTTTCAATTGGCTGTAATTAGAAATTTCTTTACCTTGCTTTGGAAGATATTTTTTCATCTGGCCTGGTAGGAAAATTTTCTACCTAACTGGGGACAAAAAAATTTCTTGGTTACGAAGAAATTTCTTCATCTGGTGTGGCCGGGATGTGTATAAGGGGTGTTTGTACTGCTTGCCGTACAAGCTAGCCTTAATAGCGACGTGGTAGAGCACTCGCTTTGGGATGTAGAGGTCCCGGGTTCGAATCCCATTGGAGTCGAATATTTAATTTTTCATCTGGCCAGGGAGGAATTCTTTTTACCTAACTGGGCAGAAATTTTTTTCAATTGGCTGTAATTAGAAATGTTTCACCTTGGTTACGAAGAAAACTTTTCATCGGACTAGATAGAGAAAACTTTTCTGCTAACTGGGAAGGAAATTTTTCATTTGGCTGTAATAAGAAAATGTTCACATTGGTTACGAAGAAATTTTTTCATCTTGCCAGATAGAAAAAAAAATATCACCTGACTGGGTAGAAAATGTTTCAATTGGCTGTAATTAGAAATTTCTTCACCTTGGTTACGAAGAAAATTTTTTCATCTGGCCAGATAGAAATAATTCTTCCACCTAACTGGGGAGAAAATGTTTCAATTGGCTGTAATTAGAAATTTCTTCACCTTGCTTTGGAAGATATTTTTTCATCTGGCCTGGTAGGAAAATTTTCTACCTAACTGGGGACAAAAAAATTTCTTTGTTACGAAGAAATTTCTTCATCTGGTGTGGCCGAGATGTGTATAAGGGGTGTTTGTACTGCTTGCCGTACAAGCTAGCCTTAATAGCGACGTGGTAGAGCACTCGCTTTGGGATGTAGAGGTCCCGGGTTCGAATCCCATTGGAGTCGAATATTTAATTTTTCATCTGGCCAGGGAGGAATTCTTTTTACCTAACTGGGCAGAAATTTTTTTCAATTGGCTGTAATTAGAAATGTTTCACCTTGGTTACGAAGAAAACTTTTCATCGGACTAGATAGAGAAAACTTTTCTGCTAACTGGGAAGGAAATTTTTCATTTGGCTGTAATAAGAAAATGTTCACATTGGTTACGAAGAAATTTTTTCATCTTGCCAGATAGAAAAAAAATATCACCTGACTGGGTAGAAAATGTTTCAATTGGCTGTAATTAGAAATTTCTTCACCTTGGTTACGAAGAAAATTTTTTCATCTGGCCAGATAGAAATAATTCTTCCACCTAACTGGGGAGAAAATGTTTCAATTGGCTGTAATTAGAAATTTCTTCACCTTGCTTTGGAAGATATTTTTTCATCTGGCCTGGTAGGAAAATTTTCTACCTAACTGGGGACAAAAAAATTTCTTGGTTACGAAGAAATTTCTTCATCTGGTGTGGCCGGGATGTGTATAAGGGGTGTTTGTACTGCTTGCCGTACAAGCTAGCCTTAATAGCGACGTGGTAGAGCACTCGCTTTGGGATGTAGAGGTCCCGGGTTCGAATCCCATTGGAGTCGAATATTTAATTTTTCATCTGGCCAGGGAGGAATTCTTTTTACCTAACTGGGCAGAAATTTTTTTCAATTGGCTGTAATTAGAAATGTTTCACCTTGGTTACGAAGAAAACTTTTCATCGGACTAGATAGAGAAAACTTTTCTGCTAACTGGGAAGGAAATTTTTCATTTGGCTGTAATAAGAAAATGTTCACATTGGTTACGAAGAAATTTTTTCATCTTGCGAGATAGAAAAAAAAATCACCTGACTGGGTAGAAAATGTTTCAATTGGCTGTAATTAGAAATTTCTTCACCTTGGTTACGAAGAAAATTTTTTCATCTGGCCAGATAGAAATAATTCTTCCACCTAACTGGGGAGAAAATGTTTCAATTGGCTGTAATTAGAAATTTCTTCACCTTGCTTTGGAAGATATTTTTTCATCTGGCCTGGTAGGAAAATTTTCTACCTAACTGGGGACAAAAAAATTTCTTGGTTACGAAGAAATTTCTTCATCTGGTGTGGCCGGGATGTGTATAAGGGGTGTTTGTACTGCTTGCCGTACAAGCTAGCCTTAATAGCGACGTGGTAGAGCACTCGCTTTGGGATGTAGAGGTCCCGGGTTCGAATCCCATTGGAGTCGAATATTTAATTTTTCATCTGGCCAGGGAGGAATTCTTTTTACCTAACTGGGCAGAAATTTTTTTCAATTGGCTGTAATTAGAAATGTTTCACCTTGGTTACGAAGAAAACTTTTCATCGGACTAGATAGAGAAAACTTTTCTGCTAACTGGGAAGGAAATTTTTCATTTGGCTGTAATAAGAAAATGTTCACATTGGTTACGAAGAAATTTTTTCATCTTGCCAGATAGAAAAAAAAATATCACCTGACTGGGTAGAAAATGTTTCAATTGGCTGTAATTAGAAATTTCTTCACCTTGGTTACGAAGAAAATTTTTTCATCTGGCCAGATAGAAATAATTCTTCCACCTAACTGGGGAGAAAATGTTTCAATTGGCTGTAATTAGAAATTTCTTCACCTTGCTTTGGAAGATATTTTTTCATCTGGCCTGGTAGGAAAATTTTCTACCTAACTGGGGACAAAAAAATTTCTTGGTTACGAAGAAATTTCTTCATCTGGTGTGGCCGGGATGTGTATAAGGGGTGTTTGTACTGCTTGCCGTACAAGCTAGCCTTAATAGCGACGTGGTAGAGCACTCGCTTTGGGATGTAGAGGTCCCGGGTTCGAATCCCATTGGAGTCGAATATTTAATTTTTCATCTGGCCAGGGAGGAATTCTTTTTACCTAACTGGGCAGAAATTTTTTTCAATTGGCTGTAATTAGAAATGTTTCACCTTGGTTACGAAGAAAACTTTTCATCGGACTAGATAGAGAAAACTTTTCTGCTAACTGGGAAGGAAATTTTTCATTTGGCTGTAATAAGAAAATGTTCACATTGATTACGAAGAAATTTTTTCATCTTGCCAGATAGAAAAAAAATATCACCTGACTGGGTAGAAAATGTTTCAATTGGCTGTAATCAGAAATTTCTTCACCTTGGTTACGAAGAAAATTTTTTCATCTGGCCAGATAGAAATAATTCTTCCACCTAACTGGGGAGAAAATGTTTCAATTGGCTGTAATTAGAAATTTCTTCACCTTGCTTTGGAAGATATTTTTTCATCTGGCCTGGTAGGAAAATTTTCTACCTAACTGGGGACAAAAAAATTTCTTGGTTACGAAGAAATTTCTTCATCTGGTGTGGCCGGGATGTGTATAAGGGGTGTTTGTACTGCTTGCCGTACAAGCTAGCCTTAATAGCGACGTGGTAGAGCACTCGCTTTGGGATGTAGAGGTCCCGGGTTCGAATCCCATTGGAGTCGAATATTTAATTTTTCATCTGGCCAGGGAGGAATTCTTTTTACCTAACTGGGCAGAAATTTTTTTCAATTGGCTGTAATTAGAAATGTTTCACCTTGGTTACGAAGAAAACTTTTCATCGGACTAGATAGAGAAAACTTTTCTGCTAACTGGGAAGGAAATTTTTCATTTGGCTGTAATAAGAAAATGTTCACATTGGTTACGAAGAAATTTTTTCATCTTGCCAGATAGAAAAAAAATATCACCTGACTGGGTAGAAAATGTTTCAATTGGCTGTAATTAGAAATTTCTTCACCTTGGTTACGAAGAAAATTTTTTCATCTGGCCAGATAGAAATAATTCTTCCACCTAACTGGGGAGAAAATGTTTCAATTGGCTGTAATTAGAAATTTCTTCACCTTGCTTTGGAAGATATTTTTTCATCTGGCCTGGTAGGAAAATTTTCTACCTAACTGGGGACAAAAAAATTTCTTGGTTACGAAGAAATTTCTTCATCTGGTGTGGCCGGGATGTGTATAAGGGGTGTTTGTACTGCTTGCCGTACAAGCTAGCCTTAATAGCGACGTGGTAGAGCACTCGCTTTGGGATGTAGAGGTCCCGGGTTCGAATCCCATTGGAGTCGAATATTTAATTTTTCATCTGGCCAGGGAGGAATTCTTTTTACCTAACTGGGCAGAAATTTTTTTCAATTGGCTGTAATTAGAAATGTTTCACCTTGGTTACGAAGAAAACTTTTCATCGGACTAGATAGAGAAAACTTTTCTGCTAACTGGGAAGGAAATTTTTCATTTGGCTGTAATAAGAAAATGTTCACATTGGTTACGAAGAAATTTTTTCATCTTGCGAGATAGAAAAAAAAAAAATCACCTGACTGGGTAGAAAATGTTTCAATTGGCTGTAATTAGAAATTTCTTCACCTTGGTTACGAAGAAAATTTTTTCATCTGGCCAGATAGAAATAATTCTTCCACCTAACTGGGGAGAAAATGTTTCAATTGGCTGTAATTAGAAATTTCTTCACCTTGCTTTGGAAGATATTTTTTCATCTGGCCTGGTAGGAAAATTTTCTACCTAACTGGGGACAAAAAAATTTCTTGGTTACGAAGAAATTTCTTCATCTGGTGTGGCCGGGATGTGTATAAGGGGTGTTTGTACTGCTTGCCGTACAAGCTAGCCTTAATAGCGACGTGGTAGAGCACTCGCTTTGGGATGTAGAGGTCCCGGGTTCGAATCCCATTGGAGTCGAATATTTAATTTTTCATCTGGCCAGGGAGGAATTCTTTTTACCTAACTGGGCAGAAATTTTTTTCAATTGGCTGTAATTAGAAATGTTTCACCTTGGTTACGAAGAAAACTTTTCATCGGACTAGATAGAGAAAACTTTTCTGCTAACTGGGAAGGAAATTTTTCATTTGGCTGTAATAAGAAAATGTTCACATTGGTTACGAAGAAATTTTTTCATCTTGCCAGATAGAAAAAAAATATCATCTGACTGGGTAGAAAATGTTTCAATTGGCTGTAATTAGAAATTTCTTCACCTTGGTTACGAAGAAAATTTTTTCATCTGGCCAGATAGAAATAATTCTTCCACCTAACTGGGGAGAAAATGTTTCAATTGGCTGTAATTAGAAATTTCTTCACCTTGCTTTGGAAGATATTTTTTCATCTGGCCTGGTAGGAAAATTTTCTACCTAACTGGGGACAAAAAAATTTCTTGGTTACGAAGAAATTTCTTCATCTGGTGTGGCCGGGATGTGTATAAGGGGTGTTTGTACTGCTTGCCGTACAAGCTAGCCTTAATAGCGACGTGGTAGAGCACTCGCTTTGGGATGTAGAGGTCCCGGGTTCGAATCCCATTGGAGTCGAATATTTAATTTTTCATCTGGCCAGGGAGGAATTCTTTTTACCTAACTGGGCAGAAATTTTTTTCAATTGGCTGTAATTAGAAATGTTTCACCTTGGTTACGAAGAAAACTTTTCATCGGACTAGATAGAGAAAACTTTTCTGCTAACTGAGAAGGAAATTTTTCATTTGGCTGTAATAAGAAAATGTTCACATTGGTTACGAAGAAATTTTTTCATCTTGCCAGATAGAAAAAAAAAATATCACCTGACTGGGTAGAAAATGTTTCAATTGGCTGTAATTAGAAATTTCTTCACCTTGGTTACGAAGAAAATTTTTTCATCTGGCCAGATAGAAATAATTCTTCCACCTAACTGGGGAGAAAATGTTTCAATTGGCTGTAATTAGAAATTTCTTCACCTTGCTTTGGAAGATATTTTTTCATCTGGCCTGGTAGGAAAATTTTCTACCTAACTGGGGACAAAAAAATTTCTTGGTTACGAAGAAATTTCTTCATCCGGTGTGGCCGGGATGTGTATAAGGGGTGTTTGTACTGCTTGCCGTACAAGCTAGCCTTAATAGCGACGTGGTAGAGCACTCGCTTTGGGATGTAGAGGTCCCGGGTTCGAATCCCATTGGAGTCGAATATTTAATTTTTCATCTGGCCAGGGAGGAATTCTTTTTACCTAACTGGGCAGAAATTTTTTTCAATTGGCTGTAATTAGAAATGTTTCACCTTGGTTACGAAGAAAACTTTTCATCGGACTAGATAGAGAAAACTTTTCTGCTAACTGGGAAGGAAATTTTTCATTTGGCTGTAATAAGAAAATGTTCACATTGGTTACGAAGAAATTTTTTCATCTTGCCAGATAGAAAAAAAATATCACCTGACTGGGTAGAAAATGTTTCAATTGGCTGTAATTAGAAATTTCTTCACCTTGGTTACGAAGAAAATTTTTTTCATCTGGCCAGATAGAAATAATTCTTCCACCTAACTGGGGAGAAAATGTTTCAATTGGCTGTAATTAGAAATTTCTTCACCTTGCTTTGGAAGATATTTTTTCATCTGGCCTGGTAGGAAAATTTTCTACCTAACTGGGGACAAAAAAATTTCTTGGTTACGAAGAAATTTCTTCATCTGGTGTGGCCGGGATGTGTATAAGGGGTGTTTGTACTGCTTGCCGTACAAGCTAGCCTTAATAGCGACGTGGTAGAGCACTCGCTTTGGGATGTAGAGGTCCCGGGTTCGAATCCCATTGGAGTCGAATATTTAATTTTTCATCTGGCCAGGGAGGAATTCTTTTTACCTAACTGGGCAGAATTTTTTTTCAATTGGCTGTAATTAGAAATGTTTCACCTTGGTTACGAAGAAAACTTTTCAACGGACTAGATAGAGAAAAGTTTTCTGCTAACTGGGAAGGAAATTTTTCATTTGGCTGTAATAAGAAAATGTTCACATTGGTTACGAAGAAATTTTTTCATCTTGCCAGATAGAAAAAAAAAATATCACCTGACTGGGTAGAAAATGTTTCAATTGGCTGTAATTAGAAATTTCTTCACCTTGGTTACGAAGAAAATTTTTTCATCTGGCCAGATAGAAATAATTCTTCCACCTAACTGGGGAGAAAATGTTTCAATTGGCTGTAATTAGAAATTTCTTCACCTTGCTTTGGAAGATATTTTTTCATCTGGCCTGGTAGGAAAATTTTCTACCTAACTGGGGACAAAAAAATTTCTTGGTTACGAAGAAATTTCTTCATCTGGTGTGGCCGGGATGTGTATAAGGGGTGTTTGTACTGCTTGCCGTACAAGCTAGCCTTAATAGCGACGTGGTAGAGCACTCGCTTTGGGATGTAGAGGTCCCGGGTTCGAATCCCATTGGAGTCGAATATTTAATTTTTCATCTGGCCAGGGAGGAATTCTTTTTACCTAACTGGGCAGAAATTTTTTTCAATTGGCTGTAATTAGAAATGTTTCACCTTGGTTACGAAGAAAACTTTTCATCGGACTAGATAGAGAAAACTTTTCTGCTAACTGGGAAGGAAATTTTTCATTTGGCTGTAATAAGAAAATGTTCACATTGGTTACGAAGAAATTTTTTCATCTTGCCAGATAGAAAAAAAAATATCACCTGACTGGGTAGAAAATGTTTCAATTGGCTGTAATTAGAAATTTCTTCACCTTGGTTACGAAGAAAATTTTTTCATCTGGCCAGATAGAAATAATTCTTCCACCTAACTGGGGAGAAAATGTTTCAATTGGCTGTAATTAGAAATTTCTTCACCTTGCTTTGGAAGATATTTTTTCATCTGGCCTGGTAGGAAAATTTTCTACCTAACTGGGGACAAAAAAATTTCTTGGTTACGAAGAAATTTCTTCATCTGGTGTGGCCGGGATGTGTATAAGGGGTGTTTGTACTGCTTGCCGTACAAGCTAGCCTTAATAGCGACGTGGTAGAGCACTCGCTTTGGGATGTAGAGGTCCCGGGTTCGAATCCCATTGGAGTCGAATATTTAATTTTTCATCTGGCCAGGGAGGAATTCTTTTTACCTAACTGGGCAGAAATTTTTTTCAATTGGCTGTAATTAGAAATGTTTCACCTTGGTTACGAAGAAAACTTTTCATCGGACTAGATAGAGAAAACTTTTCTGCTAACTGGGAAGGAAATTTTTCATTTGGCTGTAATAAGAAAATGTTCACATTGGTTACGAAGAAATTTTTTCATCTTGCCAGATAGAAAAAAAATATCACCTGACTGGGTAGAAAATGTTTCAATTGGCTGTAATTAGAAATTTCTTCACCTTGGTTACGAAGAAAATTTTTTCATCTGGCCAGATAGAAATAATTCTTCCACCTAACTGGGGAGAAAATGTTTCAATTGGCTGTAATTAGAAATTTCTTCACCTTGCTTTGGAAGATATTTTTTCATCTGGCCTGGTAGGAAAATTTTCTACCTAACTGGGGACAAAAAAATTTCTTGGTTACGAAGAAATTTCTTCATCTGGTGTGGCCGGGATGTGTATAAGGGGTGTTTGTACTGCTTGCCGTACAAGCTAGCCTTAATAGCGACGTGGTAGAGCACTCGCTTTGGGATGTAGAGGTCCCGGGTTCGAATCCCATTGGAGTCGAATATTTAATTTTTCATCTGGCCAGGGAGGAATTCTTTTTACCTAACTGGGCAGAAATTTTTTTCAATTGGCTGTAATTAGAAATGTTTCACCTTGGTTACGAAGAAAACTTTTCATCGGACTAGATAGAGAAAACTTTTCTGCTAACTGGGAAGGAAATTTTTCATTTGGCTGTAATAAGAAAATGTTCACATTGGTTACGAAGAAATTTTTTCATCTTGCCAGATAGAAAAAAAATATCACCTGACTGGGTAGAAAATGTTTCAATTGGCTGTAATTAGAAATTTCTTCACCTTGGTTACGAAGAAAATTTTTTCATCTGGCCAGATAGAAATAATTCTTCCACCTAACTGGGGAGAAAATGTTTCAATTGGCTGTAATTAGAAATTTCTTCACCTTGCTTTGGAAGATATTTTTTCATCTGGCCTGGTAGGAAAATTTTCTACCTAACTGGGGACAAAAAAATTTCTTGGTTACGAAGAAATTTCTTCATCTGGTGTGGCCGGGATGTGTATAAGGGGTGTTTGTACTGCTTGCCGTACAAGCTAGCCTTAATAGCGACGTGGTAGAGCACTCGCTTTGGGATGTAGAGGTCCCGGGTTCGAATCCCATTGGAGTCGAATATTTAATTTTTCATCTGGCCAGGGAGGAATTCTTTTTACCTAACTGGGCAGAAATTTTTTTCAATTGGCTGTAATTAGAAATGTTTCACCTTGGTTACGAAGAAAACTTTTCATCGGACTAGATAGAGAAAACTTTTCTGCTAACTGGGAAGGAAATTTTTCATTTGGCTGTAATAAGAAAATGTTCACATTGGTTACGAAGAAATTTTTTCATCTTGCCAGATAGAAAAAAAATATCACCTGACTGGGTAGAAAATGTTTCAATTGGCTGTAATTAGAAATTTCTTCACCTTGGTTACGAAGAAAATTTTTTCATCTGGCCAGATAGAAATAATTCTTCCACCTAACTGGGGAGAAAATGTTTCAATTGGCTGTAATTAGAAATTTCTTCACCTTGCTTTGGAAGATATTTTTTCATCTGGCCTGGTAGGAAAATTTTCTACCTAACTGGGGACAAAAAAATTTCTTGGTTACGAAGAAATTTCTTCATCTGGTGTGGCCGGGATGTGTATAAGGGGTGTTTGTACTGCTTGCCGTACAAGCTAGCCTTAATAGCGACGTGGTAGAGCACTCGCTTTGGGATGTAGAGGTCCCGGGTTCGAATCCCATTGGAGTCGAATATTTAATTTTTCATCTGGCCAGGGAGGAATTCTTTTTAGCTAACTGGGCAGAAATTTTTTTCAATTGGCTGTAATTAGAAATGTTTCACCTTGGTTACGAAGAAAACTTTTCATCGGACTAGATAGAGAAAACTTTTCTGCTAACTGGGAAGGAAATTTTTCATTTGGCTGTAATAGGAAAATGTTCACATTGGTTACGAAGAAATTTTTTCATCTTGCCAGATAGAAAAAAAAATATCACCTGACTGGGAAGAAAATGTTTCAATTGGCTGTAATTAGAAATTTCTTCACCTTGGTTACGAAGAAAATTTTTTCATCTGGCCAGATAGAAATAATTCTTCCACCTAACTGGGGAGAAAATGTTTCAATTGGCTGTAATTAGAAATTTCTTCACCTTGCTTTGGAAGATATTTTTTCATCTGGCCTGGTAGGAAAATTTTCTACCTAACTGGGGACAAAAAAGTTTCTTGGTTACGAAGAAATTTCTTCATCTGGTGTGGCCGGGATGTGTATAAGGGGTGTTTGTACTGCTTGCCGTACAAGCTAGCCTTAATAGCGACGTGGTAGAGCACTCGCTTTGGGATGTAGAGGTCCCGGGTTCGAATCCCATTGGAGTCGAATATTTAATTTTTCATCTGGCCAGGGAGGAATTCTTTTTACCTAACTGGGCAGAATTTTTTTTCAATTGGCTGTAATTAGAAATGTTTCACCTTGGTTACGAAGAAAACTTTTCATCGGACTAGATAGAGAAAACTTTTCTGCTAACTGGGAAGGAAATTTTTCATTTGGCTGTAATAAGAAAATGTTCACATTGGTTACGAAGAAATTTTTTCATCTTGCCAGATAGAAAAAAAAATATCACCTGACTGGGTAGAAAATGTTTCAATTGGCTGTAATTAGAAATTTCTTCACCTTGGTTACGAAGAAAATGTTTTCATCTGGCCAGATAGAAATAATTCTTCCACCTAACTGGGGAGAAAATGTTTCAATTGGCTGTAATTAGAAATTTCTTCACCTTGCTTTGGAAGATATTTTTTCATCTGGCCTGGTAGGAAAATTTTCTGCCACACCAGACAAAAAAATTTCTTGGTTACGAAGAAATTTCTTCATCTGGTGTGGCCGGGATGTGTATAAGGGGTGTTTGTACTGCTTGCCGTACAAGCTAGCCTTAATAGCGACGTGGTAGAGCACTCGCTTTGGGATGTAGAGGTCCCGGGTTCGAATCCCATTGGAGTCGAATATTTAATTTTTCATCTGGCCAGGGAGGAATTCTTTTTACCTAACTGGGCAGAATTTTTTTTCAATTGCCTGTAATTAGAAATGTTTCACCTTGGTTACGAAGAAAACTTTTCATCGGACTAGATAGAGAAAACTTTTCTGCTAACTGGGAAGGAAATTTTTCATTTGGCTGTAATAAGAAAATGTTCACATTGGTTACGAAGAAATTTTTTCATCTGGCCAGATAGAAATAATTCTTCCACCTAACTGGGGAGAAAATGTTTCAATTGGCTGTAATTAGAAATTTCTTCACCTTGCTTTGGAAGATATTTTTTCATCTGGCCTGGTTGGAAAATTTTCCACCTAACTGGGGACAAAAAAATTTCTTGGTTACGAAGAAATTTCTTCATCTGGTGTGGCCGGGATGTGTATAAGGGGTGTTTGTACTGCTTGCCGTACAAGCTAGCCTTAATAGCGACGTGGTAGAGCACTCGCTTTGGGATGTAGAGGTCCCGGGTTCGAATCCCATTGGAGTCGAATATTTAATTTTTCATCTGGCCAGGGAGGAATTCTTTTTACCTAACTGGGCAGAAATTTTTTTCAATTGGCTGTAATTAGAAATGTTTCACCTTGGTTACGAAGAAAACTTTTCATCGGACTAGATAGAGAAAACTTTTCTGCTAACTGGGAAGGAAATTTTTCATTTGGCTGTAATAAGAAAATGTTCACATTGGTTACGAAGAAATTTTTTCATCTTGCCAGATAGAAAAAAAAATATCACCTGACTGGGTAGAAAATGTTTCAATTGGCTGTAATTAGAAATTTCTTCACCTTGGTTACGAAGAAAATGTTTTCATCTGGCCAGATAGAAATAATTCTTCCACCTAACTGGGGAGAAAATGTTTCAATTGGCTGTAATTAGAAATTTCTTCACCTTGCTTTGGAAGATATTTTTTCATCTGGCCTGGTAGGAAAATTTTCTGCCACACCAGACAAAAAAATTTCTTGGTTACGAAGAAATTTCTTCATCTGGTGTGGCCGGGATGTGTATAAGGGGTGTTTGTACTGCTTGCCGTACAAGCTAGCCTTAATAGCGACGTGGTAGAGCACTCGCTTTGGGATGTAGAGGTCCCGGGTTCGAATCCCATTGGAGTCGAATATTTAATTTTTCATCTGGCCAGGGAGGAATTCTTTTTACCTAACTGGGCAGAAATTTTTTTCAATTGCCTGTAATTAGAAATGTTTCACCTTGGTTACGAAGAAAACTTTTCATCGGACTAGATAGAGAAAACTTTTCTGCTAACTGGGAAGGAAATTTTTCATTTGGCTGTAATAAGAAAATGTTCACATTGGTTACGAAGAAATTTTTTCATCTGGCCAGATAGAAATAATTCTTCCACCTAACTGGGGAGAAAATGTTTCAATTGGCTGTAATTAGAAATTTCTTCACCTTGCTTTGGAAGATATTTTTTCATCTGGCCTGGTAGGAAAATTTTCTACCTAACTGGGGACAAAAAAATTTCTTGGTTACGAAGAAATTTCTTCATCTGGTGTGGCCGGGATGTGTATAAGGGGTGTTTGTACTGCTTGCCGTACAAGCTAGCCTTAATAGCGACGTGGTAGAGCACTCGCTTTGGGATGTAGAGGTCCCGGGTTCGAATCCCATTGGAGTCGAATATTTAATTTTTCATCTGGCCAGGGAGGAATTCTTTTTACCTAACTGGGCAGAATTTTTTTTCAATTGGCTGTAATTAGAAATGTTTCACCTTGGTTACGAAGAAAACTTTTCATCGGACTAGATAGAGAAAACTTTTCTGCTAACTGGGAAGGAAATTTTTCATTTGGCTGTAATAAGAAAATGTTCACATTGGTTACGAAGAAATTTTTTCATCTTGCCAGATAGAAAAAAAAATATCACCTGACTGGGTAGAAAATGTTTCAATTGGCTGTAATTAGAAATTTCTTCACCTTGGTTACGAAGAAAATTTTTTCATCTGGCCAGATAGAAATAATTCTTCCACCTAACTGGGGAGAAAATGTTTCAATTGGCTGTAATTAGAAATTTCTTCACCTTGCTTTGGAAGATATTTTTTCATCTGGCCTGGTAGGAAAATTTTCTACCTAACTGGGGACAAAAAAATTTCTTGGTTACGAAGAAATTTCTTCATCTGGTGTGGCCGGGATGTGTATAAGGGGTGTTTGTACTGCTTGCCGTACAAGCTAGCCTTAATAGCGACGTGGTAGAGCACTCGCTTTGGGATGTAGAGGTCCCGGGTTCGAATCCCATTGGAGTCGAATATTTAATTTTTCATCTGGCCAGGGAGGAATTCTTTTTACCTAACTGGGCAGAAATTTTTTTCAATTGGCTGTAATTAGAAATGTTTCACCTTGGTTACGAAGAAAACTTTTCATCGGACTAGATAGAGAAAACTTTTCTGCTAACTGGGAAGGAAATTTTTCATTTGGCTGTAATAAGAAAATGTTCACATTGGTTACGAAGAAATTTTTTCATCTTGCCAGATAGAAAAAAAAATATCACCTGACTGGGTAGAAAATGTTTCAATTGGCTGTAATTAGAAATTTCTTCACCTTGGTTACGAAGAAAATTTTTTCATCTGGCCAGATAGAAATAATTCTTCCACCTAACTGGGGAGAAAATGTTTCAATTGGCTGTAATTAGAAATTTCTTCACCTTGCTTTGGAAGATATTTTTTCATCTGGCCTGGTAGGAAAATTTTCTACCTAACATGGGACAAAAAAATTTCTTGGTTACGAAGAAATTTCTTCATCTGGTGTGGCCGGGATGTGTATAAGGGGTGTTTGTACTGCTTGCCGTACAAGCTAGCCTTAAAAGCGACGTGGTAGAGCACTCGCTTTGGGATGTAGAGGTCCCGGGTTCGAATCCCATTGGAGTCGAATATTTAATTTTTCATCTGGCCAGGGAGGAATTCTTTTTACCTAACTGGGCAGAAATTTTTTTCAATTGGCTGTAATTAGAAATGTTTCACCTTGGTTACGAAGAAAACTTTTCATCGGACTAGATAGAGAAAACTTTTCTGCTAACTGGGAAGGAAATTTTTCATTTGGCTGTAATAAGAAAATGTTCACATTGGTTACGAAGAAATTTTTTCATCTTGCCAGATAGAAAAAAAAATCACCTGACTGGGTAGAAAATGTTTCAATTGGCTGTAATTAGAAATTTCTTCACCTTGGTTACGAAGAAAATTTTTTCATCTGGCCAGATAGAAATAATTCTTCCACCTAACTGGGGAGAAAATGTTTCAATTGGCTGTAATTAGAAATTTCTTCACCTTGCTTTGGAAGATATTTTTTCATCTGGCCTGGTAGGAAAATTTTCTACCTAACTGGGGACAAAAAAATTTCTTGGTTACGAAGAAATTTCTTCATCTGGTGTGGCCGGGATGTGTATAAGGGGTGTTTGTACTGCTTGCCGTACAAGCTAGCCTTAATAGCGACGTGGTAGAGCACTCGCTTTGGGATGTAGAGGTCCCGGGTTCGAATCCCATTGGAGTCGAATATTTAATTTTTCATCTGTCCAGGGAGGAATTCTTTTTACCTAACTGGGCAGAATTTTTTTTCAATTGCCTGTAATTAGAAATGTTTCACCTTGGTTACGAAGAAAACTTTTCATCGGACTAGATAGAGAAAACTTTTCTGCTAACTGGGAAGGAAATTTTTCATTTGGCTGTAATAAGAAAATGTTCACATTGGTTACGAAGAAATTTTTTCATCTTGCCAGATAGAAAAAAAAAATCACCTGACTGGGTAGAAAATGTTTCAATTGGCTGTAATTAGAAATTTCTTCACCTTGGTTACGAAGAAAATTTTTTCATCTGGCCAGATAGAAATAATTCTTCCACCTAACTGGGGAGAAAATGTTTCAATTGGCTGTAATTAGAAATTTCTTCACCTTGCTTTGGAAGATATTTTTTCATCTGGCCTGGTAGGAAAATTTTCTACCTAACTGGGGACAAAAAAATTTCTTGGTTACGAAGAAATTTCTTCATCTGGTGTGGCCGGGATGTGTATAAGGGGTGTTTGTACTGCTTGCCGTACAAGCTAGCCTTAATAGCGACGTGGTAGAGCACTCGCTTTGGGATGTAGAGGTCCCGGGTTCGAATCCCATTGGAGTCGAATATTTAATTTTTCATCTGGCCAGGGAGGAATTCTTTTTACCTAACTGGGCAGAAATTTTTTTCAATTGCCTGTAATTAGAAATGTTTCACCTTGGTTACGAAGAAAACTTTTCATCGGACTAGATAGAGAAAACTTTTCTGCTAACTGGGAAGGAAATTTTTCATTTGGCTGTAATAAGAAAATGTTCACATTGGTTACGAAGAAATTTTTTCATCTGGCCAGATAGAAATAATTCTTCCACCTAACTGGGGAGAAAATGTTTCAATTGGCTGTAATTAGAAATTTCTTCACCTTGCTTTGGAAGATATTTTTTCATCTGGCCTGGTAGGAAAATTTTCTACCTAACTGGGGACAAAAAAATTTCTTGGTTACGAAGAAATTTCTTCATCTGGTGTGGCCGGGATGTGTATAAGGGGTGTTTGTACTGCTTGCCGTACAAGCTAGCCTTAATAGCGACGTGGTAGAGCACTCGCTTTGGGATGTAGAGGTCCCGGGTTCGAATCCCATTGGAGTCGAATATTTAATTTTTCATCTTGCCAGGGAGGAATTCTTTTTACCTAACTGGGCAGAATTTTTTTTCAATTGGCTGTAATTAGAAATGTTTCACCTTGGTTACGAAGAAAACTTTTCATCGGACTAGATAGAGAAAACTTTTCTGCTAACTGGGAAGGAAATTTTTCATTTGGCTGTAATAAGAAAATGTTCACATTGGTTACGAAGAAATTTTTTCATCTTGCCAGATAGAAAAAAAAATATCACCTGACTGGGTAGAAAATGTTTCAATTGGCTGTAATTAGAAATTTCTTCACCTTGGTTACGAAGAAAATTTTTTCATCTGGCCAGATAGAAATAATTCTTCCACCTAACTGGGGAGAAAATGTTTCAATTGGCTGTAATTAGAAATTTCTTCACCTTGCTTTGGAAGATATTTTTTCATCTGGCCTGGTAGGAAAATTTTCTACCTAACTGGGGACAAAAAAATTTCTTGGTTACGAAGAAATTTCTTCATCTGGTGTGGCCGGGATGTGTATAAGGGGTGTTTGTACTGCTTGCCGTACAAGCTAGCCTTAATAGCGACGTGGTAGAGCACTCGCTTTGGGATGTAGAGGTCCCGGGTTCGAATCCCATTGGAGTCGAATATTTAATTTTTCATCTGGCCAGGGAGGAATTCTTTTTACCTAACTGGGCAGAAATTTTTTTCAATTGGCTGTAATTAGAAATGTTTCACCTTGGTTACGAAGAAAACTTTTCATCGGACTAGATAGAGAAAACTTTTCTGCTAACTGGGAAGGAAATTTTTCATTTGGCTGTAATAAGAAAATGTTCACATTGGTTACGAAGAAATTTTTTCATCTTGCCAGATAGAAAAAAAAATATCACCTGACTGGGTAGAAAATGTTTCAATTGGCTGTAATTAGAAATTTCTTCACCTTGGTTACGAAGAAAATTTTTTCATCTGGCCAGATAGAAATAATTCTTCCACCTAACTGGGGAGAAAATGTTTCAATTGGCTGTAATTAGAAATTTCTTCACCTTGCTTTGGAAGATATTTTTTCATCTGGCCTGGTAGGAAAATTTTCTACCTAACTGGGGACAAAAAAATTTCTTGGTTACGAAGAAATTTCTTCATCTGGTGTGGCCGGGATGTGTATAAGGGGTGTTTGTACTGCTTGCCGTACAAGCTAGCCTTAATAGCGACGTGGTAGAGCACTCGCTTTGGGATGTAGAGGTCCCGGGTTCGAATCCCATTGGAGTCGAATATTTAATTTTTCATCTGGCCAGGGAGGAATTCTTTTTACCTAACTGGGCAGAAATTTTTTTCAATTGGCTGTAATTAGAAATGTTTCACCTTGGTTACGAAGAAAACTTTTCATCGGACTAGATAGAGAAAACTTTTCTGCTAACTGGGAAGGAAATTTTTCATTTGGCTGTAATAAGAAAATGTTCACATTGGTTACGAAGAAATTTTTTCATCTTGCCAGATAGAAAAAAAAATATCACCTGACTGGGTAGAAAATGTTTCAATTGGCTGTAATTAGAAATTTCTTCACCTTGGTAACGAAGAAAATTTTTTCATCTGGCCAGATAGAAATAATTCTTCCACCTAACTGGGGAGAAAATGTTTCAATTGGCTGTAATTAGAAATTTCTTCACCTTGCTTTGGAAGATATTTTTTCATCTGGCCTGGTAGGAAAATTTTCTACCTAACTGGGGACAAAAAAATTTCTTGGTTACGAAGAAATTTCTTCATCTGGTGTGGCCGGGATGTGTATAAGGGGTGTTTGTACTGCTTGCCGTACAAGCTAGCCTTAAAAGCGACGTGGTAGAGCACTCGCTTTGGGATGTAGAGGTCCCGGGTTCGAATCCCATTGGAGTCGAATATTTAATTTTTCATCTGGCCAGGGAGGAATTCTTTTTACCTAACTGGGCAGAAATTTTTTTCAATTGGCTGTAATTAGAAATGTTTCACCTTGGTTACGAAGAAAACTTTTCATCGGACTAGATAGAGAAAACTTTTCTGCTAACTGGGAAGGAAATTTTTCATTTGGCTGTAATAAGAAAATGTTCACATTGGTTACGAAGAAATTTTTTCATCTTGCCAGATAGAAAAAAAAATATCACCTGACTGGGTAGAAAATGTTTCAATTGGCTGTAATTAGAAATTTCTTCACCTTGGTTACGAAGAAAATTTTTTCATCTGGCCAGATAGAAATAATTCTTCCACCTAACTGGGGAGAAAATGTTTCAATTGGCTGTAATTAGAAATTTCTTCACCTTGCTTTGGAAGATATTTTTTCATCTGGCCTGGTAGGAAAATTTTCTACCTAACTGGGGACAAAAAAGTTTCTTGGTTACGAAGAAATTTCTTCATCTGGTGTGGCCGGGATGTGTATAAGGGGTGTTTGTACTGCTTGCCGTACAAGCTAGCCTTAAAAGCGACGTGGTAGAGCACTCGCTTTGGGATGTAGAGGTCCCGGGTTCGAATCCCATTGGAGTCGAATATTTAATTTTTCATCTGGCCAGGGAGGAATTCTTTTTACCTAACTGGGCAGAAATTTTTTTCAATTGGCTGTAATTAGAAATGTTTCACCTTGGTTACGAAGAAAACTTTTCATCGGACTAGATAGAGAAAACTTTTCTGCTAACTGGGAAGGAAATTTTTCATTTGGCTGTAATAAGAAAATGTTCACATTGGTTACGAAGAAATTTTTTCATCTTGCCAGATAGAAAAAAAATATCACCTGACTGGGTAGAAAATGTTTCAATTGGCTGTAATTAGAAATTTCTTCACCTTGGTTACGAAGAAAATTTTTTCATCTGGCCAGATAGAAATAATTCTTCCACCTAACTGGGGAGAAAATGTTTCAATTGGCTGTAATTAGAAATTTCTTCACCTTGCTTTGGAAGATATTTTTTCATCTGGCCTGGTAGGAAAATTTTCTACCTAACTGGGGACAAAAAAATTTCTTGGTTACGAAGAAATTTCTTCATCTGGTGTGGCCGGGATGTGTATAAGGGGTGTTTGTACTGCTTGCCGTACAAGCTAGCCTTAATAGCGACGTGGTAGAGCACTCGCTTTGGGATGTAGAGGTCCCGGGTTCGAATCCCATTGGAGTCGAATATTTAATTTTTCATCTGGCCAGGGAGGAATTCTTTTTACCTAACTGGGCAGAAATTTTTTTCAATTGGCTGTAATTAGAAATGTTTCACCTTGGTTACGAAGAAAACTTTTCATCGGACTAGATAGAGAAAACTTTTCTGCTAACTGGGAAGGAAATTTTTCATTTGGCTGTAATAAGAAAATGTTCACATTGGTTACGAAGAAATTTTTTCATCAAGCCAGATAGAAAAAAAAATATCACCTGACTGGGTAGAAAATGTTTCATTGGCTGTAATTAGAAATTTCTTCACCTTGGTTACGAAGAAAATTTTTTCATCTGGCCAGATAGAAATAATTCTTCCACCTAACTGGGGAGAAAATGTTTCAATTGGCTGTAATTAGAAATTTCTTCACCTTGCTTTGGAAGATATTTTTTCATCTGGCCTGGTAGGAAAATTTTCTACCTAACTGGGGACAAAAAAAATTCTTGGTTACGAAGAAATTTCTTCATCTGGTGTGGCCGGGATGTGTATAAGGGGTGTTTGTACTGCTTGCCGTACAAGCTAGCCTTAATAGCGACGTGGTAGAGCACTCGCTTTGGGATGTAGAGGTCCCGGGTTCGAATCCCATTGGAGTCGAATATTTAATTTTTCATCTGGCCAGGGAGGAATTCTTTTTACCTAACTGGGCAGAAATTTTTTTCAATTGGCTGTAATTAGAAATGTTTCACCTTGGTTACGAAGAAAACTTTTCATCGGACTAGATAGAGAAAACTTTTCTGCTAACTGGGTAGGAAATTTTTCATTTGGCTGTAATAAGAAAATGTTCACATTGGTTACGAAGAAATTTTTTCATCTTGCCAGATAGAAAAAAAAATATCACCTGACTGGGTAGAAAATGTTTCAATTGGCTGTAATTAGAAATTTCTTCACCTTGGTTACGAAGAAAATTTTTTCATCTGGCCAGATAGAAATAATTCTTCCACCTAACTGGGGAGAAAATGTTTCAATTGGCTGTAATTAGAAATTTCTTCACCTTGCTTTGGAAGATATTTTTTCATCTGGCCTGGTAGGAAAATTTTCTACCTAACTGGGGACAAAAAAATTTCTTGGTTACGAAGAAATTTCTTCATCTGGTGTGGCCGGGATGTGTATAAGGGGTGTTTGTACTGCTTGCCGTACAAGCTAGCCTTAATAGCGACGTGGTAGAGCACTCGCTTTGGGATGTAGAGGTCCCGGGTTCGAATCCCATTGGAGTCGAATATTTAATTTTTCATCTGGCCAGGGAGGAATTCTTTTTACCTAACTGGGCAGAAATTTTTTTCAATTGGCTGTAATTAGAAATGTTTCACCTTGGTTACGAAGAAAACTTTTCATCGGACTAGATGGAGAAAACTTTTCTGCTAACTGGGAAGGAAATTTTTCATTTGGCTGTAATAAGAAAATGTTCACATTGGTTACGAAGAAATTTTTTCATCTTGCCAGATAGAAAAAAAAAATATCACCTGACTGGGTAGAAAATGTTTCAATTGGCTGTAATTAGAAATTTCTTCACCTTGGTTACGAAGAAAATTTTTTCATCTGGCCAGATAGAAATAATTCTTCCACCTAACTGGGGAGAAAATGTTTCAATTGGCTGTAATTAGAAATTTCTTCACCTTGCTTTGGAAGATATTTTTTCATCTGGCCTGGTAGGAAAATTTTCTACCTAACTGGGGACAAAAAAATTTCTTGGTTACGAAGAAATTTCTTCATCTGGTGTGGCCGGGATGTGTATAAGGGGTGTTTGTACTGCTTGCCGTACAAGCTAGCCTTAATAGCGACATGGTAGAGCACTCGCTTTGGGATGTAGAGGTCCCGGGTTCGAATCCCATTGGAGTCGAATATTTAATTTTTCATCTGGCCAGGGAGGAATTCTTTTTACCTAACTGGGCAGAAATTTTTTTCAATTGGCTGTAATTAGAAATGTTTCACCTTGGTTACGAAGAAAACTTTTCATCGGACTAGATAGAGAAAACTTTTCTGCTAACTGGGAAGGAAATTTTTCATTTGGCTGTAATAAGAAAATGTTCACATTGGTTACGAAGAATTTTTTTTCAACTTGCCAGATAGAAAAACAAATATCACCTGACTGGGTAGAAAATGTTTCAATTGGCTGTAATTAGAAATTTCTTCACCTTGGTTACGAAGAAAATTTTTTCATCTGGCCAGATAGAAATAATTCTTCCACCTAACTGGGGAGAAAAAGTTTCAATTGGCTGTAATTAGAAATTTCTTCACCTTGCTTTGGAAGATATTTTTTCATCTGGCCTGGTAGGAAAATTTTCTGCCACACCAGACAAAAAAATTTCTTGGTTACGAAGAAATTTCTTCATCTGGTGTGGCCGGGATGTGTATAAGGGGTGTTTGTACTGCTTGCCGTACAAGCTAGCCTTAATAGCGACGTGGTAGAGCACTCGCTTTGGGATGTAGAGGTCCCGGGTTCGAATCCCATTGGAGTCGAATATTTATGTTTTTTTCTGGCCAGGGAGGAATTCTTTTTACCTAACTGGGCAGAAAATTTTTTCAATTGGCTGTAATTAGAAATGTTTCACCTTGGTTACGAAGAAAACTTTTCATCGGACTAGATAGAGAAAACTTTTCTGCTAACTGGGAAGGAAATTTTTCATTTGGCTGTAATAAGAAAATGTTCACATTGGTTACGAAGAAATTTTTTCATCTTGCCAGATAGAAAAAAAAATATCACCTGACTGGGTAGAAAATGTTTCAATTGACTGTAATTAGAAATTTCTTCACCTTGGTTACGAAGAAAATTTTTTCATCTGGCCAGATAGAAATAATTCTTCCACCTAACTGGGGAGAAAATGTTTCAATTGGCTGTAATTAGAAATTTCTTCACCTTGCTTTGGAAGATATTTTTTCATCTGGCCTGGTAGGAAAATTTTCTACCTAACTGGGGACAAAAAAATTTCTTGGTTACGAAGAAATTTCTTCATCTGGTGTGGCCGGGATGTGTATAAGGGGTGTTTGTACTGCTTGCCGTACAAGCTAGCCTTAATAGCGACGTGGTAGAGCACTCGCTTTGGGATGTAGAGGTCCCGGGTTCGAATCCCATTGGAGTCGAATATTTAATTTTTCATCTGGCCAGGGAGGAATTCTTTTTACCTAACTGGGCAGAAAATTTTTTCAATTGGCTGTAATAAGAAAATGTTCACATTGGTTACGAAGAAATTTTTTCATCTTGCCAGATAGAAAAAAAAATATCACCTGACTGGGTAGAAAATGTTTCAATTGGCTGTAATTAGAAATTTCTTCACCTTGGTTACGAAGAAAATTTTTTCATCTGGCCAGATAGAAATAATTCTTCCACCTAACTGGGGAGAAAATGTTTCAATTGGCTGTAATTAGAAATTTCTTCACCTTGCTTTGGAAGATATTTTTTCATCTGGCCTGGTAGGAAAATTTTCTACCTAACTGGGGACAAAAAAATTTCTTGGTTACGAAGAAATTTCTTCATCTGGTGTGGCCGGGATGTGTATAAGGGGTGTTTGTACTGCTTGCCGTACAAGCTAGCCTTAATAGCGACGTGGTAGAGCACTCGCTTTGGGATGTAGAGGTCCCGGGTTCGAATCCCATTGGAGTCGAATATTTAATTTTTCATCTGGCCAGGGAGGAATTCTTTTTACCTAACTGGGCAGAAATTTTTTTCAATTGGCTGTAATTAGAAATGTTTCACCTTGGTTACGAAGAAAACTTTTCATCGGACTAGATGGAGAAAACTTTTCTGCTAACTGGGAAGGAAATTTTTCATTTGGCTGTAATAAGAAAATGTTCACATTGGTTACGAAGAAATTTTTTCATCTTGCCAGATAGAAAAAAAAAATATCACCTGACTGGGTAGAAAATGTTTCAATTGGCTGTAATTAGAAATTTCTTCACCTTGGTTACGAAGAAAATTTTTTCATCTGGCCAGATAGAAATAATTCTTCCACCTAACTGGGGAGAAAATGTTTCAATTGGCTGTAATTAGAAATTTCTTCACCTTGCTTTGGAAGATATTTTTTCATCTGGCCTGGTAGGAAAATTTTCTACCTAACTGGGGACAAAAAAATTTCTTGGTTACGAAGAAATTTCTTCATCTGGTGTGGCCGGGATGTGTATAAGGGGTGTTTGTACTGCTTGCCGTACAAGCTAGCCTTAATAGCGACATGGTAGAGCACTCGCTTTGGGATGTAGAGGTCCCGGGTTCGAATCCCATTGGAGTCGAATATTTAATTTTTCATCTGGCCAGGGAGGAATTCTTTTTACCTAACTGGGCAGAAATTTTTTTCAATTGGCTGTAATTAGAAATGTTTCACCTTGGTTACGAAGAAAACTTTTCATCGGACTAGATAGAGAAAACTTTTCTGCTAACTGGGAAGGAAATTTTTCATTTGGCTGTAATAAGAAAATGTTCACATTGGTTACGAAGAATTTTTTTTCAACTTGCCAGATAGAAAAACAAATATCACCTGACTGGGTAGAAAATGTTTCAATTGGCTGTAATTAGAAATTTCTTCACCTTGGTTACGAAGAAAATTTTTTCATCTGGCCAGATAGAAATAATTCTTCCACCTAACTGGGGAGAAAAAGTTTCAATTGGCTGTAATTAGAAATTTCTTCACCTTGCTTTGGAAGATATTTTTTCATCTGGCCTGGTAGGAAAATTTTCTGCCACACCAGACAAAAAAATTTCTTGGTTACGAAGAAATTTCTTCATCTGGTGTGGCCGGGATGTGTATAAGGGGTGTTTGTACTGCTTGCCGTACAAGCTAGCCTTAATAGCGACGTGGTAGAGCACTCGCTTTGGGATGTAGAGGTCCCGGGTTCGAATCCCATTGGAGTCGAATATTTATGTTTTTTTCTGGCCAGGGAGGAATTCTTTTTACCTAACTGGGCAGAAAATTTTTTCAATTGGCTGTAATTAGAAATGTTTCACCTTGGTTACGAAGAAAACTTTTCATCGGACTAGATAGAGAAAACTTTTCTGCTAACTGGGAAGGAAATTTTTCATTTGGCTGTAATAAGAAAATGTTCACATTGGTTACGAAGAAATTTTTTCATCTTGCCAGATAGAAAAAAAAATATCACCTGACTGGGTAGAAAATGTTTCAATTGACTGTAATTAGAAATTTCTTCACCTTGGTTACGAAGAAAATTTTTTCATCTGGCCAGATAGAAATAATTCTTCCACCTAACTGGGGAGAAAATGTTTCAATTGGCTGTAATTAGAAATTTCTTCACCTTGCTTTGGAAGATATTTTTTCATCTGGCCTGGTAGGAAAATTTTCTACCTAACTGGGGACAAAAAAATTTCTTGGTTACGAAGAAATTTCTTCATCTGGTGTGGCCGGGATGTGTATAAGGGGTGTTTGTACTGCTTGCCGTACAAGCTAGCCTTAATAGCGACGTGGTAGAGCACTCGCTTTGGGATGTAGAGGTCCCGGGTTCGAATCCCATTGGAGTCGAATATTTAATTTTTCATCTGGCCAGGGAGGAATTCTTTTTACCTAACTGGGCAGAAAATTTTTTCAATTGGCTGTAATTAGAAATGTTTCACCTTGGTTACGAAGAAAACTTTTCATCGGACTAGATAGAGAAAACTTTTCTGCTAACTGGGAAGGAAATTTTTCATTTGGCTGTAATAAGAAAATGTTCACCTTGGTTACGAAGAAAATTTTTTCATCTGGCCAGATAGAAATAATTCTTCCACCTAACTGGGGAGAAAATGTTTCAATTGGCTGTAATTAGAAATTTCTTCACCTTGCTTTGGAAGATATTTTTTCATCTGGCCTGGTAGGAAAATTTTCTACCTAACTGGGGACAAAAAAATTTCTTGGTTACGAAGAAATTTCTTCATCTGGTGTGGCCGGGATGTGTATAAGGGGTGTTTGTACTGCTTGCCGTACAAGCTAGCCTTAATAGCGACGTGGTAGAGCACTCGCTTTGGGATGTAGAGGTCCCGGGTTCGAATCCCATTGGAGTCGAATATTTAATTTTTCATCTGGCCAGGGAGGAATTCTTTTTACCTAACTGGGCAGAAATTTTTTTCAATTGGCTGTAATTAGAAATGTTTCACCTTAGTTATGAAGAAAACTTTTCATCGGACTAGATAGAGAAAACTTTTCTGCTAACTGGGAAGGAAATTTTTCATTTGGCTGTAATAAGAAAATGTTCACATTGGTTACGAAGAAATTTTTTCATCTTGCCAGATAGAAAAAAAAAATATCACCTGACTGGGTAGAAAATGTTTCAATTGGCTGTAATTAGAAATTTCTTCACCTTGGTTACGAAGAAAATTTTTTCATCTGGCCAGATAGAAATAATTCTTCCACCTAACTGGGGAGAAAATGTTTCAATTGGCTGTAATTAGAAATTTCTTCACCTTGCTTTGGAAGATATTTTTTCATCTGGCCTGGTAGGAAAATTTTCTACCTAACTGGGGACAAAAAAATTTCTTGGTTACGAAGAAATTTCTTCATCTGGTGTGGCCGGGATGTGTATAAGGGGTGTTTGTACTGCTCGCCGTACAAGCTAGCCTTAATAGCGACGTGGTAGAGCACTCGCTTTGTGATGTAGAGGTCCCGGGTTCGAATCCCATTGGAGTCGAATATTTAATTTTTCATCTGGCCAGGGAGGAATTCTTTTTACCTATCTGGGCAGAAAATTTTTTCAATTGGCTGTAATTAGAAATGTTTCACCTTGGTTACGAAGAAAACTTTTCATCGGACTAGATGGAGAAAACTTTTCTGCTAACTGGGAAGGATATTTTTCATTTGGCTGTAATAAGAAAATGTTCACATTGGTTACGAAGAAATTTTTTCATCTTGCCAGATAGAAAAAAAAATATCACCTGACTGGGTAGAAAATGTTTCAATTGGCTGTAATTAGAAATTTCTTCACCTTGGTTACGAAGAAAATTTTTTCATCTGGCCAGATAGAAATAATTCTTCCACCTAACTGGGGAGAAAATGTTTCAATTGGCTGTAATTAGAAATTTCTTCACCTTGCTTTGGAAGATATTTTTTCATCTGGCCTGGTAGGAAAATTTTCTACCTAACTGGGGACAAAAAAATTTCTTGGTTACGAAGAAATTTCTTCATCTGGTGTGGCCGGGATGTGTATAAGGGGTGTTTGTACTGCTTGCCGTACAAGCTAGCCTTAATAGCGACGTGGTAGAGCACTCGCTTTGGGATGTAGAGGTCCCGGGTTCGAATCCTATTGGAGTCGAATATTTAATTTTTCATCTGGCCAGGGAGGAATTCTTTTTACCTAACTGGGCAGAATTTTTTTTCAATTGGCTGTAATTAGAAATGTTTCACCTTGGTTACGAAGAAAACTTTTCATCGGACTAGATAGAGAAAACTTTTCTGCTAGCTGGGAAGGAAATTTTTCATTTGGCTGTAATAAGAAAATGTTCACATTGGTTACGAAGAAATTTTTTCATCTTGCCAGATAGAAAAAAAAAATATCACCTGACTGGGTAGAAAATGTTTCAATTGGCTGTAATTAGAAATTTCTTCACCTTGGTTACAAAGAAAATTTTTTCATCTGGCCAGATAGAAATAATTCTTCCACCTAACTGGGGAGAAAATGTTTCAATTGGCTGTAATTAGAAATTTCTTCACCTTGCTTTGGAAGATATTTTTTCATCTGGCCTGGTAGGAAAATTTTCTACCTAACTGGGGACAAAAAAATTTCTTGGTTACGAAGAAATTTCTTCATCTGGTGTGGCCGGGATGTGTATAAGGGGTGTTTGTACTGCTTGCCGTACAAGCTAGCCTTAATAGCGACGTGGTAGAGCACTCGCTTTGGGATGTAGAGGTCCCGGGTTCGAATCCCATTGGAGTCGAATATTTAATTTTTCATCTGGCCAGGGAGGAATTCTTTTTACCTAACTGGGCAGAAATTTTTTTCAATTGGCTGTAATTAGAAATGTTTCACCTTGGTTACGAAGAAAACTTTTCATCGGACTAGATAGAGAAAACTTTTCTGCTAACTGGGAAGGAAATTTTTCATTTGGCTGTAATAAGAAAATGTTCACATTGGTTACGAAGAAATTTTTTCATCTTGCCAGATAGAAAAAAAAATATCACCTGACTGGGTAGAAAATGTTTCAATTGGCTGTAATTAGAAATTTCTTCACCTTGGTTACGAAGAAAATTTTTTCATCTGGCCAGATAGAAATAATTCTTCCACCTAACTGGGGAGAAAATGTTTCAATTGGCTGTAATTAGAAATTTCTTCACCTTGCTTTGGAAGATATTTTTTCATCTGGCCTGGTAGGAAAATTTTCTACCTAACTGGAGACAAAAAAATTTCTTGGTTACGAAGAAATTTCTTCATCTGGTGTGGCCGGGATGTGTATAAGGGGTGTTTGTACTGCTTGCCGTACAAGCTAGCCTTAATAGCGACGTGGTAGAGCACTCGCTTTGGGATGTAGAGGTCCCGGGTTCGAATCCCATTGGAGTCGAATATTTAATTTTTCATCTGGCCAGGGAGGAATTCTTTTTACCTAACTAGGCAGAAAATTTTTTCAATTGGCTGTAATTAGAAATGTTTCACCTTGGTTACGAAGAAAACTTTTCATCGGACTAGATGGAGAAAACTTTTCTGCTAACTGGGAAGGAAATTTTTCATTTGGCTGTAATAAGAAAATGTTCACATTGGTTACGAAGAAATTTTTTCATCTTGCCAGATAGAAAAAAAATATCACCTGACTGGGTAGAAAATGTTTCAATTGGCTGTAATTAGAAATTTCTTCACCTTGGTTACGAAGAAAATTTTTTCATCTGGCCAGATAGAAATAATTCTTCCACCTAACTGGGGAGAAAATGTTTCAATTGGCTGTAATTAGAAATTTCTTCACCTTGCTTTGGAAGATATTTTTTCATCTGGCCTGGTAGGAAAATTTTCTACCTAACTGGGGACAAAAAAATTTCTTGGTTACGAAGAAATTCTTCATCTGGTGTGGCCGGGATGTGTATAAGGGGTGTTTGTACTGCTTGCCGTACAAGCTAGCCTTAATAGCGACGTGGTAGAGCACTCGCTTTGGGATGTAGAGGTCCCGGGTTCGAATCCCATTGCAGTCGAATATTTAATTTTTCATCTGGCCAGGGAGGAATTCTTTTTACCTAACTGGGCAGAAAATTTTTTCAATTGGCTGTAATTAGAAATGTTTCACCTTGGTTACGAAGAAAACTTTTCATCGGACTAGATAGAGAAAACTTTTCTGCTAACTGGGAAGGAAATTTTTCATTTGGCTGTAATAAGAAAATGTTCACATTGGTTACGAAGAAATTTTTTCATCTTGCCAGATAGAAAAAAAAATATCACCTGACTGGGTAGAAAATGTTTCAATTGGCTGTAATTAGAAATTTCTTCACCTTGGTTACGAAGAAAATTTTTTCATCTGGCCAGATAGAAATAATTCTTCCACCTAACTGGGGAGAAAATGTTTCAATTGGCTGTAATTAGAAATTTCTTCACCTTGCTTTGGAAGATATTTTTTCATCTGGTCTGGTAGGAAAATTTTCTACCTAACTGGGGACAAAAAAATTTCTTGGTTACGAAGAAATTTCTTCATCTGGTGTGGCCGGGATGTGTATAAGGGGTGTTTGTACTGCTTGCCGTACAAGCTAGCCTTAATAGCGACGTGGTAGAGCACTCGCTTTGGGATGTAGAGGTCCCGGGTTCGAATCCCATTGGAGTCGAATATTTAATTTTTCATCTGGCCAGGGAGGAATTCTTTTTACCTAACTGGGCAGAAAATTTTTTCAATTGGCTGTAATTAGAAATGTTTCACCTTGGTTACGAAGAAAACTTTTCATCGGACTAGATAGAGAAAACTTTTCTGCTAACTGGGAAGGAAATTTTTCATTTGGCTGTAATAAGAAAATGTTCACATTGGTTACGAAGAAATTTTTTCATCTTGCCAGATAGAATAAAAAATATCACCTGACTGGGTAGAAAATGTTTCAATTGGCTGTAATTAGAAATTTCTTCACCTTGGTTACGAAGAAATTTTTTTCATCTGGCCAGATAGAAATAATTCTTCCACCTAAATGGGGAGAAAATGTTTCAATTGGCTGTAATTAGAAATTTCTTCACCTTGCTTTGGAAGATATTTTTTCATCTGGCCTGGTAGGAAAATTTTCTACCTAACTGGGGACAAAAAAATTTCTTGGTTACGAAGAAATTTCTTCATCTGGTGTGGCCGGGATGTGTATAAGGGGTGTTTGTACTGCTTGCCGTACAAGCTAGCCTTAATAGCGACGTGGTAGAGCACTCGCTTTGGGATGTAGAGGTCCCGGGTTCGAATCCCATTGGAGTCGAATATTTAATTTTTCATCTGGCCAGGGAGGAATTCTTTTTACCTAACTGGGCAGAAAATTTTTTCAATTTGCTGTAATTAGAAATGTTTCACCTTGGTTACGAAGAAAACTTTTCATCGGACTAGATGGAGAAAACTTTTCTGCTAACTGGGAAGGAAATTTTTCATTTGGCTGTAATAAGAAAATGTTCACATTGGTTACGAAGAAATTTTTTCATCTTGCCAGATAGAAAAAAAAATATCACCTGACTGGGAAGAAAATGTTTCAATTGGCTGTAATTAGAAAATTCTTCACCTTGGTTACGAAGAAAATTTTTTCATCTGGCCAGATAGAAATAATTCTTCCACCTAACTGGGGAGAAAATGTTTCAATTGGCTGTAATTAGAAATTTCTTCACCTTGCTTTGGAAGATATTTTTTCATCTGGCCTGGTAGGAAAATTTTCTACCTAACTGGGGACAAAAAAAATTCTTGGTTACGAAGAAATTTCTTCATCTGGTGTGGCCGGGATGTGTATAAGGGGTGTTTGTACTGCTTGCCGTACAAGCTAGCCTTAATAGCGACGTGGTAGAGCACTCGCTTTGGGATGTAGAGGTCCCGGGTTCGAATCCCATTGGAGTCGAATATTTAATTTTTCATCTGGCCAGGGAGGAATTCTTTTTACCTAACTGGGCAGAAAACTTTTTCAATTGGCTGTAATTAGAAATGTTTCACCTTGGTTACGAAGAAGATTTTTTCATCTGGCCAGATAGAAAAAATTCTTCCACCTAACTGGGGAGAAAATGTTTCAATTTGCTGTAATTAGAAATTTCTTCACCTTGCTTTGGAAGATATTTTTTCATCTGGCCTGGTAGGAAAATTTTCTACCTAACTGGGGACAAAAAAATTTCTTGGTTACGAAGAAATTTCTTCATCTGGTGTGGCCGGGATGTGTATAAGGGGTGTTTGTACTGCTTGCCGTACAAGCTAGCCTTAATAGCGACGTGGTAGAGCACTCGCTTTGGGATGTAGAGGTCCCGGGTTCGAATCCCATGGAGTCGAATATTTAATTTTTCATCTGGCCAGGGAGGAATTCTTTTTACCTTACTGGGCAGAAATTTTTTTTCAATTGGCTGTAATTAGAAATGTTTCACCTTGGTTACGAAGAAAACTTTTCATCGGACTAGATAGAGAAAACATTTCTGCTAACTGGGAAGGAAATTTTTCATTTGGCTGTAATAAGAAAATGTTCACATTGGTTACGAAGAAATTTTTTCATCTTGCCAGATAGAAAAAAAAATATCACCTGACTGGGTAGAAAATGTTTCAACTGGCTGTAATTAGAAAATTTTCACATTGGTTACGAAGAAAAATTTTTCATCTGGCCAGATAAAAAAAAACTCACCTGACTGGGTAGAAAATGTTTCAATTGGCTGTAATTAGAAATTTCTTCACCTTGGTTACGAAGAAAATTTTTTCATCTGGCCAGATAGAAAAAAATAACACCTGACTGGGTAGAAAATGTTTCAATTGGCTGTAATTAGAAATTTGTTCACCTTGGTTACGAAGAAAATTTTTTCATCTGGCCAGATAGAAAAAATTCTTCCACCTAACTGGGGAGAAAATGTTTCAATTGGCTGTAATTAGAAATTTCTTCACCTTGCTTTGGAAGATATTTTTTCATCTGGCCTGGTAGGAAAATTTTCTACCTAACTGGGGACAAAAAAATTTCTTGGTTACGAAGAAATTTCTTCATCTGGTGTGGCCGGGATGTGTATAAGGGGTGTTTGTACTGCTTGCCGTACAAGCTAGCCTTAATAGCGACGTGGTAGAGCACTCGCTTTGGGATGTAGAGGTCCCGGGTTCGAATCCCATTGGAGTCGAATATTTAATTTTTCATCTGGCCAGGGAGGAATTCTTTTTACCTAACTGGGCAGAAAACTTTTTCAATTGGCTGTAATTAGAAATGTTTCACCTTGGTTACGAAGAAGATTTTTTCATCTGGCCAGATAGAAAAAATTCTTCCACCTAACTGGGGAGAAAATGTTTCAATTTGCTGTAATTAGAAATTTCTTCACCTTGCTTTGGAAGATATTTTTTCATCTGGCCTGGTAGGAAAATTTTCTACCTAACTGGGGACAAAAAAATTTCTTGGTTACGAAGAAATTTCTTCATCTGGTGTGGCCGGGATGTGTATAAGGGGTGTTTGTACTGCTTGCCGTACAAGCTAGCCTTAATAGCGACGTGGTAGAGCACTCGCTTTGGGATGTAGAGGTCCCGGGTTTGAATCCCATTGGAGTCGAATATTTAATTTTTCATCTGGCCAGGGAGGAATTCTTTTTACCTAACTGGGCAGAAATTTTTTTTCAATTGGCTGTAATTAGAAATGTTTCACCTTGGTTACGAAGAAAACTTTTCATCGGACTAGATAGAGAAAACTTTTGTGCTAACTGGGAAGGAAATTTTTCATTTGGCTGTAATAAGAAAATGTTCACATTGGTTACGAAGAAATTTTATCATCTTGCCAGATAGAAAAAAAAAATATCACCTGACTGGGTAGAAAATGTTTCAACTGGCTGTAATTAGAAAATTTTCACATTGGTTACGAAGAAAAATTTTTCATCTGGCCAGATAAAAAAAAAACTCACCTGACTGGGTAGAAAATGTTTCAATTGGCTGTAATTAGAAATTTCTTCACCTTGGTTACGAAGAAAATTTTTTCATCTGGCCAGATAGAAAAAATTCTTCCACCTAACTGGGGAGAAAATGTTTCAATTGGCTGTAATTAGAAATTTCTTCACCTTGCTTTGGAAGATATTTTTTCATCTGGCCTGGTAGGAAAATTTTCTACCTAACTGGGGACAAAAAAATTTCTTGGTTACGAAGAAATTTCTTCATCTGGTGTGGCCGGGATGTGTATAAGGGGTGTTTGTACTGCTTGCCGTACAAGCTAGCCTTAATAGCGACGTGGTAGAGCACTCGCTTTGGGATGTAGAGGTCCCGGGTTCGAATCCCATTGGAGTCGAATATTTAATTTTTCATCTGGCCAGGGAGGAATTCTTTTTACCTAACTGGACAGAATTGTTTTCAATTGGCTGTAATTAGAAATGTTTCACCTTGGTTACGAAGAAAACTTTTCATCGGACTAGATAGAGAAAACTTTTCTGCTAACTGGGAAGGAAATTTTTCATTTGGCTGTAATAAGAAAATGCTCACATTGGTTACGAAGAAATTTTTTCATCTTGTCAGATAGAAAAAAAAATCACCTGACTGGGTAGCAAACTTTTCAATTGGCTGTAATTAGAAAATTTTCACATTGGTTACGAAGAAAAATTTTTCATCTGGCCAGATAGAAAAAAAAAATATCACCTGACTGGGTAGAAAATGTTTCAATTGGCTGTAATTAGAAAATCTTCACATTGGTTACGAAGAAAATTTTTTCATCTGGCCAGATAGAAAAAAAATATCACCTGACTGGGTAGAAAATGTTTCAATTGGCTGTAATTAGAAATTTCTTCACCTTGGTTACGAAGAAAATTTTTTCATCTGGCCAGATAGAAAAAATTCTTCCACCTAACTGGGGAGAAAATGTTTCAATTGGCTGTAATTAGAAATTTCTTCACCTTGCTTTGGAAGATATTTTTTTCATCTGGCCTGGTAGGAAAATTTTCTACCTAACTGGGGACAAAAAAATTTCTTGGTTACGAAGAAATTTCTTCATCTGGTGTGGCCGGGATGTGTATAAGGGGTGTTTGTACTGCTTGCCGTACAAGCTAGCCTTAATAGCGACGTGGTAGAGCACTCGCTTTGGGATGTAGAGGTCCCGGGTTCGAATCCCATTGGAGTCGAATATTTAATTTTTCATCTGGCCAGGGAGGAATTCTTTTTACCTAACTGGGCAGAATTTTTTTTCAATTGGCTGTAATTAGAAATGTTTCACCTTGGTTACGAAGAAAACTTTTCATCGGACTAGATAGAGAAAACTTTTCTGCTAACTGGGAAGGAAATTTTTCATTTGGCTGTAATAAGAAAATGTTCACATTGGTTACGAAGAAATTTTTTCATCTTGCCAGATAGAAAAAAAAATATCACCTGACTGGGTAGAAAATGTTTCAATTGGCTGTAATTAGAAAATTTTCACATTGGTTACGAAGAAAAATTTTTCATCTGGCCAGATAGAAAAAAAATATCACCTGACTGGGTAGAAAATGTTTCAATTGGCTGTAATTAGAAATTTCTTCACCTTGGTTACGAAGAAAATTTTTTCATCTGGCCAGATAGAAAAAATTCTTCCACCTAACTGGGGAGAAAATGTTTCAATTGGCTGTAATTAGAAATTTCTTCACCTTGCTTTGGAAGATATTTTTTCATCTGGCCTGGTAGGAAAATTTTCTACCTAACTGGGGACAAAAAAATTTCTTGGTTACGAAGAAATTTCTTCATCTGGTGTGGCCGGGATGTGTATAAGGGGTGTTTGTACTGCTTGCCGTACAAGCTAGCCTTAATAGCGACGTGGTAGAGCACTCGCTTCGGGATGTAGAGGTCTCGGGTTCGAATCCCATTGGAGTCGAATATTTAATTTTTCATCTGGCCAGGGAGGAATTCTTTTTACCTAACTGGGCAGATTTTTTTTCAATTGGCTGTAATTAGAAATGTTTCACCTTGGTTACGAAGAAAACTTTTCATCGGACTAGATAGAGAAAACTTTTCTGCTAACTGGGAAGGAAATTTTTCATTTGGCTGTAATAAGAAAATGTTCACATTGGTTACGAAGAAATTTTTTCATCTTGCCAGATAGAAAAAAAAAATATCACCTGACTGGGTAGAAAATGTTTCAATTGGCTGTAATTAGAATATTTTCACATTGGTTACGAAGAAAAATTTTTCATCTGGCCAGATAGAAAAAAAATAACACCTGACTGGGTAGAAAATGTTTCAATTGGCTGTAATTAGAAATTTCTTCACCTTGGTTACGAAGATATTTTTTCATCTGGCCTGGTAGGAAAATTTTCTACCTAACTGGGGACAAAAAAAATTCTTGGTTACGAAGAAATTTCTTCATCTGGTGTGGCCGGGATGTGTATAAGGGGTGTTTGTACTGCTTGCCGTACAAGCTAGCCTTAATAGCGACGTGGTAGAGCACTCGCTTTGGGATGTAGAGGTCCCGGGTTCGAATCCCATTGGAGTCGAATATTTAATTTTTCATCTGGCCAGGAAGGAATTATTTTTACCTAACAGTTCAGAAATTTTTTTCAATTGGCTGTAATTAGAAATGTTTCACCTTGGTAACGAAGAAAACTTTTCATCGGACTAGATAGAGAAAACTTTTCTGCTAACTGGGAAGTTAATTTTTCATTTGGCTGTAATAAGAAAATGTTCACATTGGTTACGAAGAATTTTTTTCATCTTGCCAGATAGAAAAAAAAATATCACCTGACTGGGTAGAAAATGTTTCAATTGGCTGTAATTAGAAAATTATCACATTGGTTACGAAGAAAAATTTTTCATCTGGCCAGATAGAAAAAAAATATCACCTGACTGGGTAGAAAAATGTTTCAATTGGCTGTAATTAGAAATTTCTTCACCTTGGTTACGAAGAAAATTTTTTCATCTGGCCAGATAGAAAAAAATTCTTCCACCTAACTGGGGAGAAAATGTTTCAATTGGCTGTAATTAGAAATTTCTTCACCTTGCTTTGAAAGATATTTTTTCATCTGGCCTGGTAGGAAAATTTGCTACCTAACTGGGGACAAAAAAAATTCTTGGTTACGAAGAAATTTCTTCATCTGGTGTGGCCGGGATGTGTATTAGGGGTGTTTGTACTGCTTGCCGTACAAGCTAGCCTTAATAGCGACGTGGTAGAGCACTCGCTTTGGGATGTAGAGGTCCCGGGTTCGAATCCCATTGGAGTCGAATATTTAATTTTTCATCTGGCCAGGGAGGAATTCTTTTTACCTAACTGGGCAGAAATTTTTTTTTCAATTGGCTGTAATTAGAAATGTTTCACCTTGGTTACGAAGAAAACTTTTCATCGGACTAGATAGAGAAAACTTTTCTGCTAACTGGGAAGGAAATTTTTCATTTGGCTGTAATAAGAAAATGTTCACATTTGTTACGAAGAAATTTTTTCATCTTGCCAGATAGAAAAAAAAATATCACCTGACTGGGTAGAAAATGTTTCAATTGGCTGTAATTAGAAAATTTTCACATTGGTTACGAAGAAAAATTTTTCATCTGGCCAGATAGAAAAAAAAATATCACCTGACTGGGTAGAAAAATTTTTCAATTGGCTGTAATTAGAAATTTCTTCACCTTGGTTACGAAGAAAATTTTTTCATCTGGCCAGATAGAAAAAATTCTTCCACCTAACTGGGGAGAAAATGTTTCAATTGGCTGTAATTAGAAATTTCTTCACCTTGCTTTGGAAGATATTTTTTCATCTGGCCTGGTAGGAAAATTTTCTACCTAATTTGGGACAAAAAAATTCTTGGTTACGAAGAAATTTCTTCATCTGGTGTGGCCGGGATGTGTATAAGGGGTGTTTGTACTGCTTGCCGTACAAGCTAGCCTTAATAGCGACGTGGTAGAGCACTCGCTTCGGGATGTAGAGGTCCCGGGTTCGAATCCCATTGGAGTCGAATATTTAATTTTTCATCTGGCCAGGGAGGAAATCTTTTTACCTAACTGGGCAGAATTTTTTTTCAATTGGCTGTAATTAGAAATGTTTCACCTTGGTTACGAAGAAAACTTTTCATCGGACTAGATAGAGAAAATTTTTCTGCTAACTGGGAAGGAAATTTTTCATTTGGCTGTAATAAGAAAATGTTCACATTGGTTACGAAGAAATTTTTTCATCTTGCCAGATAGAAAAAAAAAATCACCTGACTGGGTAGAAAATGTTTCAATTGGCTGTAATTAGAAAATTTTCACATTGGTTACGAAGAAAAATTTTTCATCTGGCCAGATAGAAAAAAAATATCACCTGACTGGGTAAAAATTGTTTCAATTGGCTGTAATTAGAAATTTCTTCACCTTGGTTACGAAGAAAATTTTTTCATCTGGCCAGATAGAAAAAATTCTTCCACCTAACTGGGGAGAAAATGTTTCAATTGGCTGTAATTAGAAATTACTTCACCTTGCTTTGGAAGATATTTTTTCATCTGGCCTGGTAGGAAAATTTTCTACCTAACTGGGGACAAAAAAATTTCTTGGTTACGAAGAAATTTCTTCATCTGGTGTGGCCGGGATGTGTATAAGGGGTGTTTGTACTGCTTGCCGTACAAGCTAGCCTTAATAGCGACGTGGTAGAGCACTCGCTTCGGGATGTAGAGGTCCCGGGTTCGAATCCCATTGGAGTCGAATATTTAATTTTTCATCTGGCCAGGGAGGAATTCTTTTTACCTAACTGGGCAGAATTTTTTTTCAATTGGCTGTAATTAGAAATGTTTCACCTTGGTTACGAAGAAAACTTTTCATCGGACTAGATAGAGAAAACTTTTCTGCTAACTGGGAAGGAAATTTTTCATTTGGCTGTAATAAGAAAATGTTCACATTGGTTACGAAGAAAAATTTTTCATCTTGCCAGATAGAAAAAAAAATCACCTGACTGGGTAGAAAATGTTTCACTTGGATGTAATTAGAAATTTCTTCACCTTGGTTACGAAGAAAAATTTTTCATCTGGCCAGAAAAAAAAAAATCTTCCACCTAACTGGGGAGAAAATGTTTCAATTGGCTGTAATTAGAAATTTCTTCACCTTTCTTTGGAAGATATTTTTTCATCTGGCCTGGTAGAATTTTTTTTTTTACATAACTGAGGACAAGAAATTTCTTGGTTACGAAGAAATTTCTTCATCTGGTGTGGCCGGGATGTGTATAAGGGGTGTTTGTACTGCTTGCCGTACAAGCTAGCCTTAATAGCGACGTGGTAGAGCACTCGCTTTGGGATGTAGAGGTCCCGGGTTCGAATCCCATTGGAGTCGAATATTTAATTTTTCATCTGGCCAGGGAGGAATTCTTTTTACCTAACTGGACAGAATTTTTTTCAATTGGCTGTAATTAGAAATGTTTCACCTTGGTTACGAAGAAAACTTTTCATCGGACTAGATAGAGAAAACTTTTCTGCTAACTGGGAAGGAAATTTTTCATTTGGCTGTAATAAGAAATTTCTCACATTGGTTACGAAGAAATTTTTTCATCTTGCCAGATAGAAAAAAAAATCACCTGACTGGGTAGAAAACTTTTCAATTGGCTGTAATTAGAAAATTTTCACATTGGTTACGAAGAAAAATTTTTCATCTGGCCAGATAGAAAAAAAAATCACCTGACTGGGTAGAAATTGTTTCAATTGGCTGTAATTAGAAATTTCTTCACCTTGGTTACGAAGAAAAATTTTTTTCATCTGGCCAGATAGAAAAAATTCTTCCACCTACCTGGGGAGAAAATGTTTCAATTGGCTGTAATTAGAAATTTCTTCACCTTGCTTTGGAAGATATTTTTTCATCTGGCCTGGTAGGAAATTTTTTTACCTAACTGGGGACAAAAAATTCTTGGTTACGAAGAAATTTCTTCATCTGGTGTGGCCGGGATGTGTATAAGGGGTGTTTGTACTGCTTGTCGTACAAGCTAGCTTTAATAGCGACGTGGTAGAGCACTCGCTTTGGGATGTAGAGGTCCCGGGTTCGAATCCCATTGGAGTCGAATATTTAATTTTTCATCTGGCCAGGGAGGAATTCTTTGTACCTAACTGGGCAGAAATTTTTTTCAATTGGCTGTAATTAGAAATGTTTCACCTTGGTTACGAAGAAAACTTTTCATCGGACTAGATAGAGAAAACTTTTCTGCTAACTGGGAAGGAAATTTTTCATTTGGCTGTAATAAGAAAATGTTCACATTGGTTACGAAGAAATTTTTTCATCTTGCCAGATAGAAAAAAAAAAATATCACCTGACTGGGTAGAAAATGTTTCAATTGGCTGTAATTAGAAAATTTTCACATTGGTTACGACGAAAAATTTTTCATCTGGCCAGATAGAAAAAAAATAACACCTGACTGGGTAGAAAATGTTTCAATTGGCTGTAATTAGAAATTTCTTCACCTTGCTTTGGAAGATATTTTTTCATCTGGCCTGGTAGGAAAATTTTCTACCTAACTGGGGACAAAAAAATTTCTTGGTTACGAAGAAATTTCTTCATCTGGTGTGGCCGGGATGTGTATAAGGGGTGTTTGTACTGCTTGCCGTACAAGCTAGCCTTAATAGCGACGTGGTAGAGCACTCGCTTTGGGATGTAGAGGTCCCGGGTTCGAATCCCATTGGAGTCGAATATTTAATTTTTCATCTGGCCAGGGAGGGATTCTTTTTACCTTACTGGGCAGAATTTTTTTTCAATTGGCTGTAATTAGAAATGTTTCACCTTGGTTACGAAGAAAACTTTTCATCGGACTAGATAGAGAAAACTTTTCTGCTAACTGGGAAGTTAATTTTTCATTTGGCTGTAATAAGAAAATGTTCACATTGGTTACGAAGAAATTTTTTCATCTTGCCAGATAGAAAAAAAAATCACCTGACTGGGTAGAAAAATGTTTCAATTGGCTGTAATTAGAAATTTCTTCACCTTGGTTACGAAGAAAATTTTTTCATCTGGCCAGATAGAAAAAAATTCTTCCACCTAACTGGGGAGAAAATGTTTCAATTGGCTGTAATTAGAAATTTCTTCACCTTGCTTTGGAAGATATTTTTTCATCTGGCCTGGTAGGAAAATTTTCTACCTAACTGGGGACAAAAAAAATTCTTGGTTACGAAGAAATTTCTTCATCTGGTGTGGCCGGGATGTGTATTAGGGGTGTTTGTACTGCTTGCCGTACAAGCTAGCCTTAATAGCGACGTGGTAGAGCACTCGCTTTGGGATGTAGAGGTCCCGGGTTCGAATCCCATTGGAGTCGAATATTTAATTTTTCATCTGGCAAGGGAGGAATTCTTTTTACCTAACTGGACAGAATTTTTTTCAATTGGCTGTAATTAGAAATGTTTCACCTTGGTTACGAAGAATACTTTTCATCGGACTAGATAGAGAAAACTTTTCTGCTAACTTGGAAGGAAATTTTTCATTTGGCTGTAATAAGAAATTTTTCACATTGGTTACGAAGAAATTTTTTCATCTTGCCAGATAGAAAAAAATCACCTGACGGGGAGGAAAACTTTTCAATTGACTGTAATTAGAAAATTTTCACATTGGTTACGAAGAAAAATTTTTCATCTGGATAGATAGAAAAAAAATCACCTGACTGGGTAGAAAATGTTTCAATTGGCTGTAATTAGAAATTTCTTCACCTTGGTTACGAAGAAAAATTTTTCATCTGGCCAGATAGAAAAATATCTTCCATCTAACTGGGGAGTAAATGTTTCAATTGGCTGTAATAAAGAAATTTCTTCACCTTGCTTTGGAAGATATTTTTTCATCTGGCCTGGTAGGAATTTTTTTTACCTAACTGGGGACAAAAAATTTCTTGGTTACGAAGAAATTTCTTCATCTGGTGTGGCCGGGATGTGTATAAGGGGTGTTTGTACTGCTTGCCGTACAAGCTAGCCTTAATAGCGACGTGGTAGAGCACTCGCTTTGGGATGTAGAGGTCCCGGGTTCGAATCCCATTGGAGTCGAATATTTAATTTTTCATCTGGCCAGGGAGGAATTCTTTTTACCTAACTGGACAGAAATTTTTTCAATTGGCTGTAATTAGAAATGTTTCACCATGGTTACGAAGAAATCTTTTCATCGGACTAGATAGAGAAAACTTTTCTGCTAACTGGGAAGGAAATTTTTCATTTGGCTGTAATAAGAAATTTTTCACATTGGTTACGAAGAAATTTTTTCATCTTGCCAGATAGAAAAAAAAATCACCTGACTGGGTAGAAAACTTTTCAATTGGCTGTAATTAGAAAATTTTCACATTGGTTACGAAGAAAAATTTTTCATCTGGCCAGATAGAAAAAATTCTTCCACCTTACTGGGGAGAAAATGTTTCAATTGGCTGTAATTAGAAATTTCTTCACCTTGCTTTGGAAGATATTTTTTCATCTGGCCTGGTAGGAAATTTTTTACCTAACTGGGGACAAAAAATTTCTTGGTTACGAAGAAATTTCTTCATCTGGTGTGGCCGGGATGTGTATAAGGGGTGTTTGTACTGCTTGCCGTACAAGCTAGTTTTAATAGCGACGTGGTAGAGCACTCTCTTTGGGATGTAGAGGTCCCGGGTTCGAATCCCATTGGAGTCGAATATTTAATTTTTCATCTGGCAAGGGAGGAATTCTTTTTACCTAACTGGACAGAATTTTTTTCAATTGGCTGTAATTAGAAATGTTTCACCTTGGTTACGAAGAATACTTTTCATCGGACTAGATAGAGAAAACTTTTCTGCTAACTGGGAAGGAAATTTTTCATTTGGCTGTAATAAGAAATTTTTCACATTGGTTACGAAGAAATTTTTTCATCTTGCCAGTTAGAAAAAAAAATCACCTGACTGGGTAGAAAACTTTTCAATTTGCTGTAATTAGAAAATTTTCACATTGGTTACGAAGAAAGATTTTTCATCTGGCCAGATAGAAAAAAAAATCACCTGACTGGGTAGAAAATGTTTCAATTGGCTGTAATTAGAAATTTCTTCACCTTGGTTACGAAGAAAAAAATTTCATCTGGCCAGATAGAAAAAATTCTTCCACCTAACTGGGGAGAAAATGTTTCAATTGGCTGTAATTAGAAATTTCTTCGTAGTAAACAAAAGAAAACACCAACCCTACTTTGAAAAGTCACAAAACTCGCAAAATGCAATGAATTTCCAATTGTTAAATCGATGAAAAACTGTTATGTTGTAGGAAAATCATTGTCCTTTAAATATTTTAAATGTAGCTGAACAGAATTAAGTAAAGACAACATTATCTAAGACGTTCATTTACGTATATGGGGTGAACTTACTATAATTTATCCAACTCACCGATGTTAATTTTGAACTTATGGATCTAGAGTTCTCATGCAAGTTAAATTGCTTACCCCTGAGAATTTTTTGGAGAATCTTGGTTTTGATATTTATCAAATAACCTTGCTATCAGAACTCAACAAACACTTGCATCTTTTACTTTATTAAGCAATAATTTCGTGCTTTATTTAAGTGACCGATTAGAAGTTGGTTTAAGTTTACATATTTTAGTCTGCAATAAACCTTTAATCACGTAAATCTAAATCACGGGGGGTGATGTCCATAATCGGAGCCACCGGCTCCGCTTTCAAAATCATGTGTGGAACTTCCGCTCCACGTGTGGCTCAGATTATGTAGATGTAAACATTTCATATTTTGAATGAAAAATGGGGTAGGAGGTCGGGATTTCCTCATTTATAATATTTAATTCATTAATCATAAAACAAGTCGAATGCTATTCGACCAGTTATACATTTTGCAACGTAAACGTACTCAAAAAATGTAAGAACGCTCGTTGGTTTTTGTTAAAAATGATTTCTTCTGGGAGCGGTCTTGAGTCAGGAATGTGAAAACACGTGTTTTTTTCCTCCAAAATGCAATATTCTGAACAGAATTGATAACGCAGACCATTGTTTTTAGTGTACACGAGTTTAACAAAACAACCACAATTCTCTAATCCAATGTACTTTTCTTCAATATGATATAGATCAAAGAAAATAGTTTGGTTCCGATTATGTGGATTGGCTCCGATTATGTTCTCTGGCTCTGAAGTTGTGGAGTGTCTTCTTCTTCTTCTATATAACATCTTCAATATGAAATTTCTACTGGTTTCATGGGGCGCTTTTCCTTTATCATTCCACCATGCAAGTTACGTTTGTTACATTTCACTTCTACATGTTTACTTTTATTATAATATTCCGGTTACTAGACAGTCAGCTTCATTGATATTACTTAGTACATGTACGTGCAAGAGAATTGTCGGACTATAATCCAGGATTAAATGTGAAGAGATATAAAGATTTCTTCGGAGCCAGTCAATGGTTTTTCTTCCTTATTATACTTCGCACGCTAAGCGTTCCAATTTTAACAATGTCACTACTAACACTCTTTCAACGTCGATAATTCCATGAAATTTAATCAGATATATTTTCCGAGTGGTATCAAAAAAAGATGTTGCAAAGTTCGCGTTCATTTGATACATATTTCAAGAAATACGATTAATATATCTTACTAAAAAAGGACTCAATGATTCTTAATACTCCCTTTTTGTTCGATTTTTAGCGCATCTGAGCAGGAAGTGCTCATGGTGAGCTATTGTGATCAAGATGAGTCCGGCATCCTTCGTCCGTCGTCCGTCACCAATTTGTGTGCACTCTAGCGGCCACCTTTTTGGTCCAAATGTCTTAAACTTGGTCAGGGTGTCTGTCTCCATCAATTCTTGGTCCAGTTCGAGATTTGATCAAGTGGGGTCAAAAATGGGATCTTGTAAATTAAAGGGGTCAAATTTTAGCAAAAGTCTTGTGTGCACTTCAGAGGCCATATTTTTTGCCAAAATGTCTTTAAATGTTTGTCTACATCAAATCTCGGACAAGTTCGAAATTGGGTCAAGTGGGGTAAAAATTGAGGTCAAGGGATCATATCTTAGAAAACTCCTGTTCACTTTAGAGGTCACATTTTTGGCCACAATATCATGAAACTTAGTCAGAATGTTGGTCTTCATCAAATCTTGGTCATGTTGTAAACTGGGTCAAGTGAGGTCAAAAAAGAGGTTAAGGGGTCATATCTAAGAAAAAATTTCTGTTCACTTTAGAGGCCACATAATTTGCCCTTATGTCCTGAAACTTTGCCAGAATGTTTGTCTGCATCAAATCTCGATCAATATTGAAATTGAGTCAATCGAGGTCAAAAATGAGGTCAAGGGGTCATATCTTAGAAGAACCTTCTGTTCACTTTAGAAGCCACATTCTTGACCCAAAATGTCCTGAAACTTGGTCAGAATGTTGGACCCCATCAAATCTAATCTTAGTCGAGCCCTAAACTGGATAGAGTGAAGTCAAATATTAGGTTAATGTGTCAAATCTTGGAAAAACCTTAGGTGAGCACTAGAGACCACTTCCTTCACTCAAATGTCTTGAAACTTGGTCAGAATATTTGCCTCCGTGAAATCTCGTTAAATTGGTTAAGTGGGACCAAAAAATGAGGTCATTTAGAAGAACGGATCGATACACAAGGGCGAAAACACGTCTTATATATACTGAACATTAAAAATAACGCATCACTTTTTTAGATACAACTTTTTCCATAATCTAGAGTTTGGAAAATTGGATATACCAAAATAAACGTAAACTAATTATTGATCTGTCACAAAATGGATTACACCGAAGATATACGCATTGGAGAGTTACTGGTGACTACCCCCGAAATCAAAATTTTGAAATCAAAGTAAGTTTTCATTGCTCTGTAAAATTCAATAGCGCTTGTGTTCTTATGCAACATTGCTCTCAAATAATGTTCGACGTGGATTTCTGAATTTTGCCTAGATTAAATCCTAACATGGCTATCCAATTGCTCTTCATTCTGCCTTAATTTGACCCAAAACCTTGCGACTTTTCGTTCTTTTGTGAACTCTCATTGAAAGCTCGTTTCTGATATGCTTGAGTTTGAGATAAGTCTTGTCGGTGAAAGAGAAGGCATCGGTGTAGCTTAAAGAAGGTTTTTTTTATAAACAATGTTTTCTCATGCAGCAGATCGAATGCATCGTACGAAACTCAAGTTTGTCGAGTAATACAGCTTATAAAGGTGGAAACGACAAACCGTGAAAACATTTTTCAGATAAAGCCAAGTTTTCGAGTTTGGTGGTAGTGAAAAAATGAATTTCGGAACGTCATTGCGTATAGACATATTAAATTGATTCATTTACGCGATTAAAATCAAGGTCACTAAGGGGTCATAACTCGACCATTGCCAGGTTAAAACGCCGATAATAACAACTACCGATGCCGAACTTTGGTGCTGACTGGATGGGGAGGACGAATTGTACTACAATTTGTGTTATGACCGAAAACTTTTTACTCTCCAGGTCACAGTTTTTTAAGATTATCGTGGACTCATGGTGACAGTGAACCACAAAGATGGGGTATCTGGGCCGTTTGTCGACTACTTTAAAAGCAATAGCCATAGGGTGAATCCCTGTAAATAAGTCAATGTTATGGTCTATTTATCTAAAACCATTGTGGATTTAATTCGTGAACACCTCCTTAAAGTGAGACCAATGCTTATTCTTTCATCGACCGGACTCATTCAAACTCGAGCTTATCGAAAACGAGTTTACAAAGAGAGTCAAAAAAAAAGTGCGAAAACCCAAGATTTTGAGTGAAATCGAGGCAAAATGAACATCGAATGCATATCCATTTTGGGATTTGCTCCTAGTGATAGTCGCCTTCACGCGCTTACAACTCTTCAATGCGTATGACTACGGTGTCATTCCTTTTCTCACTAACTAACTAACTAAATAACTAAATAAATAGATAGATAAATAAATAAATAAACAAATAGATAAATGTAGTTTTTAGGCAAGTGATTATGAGTTTCGGTCCCCAAAAGGCTAGGCACTCCAAGACTTTTGAGCATCGGTACATAATTAGAGACAAATAATTTTCTTTCAACTATCTAAAATTTCAGTAAAGAACAACTTTCTAGAATATTGTGGTTATCTTTTTGAATTCGTACACACTGAAAACAAGGGTCTACATCAGACATTCTGTTTAGAAAATTGCATTTTGGGGTTAATAAAAGTAAACGAGAAAGGTGAGACGTAAAATAGACAACGTGTGCCATGGAATGACGAGAAAACAGCGCCCCTTCATATTTAAGGCTGTGGGGGCATATGCAAGAAGAAGAAGAAGACACTCCACAACTTCAGAGCCAGAGTACATAATCGGGGCCAATCCACATAATCGGAACCAAACAATTTTCTTTGATATATATCATATTGCAGAGGAGTACATTTGGTAAGATTATTGTGGTTGTTTTGTTTAACTCGTATACACTGAAAAGAATTGTATGCGTTATTAATTCTGTTCAGAATAATGCATTTTGGAAGTAAAAACTACGTGTTTTGACATTCCTGGCTCAAGACCGCTCCCAGAAGAAATCATTTTTAACAAAAACCAACGAGCGTTCTTACATTTTTTGAGTACGTTTACGTTGCAAAATGTATAACTGGTCGAATAGCATTCGACTTTTTTATGATTAATGAATTAAATATTATATAAATGAGGAAATCCCGACCTCCTACCCCATTTTTCATTCAAAATATGAAATGTTTACATCTACATAATCTGAGCCACACGTGGAGCGGAAGTTCCACACATGATTTTGAAAGCGGAGCCGGTGGCTCCGATTATGGACATCACCCCCCCCCCCCGTGTAAATAAACTATAGCGAAACTGTAGCTGCTCGCTAAATGAGTTTTCAGCACCGTTTGCCCTACTTGAGCAATACTCCGTGTGAAAAGGACCCGGATCATCCGGAGAAAGTGCTACATATTTGCCTTTACCATTCATACTGCATAATATAAAAAATATCTATCATTATACATTTTATTCATTTATTTGACTCGCAGAAAACTTTTTTTTTTTTGATTTGGTATTTTCTTACGATTTTAATGGAAATCTTGCACGATCGAAGAGCATACTGTACATGTGAGCACAACGGTCCTTAAATTGATTTCACTTTTGAAGGATAGACAAAAATACACGATAAGGGATGATTTGAATCAACTTAAAGTGGTTTTGCTTATTTGTCTGTTTGTATGGGGTCAAACTTCACTTTTGGCATTATTGTTTTAAATGTATTATTAAAACATAGGTGAAATTTTATAGACATAGACACGTGCAATCTTTATTGACATAAGATTATATTGCTTCTAGTCGTACACAATATATCAAAAATATATAAAATTTATAATATTAAAATTCGAAGAATATGATAGAATTTAAATCATCCCTGGATTAGCCAAATTTGTCTATGTATATCAACAAATTGTAACAGTACTCCGATAGGAGGATAAAACATTTCGTTGGTAAGCATATTTCTGGCTTATTTAACTCATAAATTTTATGTCAAAAATAACCCATTGATATAATCTAAGTGATGTCGAGTGCTGAAGCATAAATCTCCATACGAAAAGGAATCTTTAGACAAAATTCGTTGATTTTTTTCATAGGAAACCCTAGACTGGTGACAGTCTCTTAAATAGAGGTAAATATGAAAAAAGAATGATATAAATAATGTTTCATGTCTATAAGCCTGATTTAAGAATTTCAGATAAAAGAAAACTAACTCAATATATGTGTGTGGTTGGTTTGTGGTTTAAAGTGGTTATGCACCTTGTTTACTTATAAATCTAAACTCTGGGACTGAATGCCAGTCTAAGGAAACCCCAGCATTCGGAAATGATGAAAACTTTCGCGAAACGTTTTTGAAATGATATATTTACGTGGAATGCAGGGTACAAGTAAACAGCATCGTGAAATTGACAAGTTGAATGATTTTGGAATGAATTTGGAATGAAATTGAATGATAGTTTGGAGCGAGTTTTGAGTGAATTTAATGGGAGGTAATCCGACATCGCAAATTTTGTTCAGCATGAACAAAATTAGCGATGTTGATTACCTCCCTTTAATAAAAAATACATTCAAGTTTTATACATTGCTTCCTATTTCTTCAAGAACCTATGAGACGCTGACAATTTGAATTATGTCAGTGAAATCGCGATTTTTCTAAAAAAAAAAGAAGAAGAAGAAAAATATTCGAATGACGTTGAATATTATATATTTTTCAATGGTTTTGAGCGTTATTGAACGGGTTGAGTGAGTTTTTAAATGAATTAATGGAGCGCTGAGTGAGCGATTTAGAATGGTCTTGATTGAGGTGAATGTAAATTTCACGATGTAACTAACTGCATCATTTCAAAACATGAACTAACATTTTTGCATCCTGAAAGCTGGGGAGTATATGTTTAAAAAAAAAAACAAAAAAAAATAACGATATGTGTCATTCAGATAGAAAAATCTTACATAAATGATGAATGAAAAAAAAAGACAAAATAAATAAATGACAGAAAAACTACCAAAGTTGAAAGAGTTCGCACCTGACCAAACTTTTTTGCACGCTGCGAAAGACATTTGCACAGTAACATTCTTGACGTGCTCGAGTTCTTTAAGACCAAAATTACTCACCGCCTATAAATCAAATTTAAAAAAAAGCCGCCTAAGTGGACACCGCCAATATAAAGTCGTTTACAGTATACATGACCAATAATTAATAAACAAATGGTTGCTTGGGTGAAATGTTGTTGTTGTACTGGGTATAGATGTTTTTTCAAAACTTAGCTCTGGCATAGACGCTCAGTCCATTATGATAGGTATATCGGGTATATTCAAAAAGCTTATTACAGGAATCGAACAGGATCCCTTCACTTGAAATATGAATTTCATTTAATGAGTATTCCATTCGATTTAAGAAAAGTTATAACTTTTGTTCGAACTCATAAATTGTAGTTTTTTTACGTGTAGATGTTACCTGTTTGATCTATTTCGAAAAAATAGCACGGGAATATAACAATGAAAAGTAGATTTCACGGCTCACAGCACAAAATCTACCTATAGATAAACGACAAGGAACTATGGGTAGGTGAACTGCAATAATGTTGAAAATGTATTTAAGTCCCATACACAAAACAAAAAAAAATGAAACATAAAAATAACAAGATTTAAGAAAGCCCTTTTTTGCGTGACGAATAATCAAAGAGGGTTATCATCCTGATTCAGCTTATTGACAAAATAGGTTTATAATTTGAGGTTGAATAATGTTGTGTAGTTTATATTCCTGATCATCTAGCATGACGAGAAATCGGTTGTGTTTAAAGGTATACTGTGATATTATTGACCTGGCAGGGCGTTGCTAAGCCAAGGCATAATTTAAAGATTTTGTTGGTAAGTATACTACTCAAAATTTAATATAGGGATGACATATAACAATGTGCTGATTCCTAGCCGAGAGCAAAATGTACGGAATTTTGCTTAGATTGTGAAAATGTGTTAATTTTTTCCAATAATTCTGTGGTAAAAAGCGGGAGTTTTAGCAACACACTAAAGCGTTAAAGCTAGTTCTGCTTAAAACCGATATTGACTGCGACTATTTTTATTAAGCGACCGTTTTCAAAACCCCCTCCTTTACACCAATATATCTTGAAAACGAAGTTGATGTTGGTATAAATATTTTTAAAAATTAATCCTATGGTGTTGAAGCTCACCAGAATCGTGTCAATGAGACGATTCTATAGAGTTTCAACAACATAGGATTACTTGGATTTTAGCAATGATATGTATATTCTATAGAAAGTAGCTTTCTTATTTTGAAACAAATGTGTGTTTAGCGACCATTTTCTTAAACGACCGCTTTTTCGTGGTCCTGTTAGTGGTCGCTTAATACACGTTTAACTGCGCTCTTTAAATGCTTCCCGATGTAAAAAGGATTGTTTGGGCTGTAGAAAAAATATCAACGCACGTGATGTGTGGCCGACCTGTCTTTTAGGATACTGAATGGGTGGTCATTTAAAACGGAATTTGTTAGTCTTCTAAAACAGATAAAAGCGAGGCTCTGTCGAGTTTTAATCTGTTTACGATGAGCAGTTTATCAAATTCGGTATTTCATGAGCACAAATTTGATATTCTATATAAAATATGACCTGATGTTTAAAGATTAATCGAGGAAATTCCATAAATTTATGGATTTCAGTAATTCGGCGAAAACTATAACGCCGTTTGCGAATTGACGTCACAATAAGTTCCCATAATGCTGAGGCACATACCCATTGAAAGCATTTCGTTGATAATTTAAGAAAAGTTGTCGCCTTTTTTTCAAATTCCAAACCCTTCGACTCTTAAGTTTTCCTCTCACATTGCAGGGTTTTGCTGTGAAATCTACCAGGCAATATACGCAGTAATTCTAGTCGACTATCTGACTTAAGCTAAACTCAAGAGCTTTATCGACTTTGCAATGTTGATTCATGGTGCTTCGTTTGCCATTGTCTTTCAATTAGTCGGTAAGTATACGTTTGTCAAAATATAAGAGATGAAGAGTGTATTTATTAATTTCACCGAGGAGTGAACCTAAAATCTAATAACTCTGAATGAATACGCGAAGCGGATTCATGCTTAAATGTGATAAGGTTTATAATTTCATTCCTCCATGATATTAATATATACTCTTTTCATATCTTATAAATCGGAAATATTAAGAATTCTTCAAAAAATATATATTTTTAAGGGACTATTTTGTCTACAAGCTTTCGAAATAGCTGCGTTCTCAAAATTATTTTCATTGAGTAATGAAACCAATTTTGCAGTCAATCAGAATACTCAAATTTTAATAGAAAACAACTAGAATTAAATTATATACTCATGCAAAAAATTCTTGTACACAAAACAGTCATGTATTTGATTAAACATGTTGCATATTAACCAAGCAAGATCATTTACATATAAAAATCAAACTCCGCGTTTGAAATTATTATTTCAGTAGAGTCATAATGGCATTTGAAAATTACTTTATAGCATGTGAAATATGTATCTGTATTCTCCTATACCAGTTTGTCACTTTATAAAATTTGATTATTCCATATTCTTTCCAGGGGTGATGAGGGATGCCACAGGGACATATTACCTGTCCTTTCACGTTCTTGGTGCAATGGAAATTATTGGTGCTCTTTTGGCGTTGTCTCTACCTATTGTTCACAGACGTTATAACAACCCCAACAATAAAGGGTTGACAGTTACTGTTTGAAATCTCTGATATAACTCTGTTATGTTCCAGTTCCAAAACCTCATAACTAAGGCTTGTTGAATGATGCAGTCTGGTGTTATTAGAATAAAACTGACAATAACCCACGTAAAACTCCTACAATGTCAAAGACAGTTTGTTCAATGCCATTGTCAAGTCTTCAATCCATCGCGAAGGAGGATAAAAAACGAGAAAAAGAATAAACATCGAACCCATATTTGATATAGTCTTTGAAATTCCAATCAGCCTAGACAATCATTCTCCGATATGCTTTGCCAAAATTAAGATATCCTTACTTTGTGATATAACAAGATCGAGTAATAAGTATAAATGCAAAGAAAAAACATAGCTTAACATGTAATTTGATAGACATTGTACTCTTCCTTGAACTAAGACCATTATTTGTACGAGTTTATTTTATGTCATATTGTATCTCTGTTGTACAATTGTTATGATATTAAACATAATGATCTGACGACAGTGAATGTTTAAGACTGATTTTGTCTGTTTTGTTTACCTAGAAATGAGGATACTTCACGAAATATCACACCATAAGGTACTACGACTCTTTATATTTTACGCCGAATTGAATTGATTGATTTATTGATTGATTGATTTATTGATTGATTGATTGATTGGACTTTCACGCCACTTACAACTTTTTTCAGTTATGTCGCGGCGGATGGAGCACTTAACAATGGATTCCAGTACAACCAATACATTCGTTTCTAGCCTCAAGCTGCTATCTCACATAGGTCTATGATTATCAACCCATTGGTGAGAGACAAATAGTCGGAAAGAATGAGTGCCGCCGTCGGGGATCGAACCACGCCAAATTGAAGTGAGATGACATGCAACATAACATTTGTTTGGTGCATGCAGTATTACATAGACAGTCGAATAGTAATCCGTTATGATCCGCATCGTTCGAACTTTTCCGTAAACTGTAAAGTATTACATAGCCAGTCGAAAAGTAATCCGTTATGATGCGCATCGTTCGAACTTTTCCGTAAACTGTAAAGTATTACATAGACAGTCGAATAGTAATCCGTTATGATGCGCATCGTTCGAACCTTTCCGCAAACTGTAAAGTATTACATAGACAGTCGAATAGTAATCCGTTATGATGCGCATCGTTCGAACTTTTCCGCAAACTGTAAAGTACTCTAGATAAAATTGTAGCAATATTGTGTCATTTTTTACGTCTTTCGACTTCTGATGTTACATACGTCAATACGCGTAAAAATCCTCAATGATATCCAATCGTCTATTCAGATCTTTTGGGCATATCATATTTTGATGACAAACGCTAAAAACACTGTGTTTTATTGTCAAATGATATTATATCTGGGTTGCGTTTTTAGAGCGGGATTTTCAAGATCTGATCAAGAAAATATGAGCATCGGGTTGAAATTTTTAAGCCGCTAAAAAAGAATCTTATGAAATCTTCATGAGGAATCGAATCTTAACTGACATTGACTTTAATGAGTAGTCTTAACGACGTCGAATGTTTGCACTAAATTTATGAAAAAAAATCGTTCTTTATGACGTCTTAGAAACCTTAATTGTCCAGAGCTTTCATTTTGCCTTAACGAACGCACCTAGGGTTTTAATATTTCGTTGGTTTTCGTTTTTCTCAGCCATCTTGATGTTTGTGACGTCATGTCGACCCGCGTGCGGAATGACGCGCTTCCATGACTGCCCTGTATTATTTCCGGGGCACATACCGTAAAATCGCCTATGGTTTAGCGTACACAACATATCCTACTCAAACCTGATTTTAATTACTATTTGAGCACGATCACAAGATTTGCACCTAGAATCAGATTCTTTTCAAGTTTACCTTGGGAAGAAGAAGAAGAAGAAGAAGAAGAAGAAGGAGGAGGAGGAGAAGAAGAAAAAGAAAAAGAAGAAGAGAAAGAAGAAGAACAAGAACAACAAGAACAAGATGGGAAAATAGATTCCATGTGACCGAATACGAAACGAGATGTCAAAGTTATGACTGGTCCAAATTCCAGGGAGTTTGAAGGAAATTTTAAAAAAAAAACCCCTTTGTCTACGCATAGAGTGTGCAGATTTGAGAAACTGCTTATCGCAAGTAATTGATTAATTTACTACAATGTTTTACAAAGATTTATTTTGCTTGAGCGCTAAAAAGCGGGATTGCAGAAGATCAGACAAAGGAAATTTATCCTAACGTAGTTTAATAATTGTTCTATGACAATATAGAACATATGAATATCAAGATGTACGCTAACTAGAAATCGAAGTTGAGGCACTTGTCGTGTCTGTGGCCTTGACCGCTAATATCCAGTCTGTTATCATCGTTTCTAAAACTTGCATAGGCATCGCTCCGTTTTCCAGGACTACCAGATGGAAAGCTTTAATGTCGAATCTTGATCCTATTGAAAGAGGATAAATTTACAGCCCAGCGTTCTGGATGTGAAAACCTTTGCAAACGTTTTTTCAAATGATACCCCGCTTTGCACGGGAGTGTACGTGCAAAGCAGGGTATTATGTGGCAAATGTTTCCCGAGCGTTTTCATCCTGAACGCAGGGCAGATTAAATCTAAATTTCACAAAAACGTTGCCGTCTAATATATTTATAGTCCGCTTTTCATCCTGGTGCTATCTCCTTTAAGTCTTGCTTTCGAATCGCGCATTTGGTACGCAGGGCATAATTTCAGAGACGCCTGTCACATATTGCTTTGATATCGTCAGTGAAGAATAGATGTTTTAGACTACAAATACTGACCTAATTCATTCTCCGCTCTCTGTCTCAGCTCTTTGAATTTAATTTCTCCCAACTTGTATGCGCATGCCTGGCCCGGCCACGTGATGTAACGGTCTATTTCATTTTCAGCGCTCCCTCTACCGAGAGCTGTATGATCCATGAGATAATCAATGGCCTCCTCTCGTGTCCAACTACAAACGTGAAAAAACACGTTCAAATTATTTAATTAATTTAATTTAATTATATTAAATTCGTTTTGAATCTTTGAACATTAGTGATTTAGCTGTGAAATATGCCTCAAATTATTTCTTCAAAGTAGCTTTTGCCTTCCTATCTATCAGGCAGCCATATGCAGTTTAACCTTTACCAATCAAGTACCCAAGGGACATTAAAAAGGCGCTTGCTTTTGGGTAGGTTCATGACTGCGTTATAACTGTATTCTTTTCTATTTATCTTTGTTTGCAAAAAAAGACTGCTCTCTCTATATATTTATCTTAAAACTATACACTTATCCATGTTATAACATCCCCTATGGTAATTTTTATGATATTACATCGATATTTTTAGAACAATGACATTTGGCGGTTACTTTTAGAAGCTTGCATTTCTGTTAGAAACATCGACGAAAACAAGGCAAATAGAGGTTATAAGATAAATATTATACGTAGTGTATTGTACGAAAAAATATCTAAACTCGCTTGTGGGAATTGATAATTTTCTTGGCATAGCCTCAACAATTAATGAATTCCCCCTTCCTTGTTAGACACTTTTTTTCATTCAAATCGCTAAGTATGTATTATTTATTTTTTCACTACAACATGGTTTTCTGTACCAGAGAAATTTATTAAAATAAGCCTGTGCGTGAGATTTCCAACAATTACAAAATGCGCACAAAGCTAAGACTTTTGCCAGTCTGTGAATCAGCATAGTCTGGCGAAAGTCTTCACTATGCGATTAGTAGATAAATAAGGTCTCAACGTATCTGTAGACAGTTAGTCAAACTTGTTATTACATCCTGTAGTTGTCTTGGCTGCTAAATGTCTGTACCTCACGCAGGTATTAAATTGTCACCAACAGGCTCAAATCGTTTATGAACTCTAAAAAAAGGATGCAGCTCATTCTCAATTGAATATACTGTGGTATTAGAATCTAGCGGGGCTGTCATCACGGCTTTGTATGTACGATATCAACCTTGGCAATCGTCTACAAACTAAAACTTACCTTAGATAATGAAGTCCCGTATCTACCACCAGTCTACATGCACGTAATATTTCATAGCTATAGCGACCCATCCTGAAAATTTACATTACAATACGATGGGGGTAAAACGCATATGTGACCCGTCACGCGAAAAGGGACCATCTAGAAAGTGCGTAAAGTGTCGACCCTAGTCAGACTGCGCGGACTGGGCAGACTGACTAGGGTCGAAACTTTTTGCACCGTGTTTATTTCCTGAATCTAGAATGTTTATTCTACCGTCCAGTGAAAGAATGTTTGAAATGCGACTTCTGGTCGACCTATGCAGGATCAAATCTCATTTTCAATAATTCATTCTACAGAATTCCCGGATGGTCCCTTTTTGCGTCACGGGTCACATATTTGAAAGGAATTACATAGAACTTTAATCGCAATAAAATTCATTTATCATGTACACAGATAGCTCTGCCCATTTTTTTTTACTCCACTTCATCTTGAGCGCGAACATTGATTCTTTTGACATCATATAACCCGCGTGCTAAATGACGCGCTTCGCTTCCTGTGAAATTCTTCCAACGTCAATATCATTACCTTTGATTAATTTTACACTGAGAAAAATATTTTCATACTATTTTAGTGGATATACATGTAATTGCATTCTCGCGCTGATGTGTCCACAAATAAAGTCTGATGGGAGGAGGAGTTATACGCAAAGCAAAATTAATTTTACCTTCTGCATATAACTCCTTCTCAAAAAGACTTTATTCGTGGACACATCATAGCGCCAGTGAAATTATTTTATAAATAGTAAGAACTTACTGAGGATGGTTTATTTTTTTCGGGTTAAAATTAATTTATCCATTTGTGAGTGAACAACAGAAGTCATATTTTTTAGAGTGAACAATACTGCCTGTGCACGAGTGATCTTTTGTTTTTCACGAAATGAAAGATACGCTGAATAACAAACAAAATTTCTATTTTTTAAGGCGTCATGAGAAATTGTAAACATAAGCTCACATGATTTGCATTGAAACGTGATAACGTCCTAATCATCCTTAACTATCGTTGAATAGTTTGTCATTTTGATAATTTCACTAGTTTAACGGTGAAAACATGTTGATAATCTAACGAAGAAAACCGGAATCCTACCGAAGAGCTTTAACAAGTTGCATTTGTATTTTGATTCATATTTGAACATCATTCTTTGTCAGTTAATAAAGACTGTGAACAAATAGCGTGACATGCATATCTTCACAATACAAATCACCGCATGTGATGCTGAGAAATAAAAAAAGTCGTTGTTTGTACATTATAGATGCCGGAAAAATATCAAGTAATAGTAACGAGATTAAAGGACAGTTGTCTTCTTTGAGGTATGAAATTAAACCCTAACTATACTCCTGCATGACGATTCTTTGTGTTTTCATGCTCGTTTTACTACCGAAACTAAAAGAACATGTTTATATTGATTTACAATGTTTTATATTACAAACCACCTACCTTCAAAACTTTAAAAACCTGCCTTACGTTCAGGATGACTTAACAGTCTTGAACGTTTTAAATGGTATCCCGCTTTTCTCGTACTCTTGTTAAAGTCATTTACAGTTGAAAACATCGTGAAATTGACAATATGAATGTTTTTGGAATGAAATTGAATGTGTGTGTAGAGCAAATTTGAGTGAAATTCAACGGAGGTAAACCAATATCGCTAATATTGTTCAAGATGAAAAATCAGCTACAATACCCCCCGTAAATAAAATATACGTAAGTTTCTGTTTTTGTATCTTCATGGACCAACCAGAAACTTTAAAAGATCAAATGATAAGCGTATTGGCCTATTTCGAAATGTTTCCTAAAGATTTTGGGGCTTTTTTGATCGATTTGAGTGAGTGTTCGGAATGAATGGTGCGCTGATAGAACGATTTAGATTTCGGTTGGTTGAGATGGATATTAATTAACTGTACTATTCTTTACCATACACGTTCGTGGTAGATTTACGATTCTGATTATAGGACGTGGAAGTGCATGTTTAAGTGATTGAAATTAGCATTTATACCTACTTTTCATAGCCATCCGAATACAGCCCCATTTCTTCGCCGAGATATTCTGTATACAGCGCCCAACCCTGAATAAAAAAAAATCACAACATCAGTGCAAACTGTTTCAAGCAATTTAGTTATAAAAACATGTATGAAATTTATGTCACGCCTCTTTAGGTGATGCTTTCGTGTTACATGTACACGCGTTTTTTTTGGCTTTAACTACTAATAAAACTCTTTTTCATGAAATATTCCAAAAACGTTGGTGTTTAAAATGTAATGCATGAATCGTTTATTGTTTACGTGTCATTTTGATAGGAGTGATAAAAATGGTGAGAATAAGGAGTATAGTGATATGCATTAAAACACAGGGGCTAACTTTTTTAAAAAAAAAAAAGTGCCGCAATAACGCGCGCGACGTAATAGGTATCTTTTCAAGTTGTTGTTTTCTTTAAATAAAAACGCATGTTTACACGTACTCAGTTAATTTTTTTTGTTTGTTTGAATAGGTTTAACGCCGCAGTCAACAGTTTCGCAGTTATATCGCGGCGGCCGGAGCACCTAACAATGGGTTCCTGGTATTTCTTTCACCTGTACTTCCATTACACGCTTTCCTAGCCTCCGACTGCTATTTCACATAGGTTTACGATTATCTACCCATTGGTGAGAGACAAAGGTCGGAAAGGATATTTGCCGCCACCGGCGATCGAACCCAGATTGGAAACATACTCAGTTAAAAGATAAAGAAAAATAGGTGTCCACCTAAAATTTTTGTTAGTGTCTATACATATACAGGCACTGACAAAAGTTTTGTACACGCCCTTCTGTAAAAGAATTTGGGTAATGGCGTGAATGTGGTAAGGCTTAAACGTTCTGAACTATTACAGTTCTACTGCTCGTTAAGAAGGTATGAGAAAATGTCTATCCAAAATGTCTTCAAGAAACAGCCAACATTCATCTCCACATTGTAAGTCACCATAACGAAATAAAATGTATGCCAAATTACAAAACCAATCACTAGGGTAGTCTTTGGTCGAAGACTGCGCGTGCTGTCAAGGGTCGAAATTGCACTTGGCTGATTTTTCTGAATCTAGAATGATCTTTTTATCTTCATGTTTAAAACATATTGAAATAAGCCATCCATTTTACATCTGCTGGAATATATCTGTTTTTTAAATATTTGTTTTACGATGTTCCGAATGGCCCCCTTTCACCTGAGTCACATATATATGAACCAGTGCGTGACATTTCCAACAATTTCATAGTCGCACAAAGCAAATACTTTGGTCAGACTGTGCATCCGCACAGTCTGACCAGAGTCTGCACTTTACGATTTGTAGATAGACGAGGTTTTAAATTATCTACAGACAATAAGGCAGTCCTCTACTTACACTAAGTAACTGCCAGGGCTGCTTAATGTTTGCACCTAAGGCAATTGTAGTATTGTTGGAAATGTCACACATAGGCTCATATATTACCTCGACATAGGCTGAGTAGAATGGGTACCAATTTGGTAGAACATTGAAACTCAGAATGGTATTCTTTCGAAAGTCTGGAAGGTTGGCTTTCATGGAGTAACTGTGCTGAAATGGATAATATATAATTCGGATGCTGTAGTAAGAATATATTTAACACCAAAAAACTTTTAACTTTAAGAAATGTTTACATATAGGCGTAATTAGGCGTAATTAGGACTGAAATTTATACGCATTCAGAAGGCGACAATATAGGATAAAGGCAATGTGTAGACTGTGACAAAAGATGAATGCCCTCCATCCCCTCTTTGATTTATGATTTGAGCGTTTTTAATCAAATCATGATAGCCACAGCTTGAATAAGTAATAACCAACGATATTTTTCAACAGATAATTATTGCTTTTAAGCACTTGCGCAAATTGCCCTTGTTCACATACCTTTATGATTAAGAAAATTTGAATCGGGTAATTCTAGTCAAACGCCATCTCAACCGTCGCAAAGATCTCAAAATTGTTGTCATGCAGCTAAAAGCAAACCTCAATTCAATGCCTTCCTTTGAATTTAATCACAACACGGGCATAGAATTATATGAGCTGCAAAATTACTACAGCAGAAATCTTCCTCGGTCGAATAAAATCTGCATTGAATCCTTCTAGATAAGTGTCTAAATATCCAGACAGTTTTCGAGGTTGGATGTAAATGCGCAAGTTAGGGTACGTCACATATGTAAAGATACTCCTTTAACCATTTTACCAGTGGTCTTAATGCAAATCGGATGTGTTTAAGAGTCTTTTGATCTTTTCTTGTAATATTCGAGGTCATCGCGAATGCAAATCTTTTCTTAATCGAAATCTTACTTTTGTGTCAAAAAAAATCCAATTTACAAATATTCGTTGGTTGGAAATAGCACTACCATAACGATATGCCGTAACTACTTTTGTATTAATTAGCGGTGTACTGACAGACACCCATATTTCCAAACTTTTTATACCTTTTACACAAACTTTGATCTATATAGATGCAGCTCATCATACAATCTGTTGCAACCATTTCTTAACTCAAGTTAATCGAAAGAAATTAATACATTATCATGTCCAAATCTTGTGTTCCTCGGCGATATAGTAAACGTGAATGACGGATGGTATAAAATTATATGCAGAACCTAGCAGGGGTCAACCTAGTTTAATTCTGCTAGAAAAAGAAACAAACTTAAATTTGACATAGTGTCTGAAGTATTTCTTCATTCATAAATCGAGCTTTATGTCTACACCGGTTATTGGTATACAACTGTAATATGGTAACTGAACATACGTCATCATTTATGTCCTAAGTCACCGATATAGTCCCGATTCGATTGTAAGAATATAAGAATGGAGTGAACTATCTTTAACAGAAATCGAAAAGCAAATTGAAAAGACATGTTAGGAAGGACGCTTGTTCAGGCCATACAACCAAAAGTAAATTGCCTGTGATATATAACCTTATTCAAATTTTGTTATACGCATCAATAAAAACAAAAACACTCATAATTTATGTAGGGGAAAACCGTAGAAGTTCGGACAGACCTATAAATTCGGACATACTTTTTAAGATATTTTTTTTGAAAAAGCAATGACAACAGCGTTTTTATAAAATATTTCTATAGATTTTGAGATAACTCTCGCATAAGTCAGTTTAATTTGTGATAAAATGATAGATATGTTGGTGGAAATATAACGGTTTGAAGTCACAAACCCCTGGCTACCTTGCCACTGAACTGACATTCATACATTGCTGACGAATATAGCCTCGGTCAACGGTAAAGAAATAGTTTTGGATTGTAAAACGGATATTATTCGATTGAAATATCAAAGAGATAAACAATTTTAATAAAATGATCTATTTTTATTTGCTCAGAATCGTAATATATAGCTTTTTTCGAAGGGTCCGAATTACCACTTTCAGTTTTCAACAGAAGTAAAAATTCGGACTTTACAAATTGTATGCTTTGAAAACCAAGAAATATCAATTTATCCCCTTATATCCATTTTTTCTTCGAATACATCCGAATTTAATACACGTTTAGACATTTCATGTCGGCGTCTGTAAATATACTCATTTGTCTATATTTTATTCGAAATATTTGCCAATGTTCTACATCAAAGTTGATGGATAAATATAGTATCTTTCGTCAAAGCATTCCTGAATTGAAGTTTTTAAGCTTCGCATTAACATTTTTCGTTTAAACTAACAAAACCCGTGTCTTTATTCCCCTTATTATTAATATTTCTTAATTGTCCCCTTTGACGACAAACTTGGCCGAGTTTTACTCCCATGCATGTCCGAATTTTTCCAATCCCATCCGAATTTAGCCGTTTCACAGCAATTTCAAACTTCCCGTTTTCACAACGTTGTGGCCATAATTTGCTTCACACTTTTTGGATGCAATGCAAGTTTAATGACCGCTCGAGTGATGAGAATACGGCCGAGTTTCAACCTATAGAGCTCTCCGCTCTTCAGAATCAAGGCTGAAATAAGGTGGGTAAAAACGTCAAAATTTACCAGTGTTTCCCCAATAATTAAATATTTTCTGTCGTTCAGCCACAGAAGATATTCCCAAGCACCTTAACTTAGTGATTACATGATATTTAGGCACTTAAAGATTCAAGTTTACACATACCTGCAAATGGTGGCCTGGGTTTGCCTCGTGCAGAGATAAAACCATCATTTCGAAAAATGGACTGGAAAGAGAAATATAATAATTTATTTTATTAAATATTTGTTTCTAGTCCGAAGCTTATTTGTTAAAAGGAAATTTATATGAAATATGTCAGTTTTTTTTTTTTTTTTGGAATCCTGACAAATATTTAACACAAATGATACTGGACGGTCACTTTCAGGCACTCGAACGGAGCTTCTATTTTGACAACTGCAAGTAGGTCTAGTTAGCAACGTTCGAGTCATTATTTCCAGTTATTTGTTGATACCATGGGATGCAGCATGAAGATTTTGGTATTGTTGAGTCTTCACTACTCGATCTGTGGATAGGTAAAGTCATTGCCGCTCTTCAGGTACTCACCAAATAATCTTTTATTGCGTTGTGTCATTGATTAAAGCTGGTTTTTCACAGATCTTCATAGACAAAGTACAAAACTGGATCTAATATTCGGAAATGTGTCCATTTTCCGATGTTGAAGAGTCGCACATTGGTATGGCACTAACAACAACTCATTAAAAACTTTTAACTTGAATGTTTAAAATGACAAGGTCAGTGACGGAACCAGGTTTTTTTTTTATATCCAGTCTATAAATTAAGAAATTATTATTTTTCATGTGTAATGTTCCATTTTTCGCATGTATCAATATGACGTTTCTCACCTCAATTACCTCGACCTTGACCTTTTATAGAAGGGGTCAAACAGGCGGGCTTGCATGCGTAAATAGTTGGCTCAAAATTTGAGAATAATCTTTTAGGCGTTAGTAGTCACTTTAATTTTTCAGAATGGAATTCCGCTAAACCAGGAAAATCCGTCTTTTTTCCTTGCCTTATCAGATTAAATGTTTTGATTGTAGAGATTTCTACACGATGAAGTCATAATTTCCTATTAATTAAAATTAAAATCGCATATACCCAATCTGTGAAAGAGTAGCTTTGAACGTTTGAGTTTGAGGCACAAGTACGGTTACTAACTTGACTCTCATTCCAATCATAAACATTCTAAATGTGACACACAACGCCCCGATTCATTCATTCATTCATTCATTCATTCGTTCATTCGTTCATTCGTTCATTCATTCATTCATTCATTCATTCATTCATTCATTCATTCATTCATTCATTCGACCAATCAATTATTCATTCATTCATTCAAAATAAATTATAGCAAGAAAAATCGCGTTTCACTGACATTATTGAAATTGTAAGCGTCCGATTGGTTCTTGCAGAAATAGGAAGCTATTTAGAGAACTAGTATGCATATTTTATTTAAGGGAGGTAGCAAATATCACTAAGATTATCGAAATTGGATTACCTTCCTCTAATTTCATTCAAATCTACTCAACGCATTCATTCAATTTCATTCTAAAAGTATTCAACTATCATTCACCATGTCAACTTCACGATGTTCTTAACTGTAAAATTATTGGAAATTCCATTGAGAGTTTCAGTTATAACAGTACTACGATCAAACGATTTTATGTAGAAAGTCTATAAAAAACTCTTTTGCAAAATATTAGAATCGTTAATGAAAAACGGAGTTATTTCTCTTTGTACACGGACCAAAGTGTCATACATAAAATTTTATTGAAGCCATTTCTACGGTATTTTGATAACAGCCGAACGTGTGTCAGTAACTGAAGATAAAGCTGATCGAAAACGTACGTTTTATGCAATTATGTATTATTGCATAAAATGTAATGTTTTCAGGTCGTTAATGGCATACGTTAACGAACGAAACCGGGCGTTAACGGGAGAAAACGTGGATTAATTAGTAAATTCACGTGCCGTTAACGTCCGGCTTTTTAAAACTTAATTATCCGCGATTTAGGCTTATACACTTTAATTCATTTCAATGATTCTTATTTTTTTCTTCAACATTTGTTCGTCCTTAAGATCTATTTTATGCATTCTGTTTAAAATACTACGTGTATAAAGGTTAGATCAAGAAGACTGTACACATTTATTAGTAAAATGCGTGAAAATAATTCATGTCCAACATTATCATAGAGCATACCTTAAGACGTTGCTCTAGATTCCGCATTTTATTTGTGAGACGTCATAAATGTATTGAGCAACGTCCGTAAAAATAAAATGGACGGTGTAATGCGTGACGCAATCGTTACGGAGTATTAGAAGGTTTGTAACTGGTTTTTAAGTTGGAATGCGGAGCAATTCCAACTTAGATTTAACAAAACCGCAAAATGAACACAAGATAATTTCATTTCGGGTTTCTTGATAACACATATCACGTGAACAGGATGTGAATACACTCCGGCCTATTTTGTATATCTCAGCTTGACATAGACATACAGTTTATTTCATCAAGAAGTAATAATGTTGAACAATTACACAACTATCACTTCATGTAAATTATTAACACGCTAATTTATGTTTTAAACGAAATTTATTGAAACTTGCGTACGAATTTACTAGTAGCAAATGTTTGCATTACTATATTTGGAAATCATGTGATAAGGTGTGATAAGTCAAGTCCAATAAAGTAAGCTATTGACAACAGCACTGTCCAATCACGTCATCTGCTTATTTGGTAATACGCGACCTGTTTTTCGTAGAATTGTGGCAATAGCACAAGCCAATCACGTGATCTACTTATTTGGTAACGTCGCGACCTGTTTTTCGTAGAATTGTGTTATAGCTTCTTTTAGAGGTCTAGTTTCTCTTTCTGAACGAAATTTTTACACACTTCAACAAAATACCGTAGTTCAAATGTTTTTCTTATCTAATTGTTTCGTAAACCATTATCAGAAACGCGCAAAATCTGCAGATTATTTATCTGTATTAACAACCCGCTCCAGTAAATATTCTCTTTTTATTACTTCTCTTAAAAAAAACGGAACCCCATTTCCAAATCGAACGACAATTTCACTTGATGGTGGACGCTGCAAGGATCGATGAAGGTATAGATCCACAAGTTTAAGTGATAGATCAAAGATCAATTTTGTCTATACCTGTATAGAGAAAATTTACCTTTGATCACTCACTCTAAATTGCGGGTCTATAGGCAAACATTTTTCTTCTCTTTCTGATTTTGTCCATTTTCTTTAAAATTGCTTAGACACAAATTCACTTGTGAAAAAATACGCACGTGCACAATCCTTTAAATATCATTGAGATTATCACAAGTTAACTACAGCCTTTGTTTTTTATCAAATATCTGAACGAGTATACCAACCCCACATGTTTTGCCTTCAGGGGCCACGTTCTAGAAAGGTCCTACGACCGAAATTTGATCGTATCGCAATCGTACGATTGAAATTGGCTTTCAAGAAACATTTTTGGCTTTCAAAAATCTTGTATCGTTTAATTTACGCATAAATTTGCGTTACCGAAAGGCTAGTCTTGAATTTTGCGGTTTTGACTGTACAAGCATAGTATTTTCTCGGATTGCATTTTTTTGCAGCTTGAGGCGGTTGTATATTAGCGTCATCTTCCCCGTCTGTGTCTGTCCGTTAGTCCGTACGTTCGTCCACTTTTCTTGTGAGCACAACTCCTCCAAAATTTCTTGTTGGATTTTGATGGAACTTTCACAGAATGTTCCTAATCACCTGATCTCGCGCATAAAGTCACTGTTTGATGAATTTCAGCCGCGTCATGAAAAAAGAGCCTTCATGTAAAAAAAAAAAATCTTGTTAAAACAACTTCTCCCTCTTTTATGGACCGATTTGGATGAAACTTTCACAGAAAGTTTCTAGTCACCTGACCTAGTGCCTATTGGCTAGGGTTTGGTGAATATTAGCCGTGTCATGGAAAAAGAGGCCTTCATTTGAAAAAAAAAACTTGTGAACGTAACTCCTCCCCTATTTATTGTCCGATTTGGTTTTTTGATTTGATTTGAATTGGGGTTTTACGTCGCTTTCAACAATCTCTCTGTTATATCGCGACGACTGGAGCACCTAACGATGGATTCCTGGTTTTCTCACACCAGTACTACCACCACATCCCTTTCCTAGCCTCCAGTTGCTATTCCACATAGGTTTACGATTATCTACCCATTGGTGGAAGACAAATGTCGGAAAGGATAAGTGCCGCGGCCGGGGATCGAACCCGTGCGAATATAGACCCCTGGATTAGAAGTCCGGCGCGCTACCAACTGCGCTATTGCCGCGGCTTTGTCCGATTTGGATGAAACTTTTACAAAATGTTCCTAGTCATCTGACCTAGCGCATATTTTAACGCGGTTTGGTGAATTTTTTAGTCAAAAGTCGAGACCACCTGGGCGGGATGCGTCAGCTTAGTTAGTGGCTTGATGTCATAGTCTCTTGAGCGCATTCCAACTTATCAGTACTTTCAGTACTTTGATATATCGTGTCTATGAAATTATATCGCAATTTCTTTTTGCAATTATACATTTATCTACCCTTTTATGCAATAATAGCGTAAATTCACGTTTGTTTCGGGTCTTGACATTTTCAGAGACCTTACAAATGCTTTAACGTCTTTCGATTCTCTGCAAATGCTGAAGCCCTCCAAAACGTGAATTAACCCTATATTATTTTCGATAATGTTGCTAACGTCGTATACCCTGCGACGCAAGCTTATCACCTCCGTATTCTTTGCAACTAATAAGTATTCCTCGATTCCGTCATTTGTTATCAAATTTGATCAAATTAAATGTCTTATTTATATGCGTCAATGTCTGTCAAATAACATTATTTCTTTACTTGTTCCTTGGCGTTATCCCGATAATATTTGAACAACCCTGGAAACCGCTTAAGGTTTGATGTCTATTTAAAATCGAAACTTCAGAATAGTCTTACTGTATCTTCGACTCTTTGGCAAAATTTGTGTTCCTACTTACACTTCCCATGGTCTGAACAGATTGATGGTAAACGACCCTGGCCTATTTTCTGTCGCGGATGAATACTCTCCACCCAAACCATCGCTTGTCGACGCTTCTACTCTATAAAGTAAACAAAGCATGGTATGGGATTCTTTTTAAACTTTCGAAGAACTTTAAACGTATATCTTGAGTCTGCCGATACAATTTTTGGAAACTTGAACTGGAAAGACTGGCATGATAAGGGGATTTTATGTTGACTTATGGTGAGGTAACAACCTGAAATTATTTCACGTTTTTGTGCACGTGAAAATAATCTTAGTGCATTATCAAAGTACGCAAAAATGCATACTTTCCTCTCGTTTAAATACAAAGAGTCAATACCAAAGTATGCATTACCGTCAAATTACGAAACCCACGTCATCAGTTGCTGCCTCTGTATATCGGGCTACGAATCTTTCGGACACCATACGCTTCGAAACATTCAAGACGTGCTTTTGAAACCTAGATTCTAAATCGTTTGACGTCTTATTTGACAGAATTACAGTCATTTCGCGACTTGTGGAGCACTGAACCATTGGTCCTTGCCATTCATCTCAGCAGAACAAACTAGATACCGCTTCTGATACACCGGTCACTCTAAGCTGATCTATATCTGACCATCGTTTGTTTGGGTTTTCCCTCATTGCTTTTCTACCAACTACACATTGCTTATCTTACTTCACTTTTGTTAAAACATTTCAGGCTTCACGAAAGGATCCTTAAGTGCAATTCGATAATGCCGATTTTCCGCGTTTTTGGACGTATTGTCCAAATTTTCGAGAGCGACGATTCCCGTAAAAGTTTTAAGAGGATTTGTTAATATTCGTGGAATTTATTGGGTAAACAAGGAAAAGTCAACGGACGATGCATAGACAGTAAGGCAGACGGAAGAGACGCCATTACTGTAATAACTCTTCCGACCTTCTGCCAGTAGAGCTAAAATACTGTGTAAGCAAGTGTTGGTATATATGTGAATGGCAAAAATGTGAAAACTTCTTGTGGGGGCAATATATAATTGGTTGTCAAAATGTTTCGTTTTCAATTCATACTTCATGGTTAAAAACACAATATACGGGGTATTAAATGTTGTCGTACAATATGATTCTTTGCAGAGTATTTTATAATATTTTGACATATGCTTGAAGCACAGACGGTTCAGATAAAAAACAAAAATTCATAATACATTGTAGAGATCAAATTTATAGACTGATCAATGTCTTTACTTATCAAAATTTACACACGGTGGAAGCATTACTGTTTCGACTGCTGCAGGGCGTTGGTGAAAAATCAAAAAATCGTAATTACAGCTTGAATAAACTGTAGTTTCGATGTTATGCTCATTCATCTATGATACTTTTCAACAGCTGATTATTTCTGTTACGCACACGCGTAAATTGCGTGACGGGAGTTACGCCCTTGTCATTGAGGTTATATTGTATTTATGGTCTAAGAGAAGTAATTCATTCTCCGTTGGCGGCCATAACATATTTGGTCATACCTCAGCCCAAGAGTTTGCAAAAATGGTCAAACTTGCCTTAAATTGAGGGCCATGAATTCGCGCAGGAAATGAAATCAAAATTAGTGTGACAAGATCCCTTTTCTCTACGACTTTTTGGGCCATTTTTGAGATGACCCTTACTACGCAGCTGTTTTACTGCCCCCCCCCCCCCCCCTTTCAAAGAAATATACCCCTGCTTAAAAATAGCTCCTGGACTAGGACAATGGTTTACAATCTTTGAATTTTAGATAGTTTTTCATCAAGAGATTATAAACAAAAAAAGAAAAAAAAATTGAATTGGTTCACCCATACATAATTATGGGTCAAACACTTATTTTTCGGCCAAAGTCTATCTAGCTTTAAATTTTGTAGCAGTGGGTTAAAGCCACTGCCCCCCTTTGTTAGAGACAAGAAAATATCTAAAATGTTTGCACGAAAGTGACCCGAGAGCTTAAACCTGTAATTACTGAACTAAAGTACAGGTAAGAACATCGTGAAATGGACAAGATAGTGATTTTGGAATAAATTAGGAACGAAATTCAATGAGTGTGCGGAGCGAGTTTGGAATGATATTATGAGGGAAGTAATGCAAAATCGATGATTTTGTCCTAATTGGACGTATTTTTCGATATTTATTACCACCCTCTAAAAATCTACTTATTTCTGTTGTTTGGTCTTTGCTGTCCAATAAAACGCGTGGGTATCTTCACCAGCCAATAAAATTGGAGATTGTTCCAGGTTCAAGAAATATATGCTATTATTCTGCCAAACTAAGAATACTTGCGATTTGAATAAATGAGTGATCGTTTATAAACGATTTCGCAGTGCTTTTAGACGATTATGGAGCTTTTTGGATGGTGGGAATGAGTGTTCGAAATGAATGAATAAAGCGCTGAGCGAGTGGTTTCGAATGATTTTAATCGGAATGATTGCCAATTTCATGATGTTATTTACTGTAAAATAGACAATGCGGAATCATTCAGTAGCGGGCTAAAAGCAGACTGGTTTTTTTCTTAAACAAGATAAGTCATACGAAAATCATTGTACCTACACTAAAGGAACGTCAGGTATATCTTTGAAATACTGGCCAAGTTTTGGATTGATCCTCTTAAAAACGGTGTCGTTGTAGCTAGTAAGAATTTCGTTCTGAAAAACAACAACGATTATAATGGCTACATTAAGAAACATGAAACAGGTAACAGATGCACATATCAGTACACGTACATTTAGATACATTTCAACTTTTGCGACCCGTCACGCCAAAGGGGGCCATCTGGGTAGTGCGTGAGGAGTCGACCCCTGTCAGACTGCACGGATTGCGCAGACTGACTAGGGTCGACACTTTTCGAACTTTGCTTATTTTCTGAATCTAGAATGATCATTTTCCTTTCTGTGAAAGAAATATTAATCCGACCTCTGATTGATCTACGCTGGACCCTATCTGGTTTTTTTTCAAATTCATTTTTACTGAGGTCCCAGATGGTCCCTTTTTGCGTGACGGGTCATATTTATAATCGCTTCGATCAAAACCTTTCTTAATACAACCAGCTGTCCAATCATTCTATTCCAAAAATTCACCTAAATTATTCAAAAATGCTCAAAAGTACCCAAACAAGATCAACAACTTCATATGAATCTACTAGATAATCAATAATATCAACCGATTTATTTGGATTTGGAAGCTATAGAGAGGTTCGTGAAAACAGCATTTAAGGTGGAAATGGACAATAGCATTTTTTGAGATAAGTGATTAAATTTTGGTATATATATAAACTCCGAGTTAGTGTGATATCAATGGCGAATATTTTTTTTCATTTTTAATTTGGAAATAACGTTACCATGACGTCGATAAAATGACGATTTGGCGCGCTTTCTACAAACTACCCTAGCCCCATTTTAATATGCGATTTAATTTTAGACGTTTTTGTTCCGGAAATTGTGCCAAATGAAGCTTAATGAATGGTCAAAACGCATTTGCTATATCAAAACTTTGTAATTAAATATATAGACAAATGAGTTGCTTGAAATCAATATTCACATTTTTTACTGTTCCAAAAATCTCTCTTTTAACAAAGTTTTATAAAATTGGCCCGATGAAATTTGTTCATTTTTTTATATTATTTTCTACAATTCTAGTTCGATAAACAGGAAAAGTTTGAAAAGCTTTCACCGTGCTGATTTTTTATAATCTGGATTTAAAGTTTGTCGTTTGACGTTAAAACTATGACTTTGACGTTTGAAATACACCTAATATTTTCCTATGTTCATTTGAATACTTTTGCGATCTATTGGAATAAAGAGATAAAAATTCACAGACATGTTCAAAGGTTTTTGAGGAAAGGGCACTCAAAATTTTATTTCAATACACCGAGAACTACGCGGTACATGTGAATTTACCTAATACAAGTGTTGCCGATCGGTGACTTTAATAAGTTTTACGTCGACGTCGCTGTAAATGAAAATTGACTTTTGTGATATTATTTCACAAACTCGACGTTATGACGTTACCATTAATGAGCACGTTCAAAGACTATTTGAGGGTGCAGTGATTTCAAATAAAGGCAAAACCTCTCTGCATGATGTTAATGAAAAACGAAAAATCTTTTTCAAATATGATTTTTCTTTACACAGAAATCAAACAAACACTTTTTGTGAAGTCTGTCAAAAAAATTAACGAATTTTTCGACGTACTGCGTTTGTCTTTTTCAAACTTTAGACGTAAGGGTAATAAATTTTGATCCCTTATTGTAGAAATTCCGTACGGTAAAACATCACAAAAAGATGCGAGCAAATGAAAATGAAGCTGGACAAAAATATATTAAATTTAAAAAAAAAATCATCGGGTCATTTTTTTAAAAAATAAGTTTAAAGCTATTTTTTCGGGCTTCCAAAAATTGAGAATTTAACTTTAATTCAATCTCGTGTATCAATTTTTAAATATAACAATGGTCTAATTACACGCTAATGTTCCCAATTCATTCAACTCCATTTTGGTGAATTCCATTGAATTGAATCATCTAAAGTACGATCAGGGTAAGCGTTTAAGAACGCGTAGGGTCATTTGTGAAAAACGCGCGAAACAGGCATTTTAACGACGTCATGGTAACGTAAATTCTAAATTGAACGTTAAAAAACATTCACCGTTGAGATCGCGATAACCCAACGTTTCCATAGATACCAATATATGTACATTTATCTCAAAAAACGTTATTGTCCTTAAGGGAGGTAAATTCTTCTTCTGAAGCTTCCCGACTAGTCGATTTCATTTTTTCTTTAAAATTTAAAGAATTTACGCGTGGGTTTTGACCGAGTGATAATCATAACAGAATTTGATTGGTTGTCAGCCCTACAACTGGTAAATGACCGTTCGAGAAAAAACATCAGAGCAGTAATATTGTAAGTGCTACAAATTTATTATACAGATAACCTATTGTACGTTTCAACTCCTATACTCAACCGAAAATCTTGTTAAAACACTGAAAATACTAACTGGTAATTGCTAAAAGCGAAAATTACATCAAATTTTGCATTAACCTTTTCTCGAAAAGTAAATAAGATAAAAACAAAGTTTGTAGATTGTGACTGAAAAGGCCGTTTCTTCGGTGTTTGAAAACACATAATTTGGTTTAAACACAATGCCCAGAAGAAAATGGTAAAAATGTTGTGGGTCAAACAGACTGGATTTCTAAAAAACGGTATTTATAAATCGACTGCTTCGCAGTCCGATTTAATAATCATTATAAAATACTACTTCTACTACTAATAATAATAACAACAACTAAAACAACAACAACAAGAAAAATAATATCATTAATATTAATAATAATTATGATTACAATTACAACAACAACAACAATTACTACTACTTCTACTATTACTACTACTTAATCAACTACAGCAACAAAATCACATGTGTGCAAAGTAAAGTCTCTTGTCATTCTGTGTATCTGCATCGTCTGACCAGTTTTGTCCACGGGCTCTGTAAAAAATATGCTCTTCAATTTCTTCATGAAGTCAGCAAATTAATTTTCTTATTGCACCGTGCTGTTTTATACACTGATCCATTTTTGTGATACACGTTCATGTGAAATTGTTGGAAATGTCAACTCTCATTTTAAATTAAATTTCAAGAGAAGAACGTGAACATTAAGATAGATTTATGATCTAAAATATACCAAACATTCAGAAATGTCAATATTTAACCTACCGTATCATTAGAATAGAAGCGCGAATCCCCCTCCAAGCTTTAAAAAAACTCTGCTATAGTACCGGAAAATCCTAGCTCTTCCATGATCTAAAATAGCAATTCACTTTTTTTTTAAATTTAAAAAAAATCTCAAGCTGAACTGGCTTTGAGATAAATATACAGAATCGTTTGGTCTTTTCAAAATCGACCTCAAAATTAATATTAACTTGATTATCTGATATTTCGATAAATTTGAAAATTTCGTGAAAAAATAATGTGATGATCGCCAATCTTTCCGTGTTAATCTGTCTGGTAAAAGGTAGCAGTTCTATGCAAACATGAGAAGAAAAAAAAACTCAAACAAACTACACTAACAATACTTTCGGAGAAGGATCCTAGTTCATGAACTTTGTTTTAATTTGTAGATTTGTCGTCTAAATCACCTAATACTTATTAGATTATTTATGCATTTTTCTATTAATTTAGAAAAAATAGCAGACAGTTAAGACTAAGATCAGCCTGCACGCCTTTTACAGGCTGATCTTAGTCTATACTGTCTACTAAAGATGTGTACAGCAGGAATATGTCATGACAGCATAATCGAGAAGGGTTCATAAACCTAATACAATAAAGGCCAAGATTATAATGCGCGTCTGTATAGGTAGATCTTGGTCTATAACGATCGGCCTAAGCTGTGAAGAGCGGGAATATTTTATTAAAAGGCGAGAATAGATATCCATTCCTTATCCACCGAAGAGAATATCAAGCTGCATGTATGTGCAGGCTGACCTTAGTTATTACCAGGCAATAAAGTCTGTATTCACCTGATATCACCTGTCTGATAACATAACATGATATCAGTCAGTCTTTTTTTAGAAACAATTTTCATATAATTTCATCTGAATTTCTTTGAGTTTTAAGTATTTATTAATATAAAGCGCGAATGAAGTTTGTATGATAAATAGAATAAGATGTAAGTGTCTTAAAATATGAATGTTATCTGGTTTAAGAAGCGAGAAATTTCATGACGAGGCTTTAAAATATGACTGTTATCTGGTTTCAGCAGCGAGAAATTATCATGACTCGGCAAAGTCTCGTCATGATAAATTGTCCAAATCTCGACCAGATAACTTTGATATTTCAAGACACTAACATTATTTCTCTATATACTGTCTGTCAAAGCAGGAATGTGTCTCGAACAGCAGAAGAGTTTATCATACCTGATTCATGCTATTAATGATTCTATCCACCTCTTCAAGTCCTATATTATGAACATCCATCGGATCCATGTCAAAAGACAGATGCCATTTTAAACAGGCTTTGTAATACTCGTTAGTTCGGTCCCAAGCATTCACGCCCCATTCTGTACGGGTATTTGGCATATATTCCTGAAAAGATTCTCAAATTATCATGTAAATTCCACCTCTTGTAGTGTAAACACATACGAAATTTTACAAAGCCTTCGCATTACATATGGTCAAAGTAAACTGAACATCAAATTGACTATATGAAAATTTAGACGATTTTTAAGTCGATCAATTTAGACCCTATTTCCATTCAAAGGCTATAAAATGGCGTAAAAAGTTGCGGTAAACGCGACAATTTATCTTGACTGTCATTGATCAATTGTCGCATGTGCAGACGTGCGACAATTAAATGACCGCTTTCGCAAAATGTATGTTTCTGCATTTACTAAAATATTTACGCCCCAAACTTTGATAGAATTATTTAGAAAAAAAGGATCAAAGGTTATTTGATTGTTTTCTCCCCTTTTTTACGCAAACACAATGAAAGGTTTGGGGGTGGGGTATTGTCTTGACATGTCTGTTAGTCTGTTTGTTTGTCGGATTGCTGATAGCACGTGATAGTAAACAGTGTGGACGGTTAAAACGTTCTTTAGACTTTTTTGAAGAATTTTCGCATATTAAAGTGTTGTTTAGCAGGAATTTGATATCAAAGTCTTCGGATTTGAACGGCGAACAGAATATTTCAAGTGAAATTTGACTTAACCGAGGATTTATGAAGTTATTTCGGAATAAATATTTCCCCTATTGTGGATGGATTGTGTGAGTACTATTCAAATTCACATACATTTTTGAACAGAAACAACTCTGATTATTTTCTTCAAAACAGTTATTACAGTTATAACAGTAAACATTGCAGTTGTATGCTATAAATAGATAGAGGTAAAACCAGCTAGAGTGAATAGTAACTGAAAATCGTGTCGAATAATACCATATTGATCGAATAATCACGATTTAAAATGTCGGCACGCGGTCAAGCTCAAAGTCAAGGCTCAAAGCATAAACAAAACAAACAAAATGATGGTGATAAATGTAAGTCGAATGACAAAAGTAAATTGAACTGTTCCGGCGAAGCAGAGCATGAAACAGATACTAGCAATATAGAAATATACAATATGCTGATTCAAATTAAAGCAGATCTTGCAGAATCACAAGCAAGTAGTGCGAACTTGTTAGACAGGATGAAGACTATTGAATCAAATGTATCAAGATTAGATCATATTGAAAGCATGGTTAAATCGGTCCAAAACGATATGAGCAAAATGAAAATAGACAATGAATCGTTATCGGCGAAAGTAGGGGAAATCGAAAAATCATGTGAAACGATGTGCTGTTTTTACGATGAATTACTTGATTCAAAGCATGCTGTTGAAAATGACATCGCCGAGTTACAAAATGCAAATGCTCGCTTGGAAAAAGACCTAAAAGAAGCCAGTGAAAAACATGAACAATTGCAAGAAGATTTCTTAGACCTTAAAACACGCTCAATGCAGGAAAACCTGATATTTTTTGGTATAGAAGAAAACCATGGAGAAAATACAGAAATAGAACTGCGCGAATTTCTCGTTAATAAAGTTCTCCCAGAGGAACAAGAAGAAATTGACAGCATAGTTTTTGATAGAGTCCATCGTCTTGGTAAAAAGAAGTACAACAGAGGGAAACTGATTGACCGACCTATTATTGCCAAATTTGAGCGTTATAATGACAGAGAAAAGATTCGCAAGGCGTCCTTCAGTTTAAATAAAGAGAATAATGGTTTTGCTGTCCGTGAACAGTTTCCGTTTGAAATAGAACAGCGAAGAAGAGAGTTATACCCAATAATGAAAGAGTACAAGAAAAATAAAGACAATAAAGTAGTGCTCGTCAAAGATAAATTATTCATAAACGGCAGACAATATATACCAAGGTCAAACCCTGACGCACATATTTATCCCGACTTTAACAATACACAACCGACCAACCGTGAGAGGGATGTGGGTAAAAACACGCGTCTGGGTGAAAATGCAGAGGTCCCCTTATCAAATCGCTTCGAACAGTTAGTCGAAAAACATCATTCAAATATAACGCCGAGCCAAGAGAGAAGAGTAACTAAAAAAAAGGCTACGTCACCCTTAGAAGAAGACTTTAATAAAAAATACAAATTCGGATCACCACTGAATATGCAGTCGACTCCGGTACAAAAACAATGTCAAGTGCAAGTACAAGTGAACTCGGTCTATTCAAACTCGACCGTCGATAATGAGGACGCTATGTCGCTAAGCACGGGAAGCACGAGACCAAACGACGCAGGGGGTCCCGATCACGTATAGGAATGTGCGGGGGAGTCACGACTCCGAGCGATATCACGATTAAAGATAGACTGTAACCAAAACAAAAGCGAAAGGCCATCAGAAAATGTACTACCAAATCCTATAGTTCAAAATGATCAATGTTTAAAGCTGCTTACTCTTAATGTTTGTGGTTTACTAAATAAGCTTAGATGTCCAGACTTTTTAGAGACGATTAATAAGCACGATTTAATTGGGTTACAAGAGACAAAGATTGATGATACCGATTATGTTAGTATAGATGGATATGTCTTTTTTAAAAATAATAGATGTACACTATCAAATAGAAAATCAGGTGGAATTGGGCTTTTAGTTAAAAATAGTTTAGCTAAGTTCGTACAGATTCTGAATACGGATAGCAAAATGTCTCTCTGGTTCTCATTATCAGATAGACTGACGGGCTGTGGTGATACAGTTTGCGGAGTATTTTATGTACCACCGAAAAGTTCACCATATTCCGTAAACGATCCGTATTTATCAATTAAAGCAGAATTGGATAGCTTCAAAAGCAAATATCAAAATGTTATTTTGTTTGGTGATTTTAATTCTCGTACCAAAACAAAGCTGGACTATATTGAACTTGATACGTCTATAATGCGATCTACATATTCCGAGGATTTACTTGAAGAATATAACATTGAAATGAAAAGTTTCCTGAAGACTAACATTAAACTATGTAGAAATAATACAGATAAATCATTGAATAACTATGGTTACCAAATGATTGATTTTTTACAGGAATATAACCTATATATTTTAAATGGCAGAACAAAAGGGGATTACTCGGGTTGCGCAACGTCAAAAAATGTAAGCACAGTAGACTATTTCATATGTAATACGAGACTTTTTCCCTTCGTATCTAATTTAGAAGTTTTAGACTTTTGTCCGATCCTTTCGGATGTGCACAACTCAGTTTCTTTAAAATTAGATTTCAACTTAAAACAAACCTGTAACTGTACTACCTCAAATGAGCCACATATCAAACTATGGGATTCATCTAAATGAGATCGATTTTACGCAAACATAGATCGTCAATCGGTAAATGAAATTTTTCAAAGCGTTACCGAATTATGCGATAAAAATAATGTAGAGCAATGGCAGGTAGACGGGATAGTAAATTCCATAGGTCAACTTTTCAACAACGCTTGCTCAGCCAGCTTTGGTACACACAGTACAAATTCAATGTCTGAAAACTGCGAAATACACAAGTTTAAGGGTCCGGTATCACAGAAATGGTTCAAAAATGATTGCTTAAGAGCTCGGAAGAAATTTCATCGTGCAAAGCACCAGTATAAACTCAGAAAAACAGAAACAAACAAATCCTATTTAAGAAAATGTAGTAACGAATATAAAATAACAATGTCAAAATACTCTGGTATCGATAGAAATCAAACTTAAGAAATTGAAAAGTTCAAATCCCCGTAAGTTTTGGAAAATACTAAATAAGGATAACGGGTCGAAACAGAACAGTGAAAACAATCTGAATATTCAGGATTTTCAAGATTATTTCAAAAATATTAACTCACACCCTTCAGAAGACAACAGCGATAATTTGAATACCAGCGACAGTCGCGAAAATGATAACATCGTGATAAATAGCCAAATAACCAACGAAGAAATAGAACGAGCCATTAAACGCTTGTCAAACAATAAAGCATGTGGTATTGATAACGTATTAAACGAACATACAAGACAAAATTTTGATGCAATGCATCAAAGTAGGCCGCAAATTATTTGGTTATCATCAATGAATAATGTATTTATTTTTATAAAAATATTTTTTTGCAAGCATTACCTATCTAGATTTTATAGATTTTAACAACAATAATGGCCCTACTTTAGCATGCACACCCGGCTTAAATACACTAAGGAGTACTTTATTTCAACATATGCACAATGAATTACACATGATGGTAAAGTGATTGCCTTTTTTAGCTTGTCTGTTTTCTAAGAAAACTTGAGGTATGGAGATCATTAGGGCGTTGGCATTGTTGTTGTTGACCTGTTGTTATTGAAGATATCTTCATAAAATTTAGCATGTATGTTCACTATCTCAAGAGCTATCTACACAATTAAGGGGGACAACTCTTAAAAAGGTTTTTTGTAAGAGTCCATTTTTCCACTCCGCTTTTTGTATTATCCAGCACCTGCAGCCAAGCACAGCCAAGGGTTGCACCCATAGGCGGTGCTCTTGTTAGAATAATATATTCACTCAACCTTCATGCTGATGTATGCGGAGTTATCGGAAGAAATGAGCATAAAGAAAGAAAATACAGACTCAAAATAAGAGCACAAACAATTCTGAAATCAGAATACGAGGCCAAAGATTCAAGTTATCATTCAATAGCTGTCATTCAAACTTGTACTAAGACTGCACCTATTTAAAGTAAAAGGACCTACTTCGGCTGTTCCAAAATAGTTTGGTTAGAAAAACTGATATGCTCCTTTTGTCGCATTGTTTTAATGCTTGAATAACAGTAACCGGCTTGAAATTATGTTATGTTAAGTGCCAGACAACTGCACATATCACACACAGGATTAGATTAATTAAGGTAGAAACAATCATTCTCTAGACCAGAGCTTTGATATAAGTCATCACAAACTTTTGTAACAAAAGGATTTCGAGTGTAATTGTGCACAATGAAGTATTTTTTTTATTTTTTTTAAACCGCAAAAATGCCATTTTTACTATATGTTTAACAAGACCTAAACAGACAGGAGTGTAACCACAGATGTATCTCCTGTGAGAATCACTTTGATGTAAAAAAAAGCAGAGAAAAACTAGGTCAAACATGTCTGACTGATCAGTCATTTTAATGAAATGTGCAATATTTGTAAAGTCAAGTTCATAACCAATAACCCTGATTTTATTGCTCAATAATTTTCATTACAAAACAGTTTTTGAAAAACTGTTTTTTGATCCAGGCTGCATTATACCGTTTTCTATGTTTTGAATAAAAACATTGGACAGGTTTTATAATAATGTATCCCTAATCCCCCATGGTCATATTCAAAACGCATTCATACTGGTAGGCCGCTTCTGCGGCCTACCAATTAAAAATAGTTACCCACTTTTCGCTGACGTGTATTTTAACCTATTCAATCTAATTTTAGACACTGGGGTTTTCCCAACTGTTTGGTCAACGGGTATAATTAATCCTATTTATAAAAATAAAGGGCCGAGGACCGATCCGTCGAATTATAGACCGATTACCCTCCTCAGTTGCCTAGGTAAACTTTTTACTAGTATAATAAATACCCGTTTGCATAAATTCATTGAATCTAATCATGTTATAAACGATTGCCAATCTGGTTTTAGAGAAGGATTCTCCACAACGGATAACATTTTTATTCTCCATAATTTAATCCAAATCGCTTTTAAAAATAAAAACAAACTATTTTGTGCGTTTATTGACCTTAAACAAGCATTTGACTCAGTATGGAGAAGCGGAATTTGGCACAAATTACTCCAATACAATATAAATGGTAAATGTTTCAATTAAATTAAAAGTATGTACAACAACGTCAAATCGTGTGTTAGGCTTAATGGTGTTTGTTCAAATCTTTTCTCATGTCAAGTTGGGCTCCGGCAGGGTGAAAATTTATCACCCATAATCTTTTCACTTTACCTAAACGATTTATATGACTTTTTCAAAAACTCAGATATTCTTAAAGGTACGGGAGTTCATTTACCAAATCACGTGATCAGCAGCGCAACCGAATATCTCAAGATTTTTCTACTTCTTTACGCTGATGACACAGTTCTGATAGGTGATAGTGCAAATGACTTACAAAATGCGCTTAATTTATACGAAATATACTGCAAAGAATGGCATCTTAAAGTTAACAACGATAAATCAAAAATAGTTGTATTTTCTAAAGGTAGAAATACGCATTATAATTTCACGTACGAAAATGAACCAATAACTGTTGTAAACGAATATAAATATCTTGGGATTATCTTCAGCAGGTCCGGTAATTTCTTTAAAGCTAAGCAGGAGCTTGCAAAACAAGCAACTAGAGCAATGTATAGTGTACTGACTAAAATCAAAAGGCTTTCTTTACCTATTGATATGCAAATTGATCTCTTTGACAAAACAGTTAAACCCATATTATTGTACGGATGCGAAGTTTGTGGATTTGGAAAAAAATGATGTTTTGGAAAAAGTTCAGCTCCGTTTCTTAAAGTATATCCTAAATTTAAAAAAATCAACACCATCTCATATTGTTTATGGCGAAACAGGCGTATATCCCCTAACAATAGAGATTGAAACAAGAATGATACAGTTTTGGACAAAAATCTCCTCAAGCACACCGAATCAGCTTTTATCATATATACATCAAAGTATAGCACACATGTTTTTGAATTCAGATATAAATTTACCTTTATTTAATTGGTTAAGTAATATCAAAAGCATATTAATCAAATGTGGTCTTATCAATATCTGGAATGATTTTTTAAACATTAATCCTAAATGGCTAAGACTAACGATAAAACAGAAGCTAAAAGATTTATTCATCAATTCATGGTTCAGTGAAATTGAAAATGGCCATAGTCTAACCACTTATAGACTATTTAAACGTACATTTGGATTTGAAAGTTACTTGATTGAAATATCCCCAGCACTAAGAAAACACTTAATCAAATTTAGAACGAATAATAATAGACTTCCAATCGAACAAGGGCGGTGGAATAAAGTAGACATAAACGATAGACTATGTAATCTGTGTAAGAACAGCATAGGAGACGAGTACCACTATTTACTTGAATGTAAAACTCTCTGCAAGGAACGCAAATCGCTTTTACCATCAAAATACATATCGAACCCTAACGTAATTAAATTTGATCTTATTATGAACAGTACTTCAACTCATGAATTAAACAACCTTTGTAAATTCATTAAAATTATACTTGATAAAACCGATTAAGGATATTTCCAGCTAAAACTGAACATAAAACCCTCCACATTAGTCTTTAGAATTTTTGACATCACTGTGCATATCTATTTGTACCTAAGAACGTTTGTATGATTATCTATCTAAATGTATTATCCACGAGTATAGGTTGGTTCCCTTTGCCTGAGTTTGACCTTCACTATATAGATGCACTACTCTTATTTATTTATTTATCTCTTATGGTATAATTACTACATAGCAAGACAAGTGCTACTACCAGGATAAACTACTAACAGTAGAGAATTTTATGTATAAGATTTCCAAAAGTAACGGTTATTGATATCGATATTTAAACAACTTTTCTCTAAAGGTCAATCCTGGGTCAACTGAACTAAGCTATACTTGTTCCATTTATTCAATATGCACGAAGTTTGATATGCTTGTTTCAGAACAGACAAAATAATGTTACTGGTAACTATTTTCAATATTTCAAAAAACATGTAAAATATCGCCGGTGCTGTTGTTGAACCACGTGACTATATGCTTACCAAAGCTGTAGTTACTGGGTTTTGTAACTACACCGGCGATACGAAATAATCGATATTGGAAACCGACTTTATTTGAATGAGTGATTCTTTTCTTTGTATTTCATTTCGACAAGGAAGAGAACCAATATCTTGCTTCTAGATCTGAAACATGTATTGATTCATGCGGATGACGCTCTCTTACGCACTTTTCCTTCCAAGGGAGGGGTGTAGTGAGGGAGCAATATCCAAATTCTGTCCAAATTTATTTAAAATGTTCATTAATACTGATTAATTGCGGCCTGTGACGCTCCCTAATATGGAGCCTTGCGGATGCAGTTCCGTCTTGGGCTGCGACCCGGACCGTATATTGATTAAATCTTTTATGCACAAAAAGTACTGATCATAACTGAATTTATTTTACTGTCACACTGTTACATTTGTATATGTTCTTCCTCATGCTTTCTGTTAAGGAACTGAGAGAAATAAAAGATATTGTATTGTATTGTATTGTCAAAAGTTGTCATGCCCTCAAACTAGTAAGGCATAGAGCCTTCATATCTTACATGAGTATTTATTACTTGCTTCAAGAGCTATGTGTCGGCCAGTCTTTCAAGTTCATCTATCAAAGCAAAGGTAATTATTTGATTGCTCTCTTTTCTTTTACGCCACCACAGATCGGGGACATATTGATTTGGTCCATCTGTTCGTTTGTTTATCTGTTTCAAGACCTTTTTGGCGACCATAATTTATTTCTATTTCGTGACTGAACCAAGAAACTATCTGTTATTGTATCCTTCTGCAATTCAACAACCATTTGGACTATTTTGAGTCATTTTCCGACCACATAGGATATACATTGTAAAATAACTTATTATTTTGGCAGCCATTTTGGATTTTGGCAGCCCTCTTGGATTGCCCAATGATGCCAAAAGAGCATCAACCGGAATTCATGTCTTGAAAACTATGACTACACTTTTCAGCAATAAAAGATTCTATAGACTATAGATTCTATTGCAAGGTCATGCCCTGGTGCTGCCGGACTAAAAGACCTTTATAAGAGTCCGACTTTCAAGTAAATCTATTAATGTTAAAGTTATATTTCAAGGCCAAATATTTCGGAAATTGTGGAAAGAAAGAAATTGTCGGCGGGATCAATAAAAACATATTATAAACAATTTGAAAAAATAATAGGTGTAAATAGAAATAAAGGAATACAATTCTTTTTCTTACATCTTGTATAAATTTTTTGAGGTCTCTAAATGCGTTCATGTAAGCCGAAACTGCATCTCTTCCCCTTTGACGTATGTTTTCCCTGTAGGCGGAGAAAATTGAATTTAGGTTATTGGTCGATTTGTAGTTAACAAAAATATTATACCGGTTAAAATAATTTTTAAGCTAAAATTTGAAAATATTGTGTTAGGCCGAAAATGTAATGACGACATTGTTTTTAAAAAATTGTTCGTGTGCAACAGACCTAACTTCAGATTATTCAAGCTATTTTGAATATGTTTATCTAATTCATTAACTTTTGACCGAAGCATTCTCTTTAAATGTCGATCATTTCTTATTTTTTGTTGGTTATGAACAGTAAAACTTGTATTAAGAGATCACCAAAAAGCGGTCGTTCATAGGAATGGTCACTTAATACGATATTTTATTGTATAGAAGACATATCTTTTTAAATAGTATAATAGGTTGTTTTATAAGTTATACTGAATCATATGATGTTTGAATCAAACAGAATCTTTTCGTTGAGACAATTCTAATGGATTTGCTTACGGTGAAGGACTTTTTTGTGGTGGTCGCTTGATAAAAGTAGCAGCTAATTAGAAGTGGTCGCTTCAGTAACATTGACTGTATTTTGATAAGACTATTCGTTTTGAATTCAGCAAGGTCAGGGGTGTGGCTATCGACCTGATAATCATGTTTATCTTATAACTATACAAATATCCGTGTGATAACATCCCGTTTGATGTTTTTGATGATACCACACAGTTATTTTTAGAACAATAATATGATGCGGTTATTTTTAGAAACTTGCATTTCAGTTAGAAACACCGACGAAAATAAGACAAATATATGTTATAAGATAAATATAATATGTACTTAGTGTATTTTATGAAAAAAAAGATCAGAGCCTCGACAATGATCAATTCTCCCAACCTCGTTAGATATTTTTTTTTCATAAAATACACTAAGTACGTACTATATATTTCTAACTTACCACTCTCGTTGTGGGATAGATGACGCGTTAAGACGGTCACCAAACACTCTGTAATAATAGGGAGATTCTTCCGACGTGTTGTATATCTTAAGATCGATTTGAGTTGGAACTCTTGCCTATAAAGTACGAACAAAATGAAATCTGATTAATATAAGTAATAAGAAAAAGTCTCAGATTTATTATAAAAGTAATGTCTATTTCATTCATGTGTAAAAAACGATACGGCCAAATACCACTCGAATCCGTGTCCATAAAATATGTTCCAAAAAACTAAAGTCCATCTTGCACGAGCAACAACGTCTATTAAGTGACCGCTTTCAAAATCCCCTTCTTTAAATAAAAATATCATAACAAGTAGACATTAATGGTCTGAAAGGTAATGTAAATGAATCATATGTTCACCGTGTATCAACGTACACCGGATATAGCGATTAGTGAGTCAAGGGAAATGTCACGGGCTGTTGTACAAGGTGAGCTTTTTTTTTCTTTTTTTGTTAAATCACGTAAAACTTTCCTGTAAGCATACAAGACAGGCGTTACTGATATAATCATGTAGCTATCAACCCGTATCAAATGATTGGTTAGCATCCATAAGCGGCTACAATTAAAAAAAATACCCCCCTAATCACTGATGATTTCCGTTTGTCCATCGCGAAAATACTGTTTTGACTGAATTTTTAGAGTTTCTCATACTAAAACCCATGATAAATTGCCTAACATAACACAGAAAATCACTAGAAACACTCCTGCCTTTTGTATGAAGTGAATATACCGATAAATTCACATGTTGTTTCTTCTCCCGGTGTACGGCCTATAGGGAGATGGTGTACGTCGTATAGCAAATCTCCCGTTAATAGTGTACGGCCTATAGCAAGAAAAAATATTTCTTAAATGGATTGTCTAGCGCTAAATTAAAACGTGTTTGATGGATAAAGTTATCTTTTTGTCTTTTGTACATTCGATGGAGCCTTTTTCCCTTACCAATGCAGTTATCATGACTAATTTAATCCTTACCACAAATGAATACCTGTTTCAGTATAATGTTATAGTCAAACCTTGGTAATTGTGTGCTTTTAAACAGGCTTCAGACAAGTATGATATGTATAAATTGGGATCAGCGAGATCCTCGCTGACATTTTCTCTGTCTCGACTTAAAGAGCAAAGAAACTCAGCATTACTGCCATCTCTTTCATCCTTTCCAAATTTTGGATATCAAGATCAGACGAGTCGTTACTGTTGCTGCTCTTTTATCCCTTACTAAGTTTGAAGATATGATTTTAATTTCAATTGTAAAAATAGTGACCATTCTTTCGGTGAGAATCATTTGTGTTTTATGTTGAATGCCCCTATAGCTTTTATCAGTATAAACATGGCAAAGCTTCATGGATATATCCAAAACATGGGCATTGTCCATTTGTCGGTACCGTAGTTGTCGTCGTCGTATGATTAGATAACAAAATTGAAAAACGATTTTTTAATCAATTTAATCACGGTCCGAGAACTTTTTTTTATTTTTTTTTTAAATTTGTGACCTTTTGATCCCTTTTGTGACCTAGGGTCAATTTCTTTGAAATATTCCGAAAGAATATGCTGCAAGAATCATATCTGTGAAGTTTGGTTGAATTCTGACTAAAAGTTGAAGAGGAAAAGATTATCTTAAGATTTGACATTTTGACCCTTTCTTGGGATCCTTGTTTTGACCCCATTTTGACCCCGATCAAAAACATTTTAAGTTTTTTAAAAACCATGATTCAAGAAACATATCTTTGAAGTTTGGTCAAATTCTGATCAGTAGTTTCAGAGATGAAGATTTTTTTAAGATTTAAGCTTTTGACCCCATTTTGACCCCGATCAAAACCTTTAAAGTTTTTAAAAAAAATCATGACTCAAGAAACATATCTTTGATGTTTGGTCAAATTCTGATCAGTAGTTTCAGAGATGAAGATTTTTTTTAAGATTTAAGCTTTTGACCCCATTTTGACCTCGATTCAAAATCTTTGAAATATTTTGAAAAAGTAAGACTTAAGGATCATAATCAGTGAAATTTGGTCAAATTCTAATCAGTAGTTTCAGAGAAGATTTTTTTTGTAATTCTTTACGGACAGACGGACAGACGAACGGACGGACGAAGGACATTCATCGGACACAATAGCTCACCTTGAGCGCTTTTCGCTCAGGTGAGCTAATAACATACAAGTAACTTTATCATACATCGCGAAAACGACCAACCATGAACTTTTCAAAGCATTAAAAACATTTTATCATTAGATCTTTACGCGATTTTAATTGAAGCCGCCGTCATAGCGCAGTTGGTAGCGCGTCGGACTGTCAATCTAGAGGTCCCGGGTTCGATTCCCGACGGCGGCATTCATTCTTTCCGACTATTTGTCTCTCACCAATGGGTTGATAATAGTAAACCTATGTGAGATAGCAGCTGGAGACAGGAAAGAATGTAATGGTAGTACTGGTGTGAGAAATACCAGGGATCCATTGGTATGTGCTCTAGCCGCCGCGATATAACTGCAATAATGTTGAAAGCGGCGTTAAACCCCATTCAGCCAGTCAGTCGATTTTAATTACGTTAGAATCCATACCCCCCCCCCCCCATCTTCACACTCAAAACAACAAATTATTACATAAATTATACCCCTATAAATCATACGTATTCTTACCCTGTAAATTTTCTTAACATGTATTGTTATGTTAATGGTCTTTTACAATTTAAATGCTCTGGGTGTTTGAGACGCACAGCAAAGTCTCTATCGATCGCCTTTGCATTTTAGCCAATGAAACTTAACTATTCAAAATGTATATCCATCCCACTTTCTGCTAAACCAAGTGAAGTCTAGAGTAATTGGGTAATAGGGGGCAATGACTGTGAAATCCAGACAGTGACGTCATATCGAGTCTGGTGAACTGTCTCCATCGAGGGTCTATTTTACCCTTAATTCGGCGATATATTTTTGGAATGCGATGGTGATAATTTCGGCAAATCTTTATGCACAAAATAATCTTCACTCTGGTAAAGGTCAGTTCTACAAATTTAATCGTTGATGAAAAGGTTATCTAGGGCATTGTATTGGGTTTCGATTTAAGTTAAGAATATTACAGCATCGGCTTGATTATTATCACATAGCCTATTGCTTAAACATGTTTCTACAAGGTACGGACGCATTACACTTACTGATGAATTGAGGATGTTAAACTTACGAAAATTGTTACATACGCTGAAAAGACGCCATGAATTTGTTTCGTATCCGGTACATAGGCTTTGCATACGCTCTTTACTTCGAGGGCCCACCTACTCAAATTTCGTCCGCCCAGAAAGTTTTGAGCGCTTTCTAAACCTTTGCTCTTCCGCCGTGTCCATTTTGCATACCCCTTGTCCCTGTTTGGCAGTCAGACCAGCCCTGCGTTCAGTTACCAAAACGCTTGTTATTTTCGAAAATGATACCGCGCTTTGCACGCAAATGCTTGTGTTGGGCAAAATTTGCAAATTGTTTCTCGAACGTTTTCATTCAGAAGGCAGGGCAGACCTCGAGGCCTGAGATTCGTAATTAAAATTTTACTAGTATCCTTGTATCATGACTTGTAATTACGATAAATTTGTATACACTAACTGGCCAAACCCTGTCATATGTTTACGATTAAAACGTTTGCAGAACGTTAAAGCAACGGTACCATGCTAAATGGAAATCGCCATGTGGAGATCCGTTCTAAAACTAAGCTTACTTTTGTCACCAGAACTTCTTACAGCAACAGCCTTCGACTGCAAGAGATTGTGTCTTGATTTTGTGTAGTAGGTTTACTATACTAATCTACAAAACGAATCTATCAATTTCAAAACGGTAAAGAGACCAATCCGATTTATATTAATTATTTTATACCCCTACCTATCTGGGAACGTTTGCATGATGTAGGTAAACGGTATTTCAACCAGTCATGCGTTTCGAATATCAAATCGTTCCCAAGCGCTTCCATTTTGAACCACAATTGAGACAGGCTTGAAATGGATTTTGATGATGTCTTTTCTAACGTATTCGTTGGTTCTTATTTTTCGGGGATATTGGATATAGGAAATATATGTCAATTCAATATTGTTATCGGTCATATTGATGTGCGTGAAGAAACATGGTTCGAAAATAAGCGTTAATTATTACCATATGAATATCATAAATCGTCTGAGGCCGCTCAAATGTTTTGGGTGGAATCGTGATTCTTTAACAACCTTGTTAAAAATCACATCTTCTTTCTCTCTTTCTGTTAGTATTTTGATGTAGAAAGGTATCTTGTAAAAATCAAAGACCCCATGGTTAAAACGCCGCGATTATTCAATGACATAGGACGATAGGGTAAACATTTAAATGATAGTTTTCTGATATATTACAAGAAATCGACCTGCTATCCGATTCTGAAACAGTTCGTAAAACTAGTCTGACATTAACCTGACGCTTAATCTGTAGAAATGCGAAATTTTAGCTTATAAATTGAATTCAACGAAACAACTTGGTTTCACAGGAAGTTGCCTTCTGCAACGGGACTAGCCGTTGTCTAAGAAAACCATGCTAAAAATATGTTTACAATCAATGTAATGAATAATTATGTTAAGAGGTTCATAAAGTTCTGTAAATGATTATCATCTATATTTTTTAATCAATATGATTAACGATGCCCCCGTTTTTCGCATAAAACTAGAAAAGAATCCTAATCGAGAACGCCAAAATGTTACTACAGAGTCATGTAGGCGTTTTCATACATAATTTCTTATTTTGCGCTCGTTTAAGTAAGGATATTTTACCCTTCCCTTGAGCTATATTCGTACACTACTTTTTCTATCGTTCGTACACTGATTTGAAATTGTCTGCTATAGTCCGAACACCGGTAGATTTTTTCCTATCTAAATATTCCAAAAACAAAAAATAATCTCGCAGTAAAATTTAGTATGTAAAATCTTTGGACAACAAAGAAAGTATAGCAAAGTTAATCGTGGGCCAGTTACGTAAAATATTAGCATTTTCATTCGATTTCGCAGAAGGCCAAGAAAATTGTCAGTGATTAGACGGTTTATTTTCCTTTATTCTATGACAGAAACAAATTATTTCATGTTTTCCAACGAGACAAACATAACCGACTACCTCAGTGGTGTAAATTCGTAAGTAAAATCACAACAAACACAGAAATAATAAAAGAAATACTAACCATGGATCCCACTTCGTAGATATTTCCCTCGACTATCTAATCGCTATATCCGGTGTACGTTGATACACGGTGATGTTGTTTAAACTCATTCAAATTGTCTCAGAGAGAGGATTCTCTTTAGTTTTAACAACATTGGATTGCCATTACATACCGTTCTATATTCAATCAAAACTATTTTTCAAATTTGTATGAAAAAAAGTGCACTAAGCAACCATTTTTTTAAACGACCCATTTTTTTTGTGGTTCTGTAAGTGGTCACTAAATTGTAGTTTTGCTATACTTTATTACATGTACCAATCAGGTGTCGTTGTATCCTTCATTCTTTCTTTAGTTCCGCCACATCGACAAATACAAAATAAAAACAGCGTTAACAACAATAAAATATCGTATTCGGAAAATGTCCAAAGCGGTATCGAATCACCGACTATGATCATTCTGTGCAGCCAAGTGTTCTTGACAAAACGTTCGCTTTTCTTGGTATTAGGAAAACCTTTTTCGCTAGACTGTAACAAATGCATTTAACTTTCAGACTATGTAAACATGAAAATATAGTCTTGAATTTAGATAGTTAGAGAATAAGACTTACCAAAGGTACATTATGCAACGTTCTGTTCAGCTGAATCGCCAATCTCATCGATTCCTTCATTTCATCCACCTAAAATAGTTTTGACCAAACTTAAAGATTACGCAGACACGAAGCTGATATTGTAAGTGAAAGAAGGAGCACCAAATATGATTACTTTATCAGAACTGAAAGTAATAGGAAGGGGAAAAGTGAGCAATAAGCCTTCTCAGCAAGCTAGATCTTTTGTGTTCCTCTTTTTTGTTTTATTTCACAACTATTTTTTCAAGCATATAGAAAATTGCAGTAGCATTGGTTTGTTAATAGCCACAGGTAATTGCTTTATTATCCTAATTTTGCGATGTATGATACAAGATAATATTATAAAATGACGTTAGAGAAAAAGATGAATGATTATGAAACAATCGTTTGTATATCTAACCTGTTTTTGTACAGCGTACAGTCTAGCAATATATTTCTCAAAATCTCCCCGTGTATTTGACTTCCACGCCATGTATGGGGCCGTATACAGCTGTATACCACCGAAAAATGTGACTGGGCTGAGGGCACCATATCTGAAATGGACTTTACAGTAAACCTCATAGGGAAATTTACCTTCATCTCGATCACAGACATTCAATATCTTTCGCTCATCGCATCATTCAATCATTCAAAACACTCACTCCAATCCTTAAGTAACACTTAAAAAACGTTCAAAACACTTCGAAATTGTAAAAAAATATGATTTACATTTCAAATGATTTCAAGATTTAATGCGTCTGATTTGTCCGTGAAAACATAACATTGGAAAATTACGTAGACTTTATTAAAGGGAGGTAAAAAATATAAATAATTTCGTCTAATTAACAAAATAATCGATTAAGTTCTACTCTCATTGAGAATCATTCAAAAATCACTCACCACACTCATTGAATTTCATTACAAAATCATTCCAAAAATAATCATTTTCTAAATTTCACGATGTCCCTATTGCATACTACAAAACGGACTATCTGGGAAGTACGAATAATGTACGATAATGTAGAACCTGTTCAGACTGCGCGGGCTGCCCGGACCTAGGAGGGTTGACGCTTTTAGTGATGAGTAGATTTTCTGAATCTAGAATGTTCATTTCATATTTCTATTCAACATATTTTAAACGCGACATCTAGTTACCCGTGCTGGACCCAATCCTTTTTCGAAAAGATGTTTGAACGTTGTTTCCAGTTGGTCATTTTTCCTATAGCTTCCTTGCATTTGTGTAAGCCGCCGTCATAGCGCAGTTGGTAGCGCGACGAACTGTCATTCTAGAGGTCCCGGGTTCGATCCCCGACGGCGGCACTCATTCTTTCTGACAATTTGTCTTTCACCAATGGGTTGATAATCGTAGTCCTATGTGAGATAGTAGCTGGAGGCTAGGAAAGGGTGTAATGGTTGTACTGGTGAGAGAAATTCAATGAATCCATTGTTAGGTGCTCCAGCCGCCGCGATATAACTGAAATAATGTTGAAAGCGGCGTTAAACTCCATTCAATCAATCAATCAATGCATTTGTGTCAAAATTATAAGAAATAAAGAGAAAAAATGGATCAAAGTGGATCATACTGTGTGGGTTCGACTAGGTTTCACATGTTATGTCAAACCTATATGGACACAACAACGATCGTTGCCTTATTTTTTTATTAAAAGAAATTATGGAGAAAACGGAAACCACACAAATAATAAAATACGTTGATTAATTACGAAAGAAAGCATATTATATAATGGGCAGCGTAGAGAATCCTGACTTTGCACAAAAAAACTTCAGAAATCGTACCGCGCGTTGTACGTAGACTAAGCGTGAACTGAGTACTACTTTTACATGTGTCCAAACCTCTTTTTCTTTCAAGCGAACTTTAGACAGAATTTAGGACAGTTTTCAAATGTTAAGTGTAGATCTGTGTTATAGTACAATAAATTCTATAAGTTACAATATTGTATTTGTCAATCAAGAATCTGACTTTTGTTTAGGGCCTCTTGAAATGTTTTAGACAAACAAAATATGGCTTACCTTGCCCATAAATTTCCATCCAAAAACGTTTTTAGAGAGTCATTGAGTATGTCATAGTTGACCTTGTCTGACTTTTCAAGGTCGTTTCTATTTATTCCTTTAAGTCGCTGGTGGAACTCTAGGGTTTTGGTCTAGAACAAAGAGTTATATAAGATATGACGTTTCTGAAGCCAAAATACTGAAAAAGCTCTGTTGTAGAGTACCAACGTCTTTACTTTCGTATGTAAGGCGTATGCTATCATTTACTGATTGCGAAATCCAGATGATAAATTCCAAAATCACTCTTGATTTTGTTTTGCTCTACATAGAACATCGAGATGCAATCTTATTTTTGGAATCGTCTTTCTCTAATCGTAAGCATTGAACTATTAGTTCTTATTAGAAGATGGCAAATAGAGAATCCTGAATGTAGTCAGAAAAAAGATTTCGCAAATCTTTTAACTAGAGGAAGGTCATCTAAAATCAAAGCACTGAAAGTACTGATGGTGAACGAACCTGATGGCATTCTAGAGTGATATATTGAATTCAATTAGAAAAGAGAAATTACGAATGTAAACAAAAGTGGGAAGAATTGTCTCGACAAAATTTCCGTTATTCGGAAATTTCACTGCAAATTCAAAGAAAGGGAAACAGAGGAAAAATCCTGTTAGAAAAATATTTGTTAGAATATGAGATGTTACTCTGTGAAAATTTCTTTTACACACTTGAAATAGGTACATTTATTTATTAAACATAAATGGAGAAAACGATTTAATTCTATCTAAAACAGTCTTTAACCTATATCCAATGGTGTTTGTTTTTACAAAAGTAGTTGTTATCATGTTTAAGCTTATTTCAATTAAATTGGTTGTATTTGTTTTAACTTTTTTGACCATCTTTGATTCTTCTCAGAGGATGAAAAGGTCTTTGAGTACCAACCAAAGAAACACCTATGAATATCAGTCAGTCCTGAACTGTAATCATTGTTTGAAGTTATGATTTGTTAACTTTTTTTAAAAATAGTATTTTGAACCATAACCTGAGAGATTAGTTTTTATCATATTTGAAGCCATAACCACTTCCGTGGTTGACACTTATGTCGTTATTCAATTTTATAACACTGCAGGATGAGAAATATTTAGGTACAGGTTAAAGTGTGTGTGTGTGTGTGTGTTTGTAGTTTTATAAGGTCCCTCCGTGCTCGAAGCATATATGGTATGGACCCCAGGTTGCAACCCGTCAACCTGTTAAAGAATTTATTTGTTATTCTAAAAGGATTGAATTTGTGATAAGAAATGATGCTATGAGTTCAGATAAACCAAATTGGGAATTTTGAAGCCCAAAGTAATGGGTACTTAGTGCTAATTTAGCTGATGATAGTACCCAAATTAATCGTTGTTACGAGAGTGTTATGAATGATAAAAAATTATTCATTATGCTGAGGAGCTTTTATAGGTCTTCAATCATTGCTTTCATTCTCTCGCTTTCTTTTGATTTAAGGTAAAATTGTATAACGATATAGAAAATTATATCAATCAAATTTATTCAGTTTACATAAGTTCAGATTTCAAAACCCTTGTTTGTTTATAGTAGTGTTTCATTCCACCCCACCCCCTTTTTTTTTGTTTTATAGTAAATAATAGTTGGCGGGTTTTTTTTTTTTTTTTTTTTGCTTTTTGGGTTAAACATATCACATACATATAAACAAAATATTACCACCACCGAAAAAAAAAAAAAAAAAGGCATCATTTTTGACACCGGCAAATTCTATGTACATTACTTGTGTGTATTTTAACCCTGTTCTATCACCATTCCGTATTTTTAGCGGAGCTCCCAACAGAGGGATTCTCGGCGTATATGACAAACTGGTTTTCATACATATATGTCCTTATTTATCATTTTTATCAAATATGTTTTACATCATTACATACGTGCGCGAATCTTCAATCTGACTTATTACCACTCCATACTGTACAGGTTAAAGGAGGTCTAGTGCCCTATTAGTATAATTCATAGATAATTTCTGTTAAAGGTTTAGAAATTAAAGTATAACTTTTTATATTAAACAAGTGCTCCATAGTAAATTGCATTCTAAAAGTCTTTATAAATATTATTTTTGTAACGTATTTTCTACATGAAAAGCGAATAAGAATCTTATTTAAGAAGTTTATTTTTTAAAGGGAGGTAATAATTGAATGACTATGTCTATGACTATGTTTAAGTTTAATACAATGTTTTTTTCCTTCCGACTTTCTTTCCAAAAAGAATTAAGAATCCTTACAATTGTCGGTTTATTTTTTGCACGAGAACCTATTGTTTACCTTCAAGAGTTTGGATACTTGTAAAATCATTCACTATCGATATCTTATTACAGTATTGCGGCTGATATTAGACTTTCTGCTCGGAGCTAGTTTTTGCTTAAACTGTAGTTAACCAATTCTAAACGTATTTTGGGAAGGATGGAGCCAGTTTTTATTCATCGATTAAGATTTTTATGATTTCTGTAAAAAACGCAATGACTTTCCAGAATAATTTAACAACTAAACCCGCCTGTCGAATTGTAAACAAGTGCATGACGGATCTGTTACCCCCTTGACCACGGCAATATCTGTGTATCTAGGGTTGAATATTTAGCTATCATTTATTTAATTTTCAAATAGAATTTTGAATTGATATGGTTTTACAGATTGAAAAAATGCAAAGTAGAATGGCCCCAATGAAATATCTTCCGTGCCTGTCGCATTTGGTATTCGGCAATATTCGCTTCTGAGACAGACGAATACGAAACGTTTTCGCTGGGAATAAGTTCACCGAATATTCGAGTGTATCCTTACAAGCTCTACTTCAGCCAACGCAATTTTACAGAAAAATGTTAATAGCGGCGTTCATCCCTATTCAAATAAAAGTACAAGAAAGGTTGTACATGTAAAACACATGTCGAATCTTTCTTAAAACCCGTCTCGAGACTGACTGTCGCTAGTTGAAAAGTTATGTAAAACCGCGTTACCGTTTCTAATGACACAAGGTGTCTTGATGTGTCATTCGTCTCAACTCGGCCGATTCCTCTAACCTACATTTAAATTGGAGCCGTCGGAGATCGCCCGAGTATTGCCGAATGTAAGTTCAAGAGGACATGACCTAAATATACACGTATTTCCGGCTAATTACTACAAGTTGCACCAGCGAAGGCTTGGGTCAAAAACATAGTATCTGTCTCTACGGTGTCTAGACACAAACTTTGTTTTTGCTTTAAACTCTCCACAAGCTTACGCCGATCAAAAATTCCCTTGATAAACATTGCAAGATCATTTTGTGTTTTTCAAGGCGAATTTTCATTATTTTCACTTGATAAAGAATACTAGTATCACGCCATTAAAGAAAAAAAACAGTGATTTTCCGGAGAAAAATATTGAAAGATACTAAATTGAATTTTAAGAGGCGCTACTTTATTTCAAATGTATTAACATCCAACAGGATTTTCCTGACATGGTATATAACACTGGTGAACGACGTTCGTTCACCAAAAACCTCTAGAACAATGAAATTTTATAAAATCACACGGGTGTTATTACACTAAAATATATGTAGGCTAAGTGAGCTAAAAACGTATAGGAATGCTTTATTGTCGTTGAGAAAATGACGCCATACTGCATTTGCTGGCGTCATTTTACAAGAATGGCGACACCTCAAGGGTTTCGCGGGAAAGAATGAGTGAAAATGAAAATCGTAAATGTTTTCTTTAAAGACAATTCAAAGTTGATAGAATGAGGTTGGGAGATATATCGACAGACATACGTTGACATTAGGTAGCATATAATTAACAAGATGTGTTCTTTAAACAACATATTCCATTTTTAAAATTCCCTATGTGAGTTTGACAGATCTTGTCTCGGTTGAAAGTTTACAGGAGTTACCTGTGGACAACATAGCTCCCCGACACTGCTGCTTGTTACAGACAGCACTGGATTAAAGATCAAAGTTCAAGTATTTAGTTAAGTTTAATTCCAGTAAAGTATCCGTCCATTCTGTTCAACCTGTAATGGTGTATTTCTGAACAAACTTGAAATGAAAAAAATGCATTTAGGCTGATACTTTGCTGGAATTGTATCTAAACGTTTTGCAATTATCAATATGATATTCAGATAACTTTTATCCCGTTTTTATCAACGCCATGCCACCATAAACATCCACCTTGGTACTTTTAGAGTTTTGATTTAACACAGCTTTATTTGTTCTCTTCTAGAATCATATAATTATGTTTTCATATCAAAATCATGTGGGACCTCCAGACAATTTGTCCCTTTGTGCACCAGCAATTTATACAGTCTGGGGAAGGAATCGAACCTTCATACATGATTTTGTTTAATAAGAGGCATTAAGATCCTAATTTTGAAATAAGACAACACACAATGAAAATTCCAAAAAGTAAAAGTGTCTATGACAGGGTATTCAAGGAGATTTATGAAACCAAAACCCTTATCAATCTATATGAGGATTTTGTAATTAAATCTTAATTAGGCTCCTATTCTCATGACACTTCACGTATCTGACCCAATGTCGAAAGGTACCAAGTTTAAAGACAATTGGATTAAAACTGTGGACTCTTAGAGTGTTAACAAGCAAAAGTTAACAGACAGACAGCCAGACAGACACATGTGGGAATAGAAAACTGGTATTGCTATAGCTCTTCTGACCTTAGGTCAGTAGAGCTAAAAACGTAGCACCAGGAATCATTGTCTAAATCATTCAAAGAGTTACAATACAGAATACCTTGCATGTTTTACAAGTAGCTTATTAGTTGTCTGGACACTTGTTATTTTCAAATTTCTGCATCAAAAGAATGGAGGTGCATTTGTCTGTATATTCAAACCTAAAAGTATGTATGAAGTAAATGCCAATGCTCATACATTGTATTTGGAAGTTAAATGTTGAATAAATTTTGTCACTCCTTGATATAATCTTTGTCTAATGAATGCTTTCACATATTCTTAGGTATCTTTAAATGTGGCTTGAATGGTTTGACTATATTGATAACAAGAAATTAAGTTTAGATTTTTTTTCAAAACTAGATACATTTAAAATCCTGAATTGACAACAACCAGTTCAGAGAATATTCAGTACTGCACAATTACAGTGCTTACAGCACTTTGATTACACTTATGGTTTGTGAGTAGAAGATTTTCAAATATTTTTGTGCTTTATTTGATTTGAAATCCGGGATCCTACAACATAGGGTAGATTTTTAAGATAAAGTAATAATTTCAAGTTTTTTGGTAGACAAGCATTGGACAATGCTGTATACCAAATATGAAAGCTCTAGCCCTACGGTTTGGAAGGAGACGATTTTTTAAGTTTTTTTCGACTCTGGTTTCTATGGCAACCAGAATTCTTCATGGATTCAAATTCTGTGAAGTATTTTGAAAGTCCTTGTAATAAGGATAATTTCTGTGAAGTTTGGTTGAAATCTGATGGATAGTTTTGGAGGAGAAGATTTTTTTAAAATTGAAGAAGGACAGACCAAGGGACAGATGGATGTTGATTGATCACAATAGCTCACCTTGAGCACTTCTTCTCAGGTGAGCTGAAAGATAACTTTTTTAATCTTTCAAAACATCCCCCAAACAATAAAATATTGATTCTGATCAGACCATGTACTCAATTATTGCCAGGCTCTTTGCTTTATATACCGGTATACACATATTTCCAACTGTAACTAAAACCATGCCTTACAAGAAACAAAAGATTTAAACACTCTTTTTTTTAATATTTGAAAAGCTATTTTGTCTGCTAATTTTTCGATTCAAATCTTCATGAAGGTAATTTCAGCTTACTCCCATTTCGCATGTTTACAAACTATTAAGTTCCATAAAAGATATCTATTTGTTTTGTCTATTGATGTCATTAACTTATTAGAAATAGAAATAAATCTTTCTTATTTCATAGTCGTATGAAACTAGAACTGTGGCAAAGTGGACTGATATCCCCCACTTGGGCTTTTTCCTACTAGGGCTATTTCCTAGTATAAGTGCTTTCAGCACATGATCTATTTGCAACATGATTAGAACAAAAGTGCCATAGTCACCACTTTGCTTTTGTTTCGCAAAATAATGTTTTATAAATATACACTTGAAGACCAAGAGACTAAGTGTCAAGGCGCATAACTTTTGCAAAAATCAATGAACCATAAAATCTTTAATCCATGTATAGACCTGCAATTTCAAGTGAGTGATCAAAGATCAATTTTACATTGAAAATGATAGGAGATAACGGTTTCTCGGACCTCACTCTTTCTTGCGGAACTATACATTTACAAATTATGGTGATGACATTGACCACATTTCATTTAAATCAAGACAAAAAGTAAGGAGGAGTTGCGTTCACAAGGCTGCAATTTCAATAAGTTCCCGGGTTACTAAGTTTTAAGGGGGTATAATTCATGGAAATTAATGAACCATAAAATCTTTGATCCATGTACATCTATAAATTTTGGTGATAACATTGACCACATTTCATTTAAATCAAGACAAAAAGTTAGGAGCCCAAGATACTAAGTTTTAAGGGGGCATAATTCAGGGAAAATCAAAGATCCATAAAATCCTTACTTCATGCACATCTACCAATTTAGTTTAAAACATCCACTAAGTTTAATGTAGATCCAGTCAGAAAATTAGGAGGAGTTGCATTCACAAGGCTGCAATTTCAATAAGCCCCAGAGACTAAGTTTTAAGAGGGCATAACTGAGACAACTAGAACTGTCTCAGAGTGGACTTATACCCCCCACAAGCACTTTGTCAAAATGCAAGTACTATTAGTGTAGGATGTGTTTGTAACAAATATTGAGATCATATGCAGCATTTGCATTAAGATTCATGATTCTAGGTCTCCTATTTGTTGAGCTAGTGTCCGGAAATGAAGATTGAAAAAAATTGACTGTGACATTGACCTTTTACCTATGCGACCCTAAAACAATAGTGCACTTTATTGAGTCATATGCATCATTTGCATAAAGTTTCATGATTCTAGGTTGCTTGGTTTTTGAGTTTGAGTCCGGAAAAGAAAATTGAACAAAAATTGACTGTGACATTGACCTTTGACCTATGTGACCCAAAAGCAATAGGCCACTTCCTTGAGTCATAAGCATCATTTGCATAAAGTTTCATGATTCTAGGTTGCTTGGTTTTTGAGTTCGAGTCTGGAAACGAAAATTAAACAAATATTGACTGTGAAATTGACCTTTGACCTATGTGACCCCAAAACTATAGGGCACTTCCTTAGGACATAAGCAACATCGGCATATATAGTTTCATGATTGTAGGTCACTTAGTTCTCGAGTTTGAGTCCGGAAACGAAAATTGATCAAAGGCTGACTGTGACCTTGACCTTTGACCTATGTGACCCCAAAACTATAGGGCACTTCCTTGGGTCATAAGCAACATTTGTATAAAGTTTCATGATTGTAGGTCACTTGGTTCTTGATTTAGAATCCAGAAAAGAAAAGGTCTACAGTAAAGGTCTACAGATGGACAGACATGGTGAAACCAATATACACCCCCCCCTTTACTTTGTAGGTGGGGGATATAAAAATCAATGAGCCATAAAAATCCTTACTTCATGCACATCTTCTAATAAAGGTGATCACATTGACCAAATTTCAAAAAGATCCAACCAGAAACTTGGGAGGAGTTGTGCTCACAAGAAAAGTAGACATACCTTTGTACAGACGGACAGACAGATGGATGGACGGACAGACAGAGAAGATGAAGCCAATATACGACCCCCTCTGGCAAATATATGAGCCTGTGGGTGAGATTTTCAACAATTTCAAATATGCCCAAAGCAAAGACTCTGACCAGCCTGTTTATCCGCACAGTCTGACCAGAGTCTTAACTATGCGTTTAGTAGATAGATTAGGTCTCAAAGTATCTATAGACCATCAGGTAACTTTTTAACTACATTATGTGGCTGTCTACACTACTCAATGTTCACCCCTCACGGATATTTCAAATTGCTGGAAATGTCATGCACAGGCCCATATATGATACACAATGGAGATAACGGACCCAGTGCATTGGGAAGTTCAGAGGGCAAACATGAATAAGAGCAAAAGTGATTTGGAAATAGCGGCCTAGATTCAGAACAGACTGCATATTTGTGCACTGCACAAGAGCTACAGAGAGAGGGTATTTTGGGTATCAGATCAAAGTATTTCACATAGTTATCAGGGTTCCCACTGACTTTTAAATTTGGGGGTCAAAACTGTCATTAAGCACAAACCCTTTGCTGTTAGTACTTGTTGGAATAATCTTGTCCAGACAATTCAAATGAGTACCCACAAAATAGGGTTTCATTGAGGATTAAAGATTTTAGACAGGCTTAGCCCCCTCTTATTTGTACCTGACTGCAGGCTGATCTTAGTCTTAACTGTCTACCACAAGTTTTTTATTTATGAGCAGCATATTCGGGTCATATTCGGATTTGAAGACATCTTCCCCCAATAGTTTTAATGGGGATGTTTCTGTATTTAATGGAAATAATTAAAGCCAAGAAGTTTACCCAGGCTCCAGGAATCCAGGGCTATATCAATCAAAAGGAACTTGTTGTCTAAGAAAGTTTATCTAAGACCCAAAGTAGCTTAGTTTGAAAGCTGTTGTTGTTCTTTACTGAAAATAGACTAGAAGACTTACAGTATTTCTCCTATAAGACGCTCCAGGGCTTTTTGATTTGGCTATCAGCGCTATGAAATTCAAGAAAAAAATTAAATGTTAGCTGATTTTGTCCTTTAAATTCATCTATGGAAATACAGGACACCTTCCACCATAAAATTGCAGCTTTCAAAAGCAAGTAAATTTGTAAGAGCAGGAGCCAAGATAATATTTTTGTACAAGATAGAAAGTTCCAGACAAATAACCAGTGGTTCTGAAATAAGCTGCCCGAGTTGTCCGAATTGTCCATTAGGCTGCACGGACAAGCAGATTTTCATTGCTAGGTTGTCTGTAGACAAGTGAAAAAATCTCTTAAGAAAAAATATTTTCTTAAAAAATTTGCGGTCTTCTGATATTCCATGTAATCCAATGTCTACACTTAGTCTATTTCTAGGATACTTTTAGTTTTTTAGGCAACACCAATTTTGTTTTCAATATTTTGCAGACTCTCCAAAATTCAACGGGCAAGTAGGTTTTAGATACGGACAAGCCAGTTTGTGATTGTTACTTGTCCGTGGACAAGCAGACTATCAAAATATTCCAGAACCACTGATAACAAATTTGATGTTCTGCTTCCAATGGAAAAAGCGGTCTAATTAATCATAATTTACCTTTTCATTAATGAAATAAATAATCCTGTTTTTAATCCTAAAAATTTGTGATGTACAAACGCACCTGGTACTGGAAACGAAACTTGTGGAAGTGAAAGCAGAACATGTCTGGAGGTAGCTCAGGGTCACTGAATGTCTTTGGTCTATGGGGTGCGTTTGTAAGGGAGGGAGCATCTCATTGTTGAAATACCGTACACTTGTGTTTTCAAAGCTGATAACTGTCAAGTTTGGAGAGCAAGGTAATCAATGTATTTTTGCATGCTTAATCCGTTGGGAACATAATTATTTTGTATCTATAATGATGATTAATTAGTGATGGGCAGATTGATTGATTATAAACAATAATCAGTTAGTTTGGGCTTTTGATAGTGCTTCCATTCTCAATTCCCATTTTCACTAAAATATTTAAGACAAACCAATGTAAAAATGACCAAAAAAAATTTTTCTAACTCACACAACTTATAATTTACAGTAATAAATTATTATTGGTACACTTCTGGAACATTTCTGAAATAGTTGTGGTTAAAAATTATAAATTCATGAGGAGGGCTCTGCCCCACAACCCCCCTTGCAAATAAAGTTAAATAATTATCACTGAAATATTTTAGATAAACCAGTGTAAAAATTACAAAAAATAAAACTTTCAAACACGCACACTAGTATTTCATTATTATTATTATACTTTTGAAATTGTTAACATTTTTTGTTTAAAATTATTAATCCATGTCGGGGGCAGCGCCCCCGAACCCCCATGCAAGTAAAAAAGAATTAAATACAAAAGGTAAAATGATAACAAAAAACATAGCAATCTTTTGAAATAATTAAATCTTTCAGTAGACAAAATAAACTGGATGCATTGTTTCTAAAAATTCTCCTCTGTGAACAAAATATTATAGACCAGCAAGATTAAGATAATAGATATAAAAAAAAATAGATGCTGAAGTTGACAAGACATTTCAGTTAGTTAGTTTAAAAAAAGATCCCTGTCGGAGCCCTGCCCACAAACCCTGTCAAATCAAAGATGGGCTTTTAACCTAGAAAATTATGAAACAGTGAAAATATCATGAGAAATTGAATTGAATGAAGTATTACGCTGCTTTCAACATTTTTCAGTCATATTGCAGTGGCTGGAGCACCTAACAATGGACTCCTGATATTTCTCTCACAAGTACAACCATCACTTCCTTTCCTAGCCTGCAGCTGCTATCTCACATAGGTCTATGATCAACAACCAAGTAGCGAGAGACATAGTCAGAAAGAATAAGTGCCTGTCAGGGATCTAACCCGGGACCTCCAGATTGACAGTCTGACACGCTACCAACTGCGCTTTGATGGCTATTTTATTATCATGATAAAAATGAAGGGTGCAAGACATTTAATCTTTTTTTTCTATGATTGAGAAGTAGATCTAGACACTTTTCCCTATTGATCAGGTGGCTGCCTCATACCCAAAGCTGCTGCCTCATACCCAAACCCCGTCTCTGGGTACCCCCGGATAAATTTTTATGGAAGTGGCTAGCCGTACGGGTCCGTACGGCTAGTCTCGTAGGCTAAACGTACGGACCTGTACGGCTAGCCAGTCCTCACTGGACAGGCTAGCCATACGGGAGTTTTCAACCAATCAGAATACAGAACGGGAATAAATAATAAATGTTATGTTACTTTGATATTTTTCCGTTCTGTCTGTGGCTTAAAAGTATATAAAATATGTTCAGTGCAAAAGTTTTAGTCTATTACCGGACGACAAAAGCGTAAAAATATATCTTCCTTGATAAGGAAATTATTCGTTGGGCAATCAAATTGTCGCAATGTCGCATTGAACACGGACCCTAAGTCCCTGCATTGAATAATCCTTAAAATACGATCTTCTACAAAACTCTTATTACCGGAGATTTACAATGTTGTTATTTTTGTGGGAAAAGGCTAGAAAGACGGAAAGTTAAATTTTCGTTGTCGTTTGAATATTATAGAAATTACACTTTTTAAATGACTTTTCGTTTGTAGTTTAAATTGGAATACGAAAAATTCAAATAACCAAAATCTGCAAGTCGGAATAGCAATTCAGTGCCTGTATGACTGTGTTAATGGGTAAACTAAAGGTCTGAGCATATGTAAGTGTGAATTTCTTCAATTGAAATTGATACGAAAATCTTCAAATAAGGAAATATAAAGAATGCCTAATTTTTACCTTAATTTTTTCAGCTCCCGTCTTTAGTGAATTTTTGCCTCCACGAATATTTTTTTGTATCGGAAAACTTCCGTAACACATTGAAGTTATTCTGGGCACGTTATCGTCCTTTTGGTGAAATAAGTTGATTGTTTGATTGAATGGGGTTTTATGCCGCTTTCAACATTATTTCAGTTATATCGCGGCGGCTGGAGCACCTAACAATGGATTCCTGGTATTTCTCACGCCAGTACTACCATTACATCCTTTCCTAGCCTCCAGCTGCTATTTCACATAGGTTTACGATTATCTCGGTGAAATAAGTAAATCCTATTACAAGTTCCCAACACATTTGCACATCAGACAAGATTTTCAACAAAAATGTGTGTGTATTTTCGTTTATTTATCGTCGCTACCGTAGCACATGCCCATATGAGCGACGCCCTTAGAAGACACTTAGTTGTTACGGGGGATAGTGCAAGGATACATGACAAAACTACTGCTGAGATCCGCCAAGGTACTTTAACGTGCTCGGTGTAAAGCACCGTCTCATGGGGCCTCGGTTTAACGTCTCATCCGAAAGACAATTAGTTTTTATTAGTGTACCAGCCCGAGAATCAAACCCACGCCGCCGAACTCCAATGCTTTTGAAGTCAGGTGCTCTACCAACTGAGCTAATCGGGCTGGTTTAACAAAAATGTTCAAACCGGTATGTCTTATATTGAGGTAAAAAATCTGCTACTGGCCTCTAATTAATAACAATTAATTGCCGATTGGGCTTTCAAAGTCATGAAATAATGTTTGTTTCATTCCAAAACGGTGTGAAAAACAAACTCGGGAAACGTGACATAAAATACAGTAATTACTTAGGTCGCTGATTGCATAAAACTTAGCTAACAGACCATTTTACAGTCATAATTGTTGTTACAGGCACTTACTAGTGTTTTATGATTATCTTTCTTTTTCCTAACGCGAAATAAAACATAAATAATCATTGAACAATTGACAGATGAACCCGCAGATGGTATATAATCCGAAATCAAATACAGTATTCTGATAGGTTGAAAAACTCCCGTACGGCTAGCCTATCCAGTGAGGACTGGCTAGCCGTACCCGTACGTTTAGCCTACAAGACTAGTTTAGCCTACAAGACTAGTCGTACGGATCCGTACGGCTAGCCACTTCCAATTTTTATTGCCAAACTGCTTTTCTTTTGTGGACGTGTGATTACAAAAATGCGACTAATGGTTGCCTGTTAATAAGCCTGCCTGGGGACATAAAATTCTTAAATACTAAAAAAAATAAACAAATAACTACAGTTTCACGATGTATCAGAAGCGTAAATATATATTAGACTGTATCTACGAGAAGAAAGACAGTTGATATGGGTCGAGAAATCTGAAGACGGCTTCGCATTCGCTCGCCGTCTTCAGATTTCTCGACCTATATCAACTGTCTTTCTTCTCGTAAAAACAAGGACACAAAGTTTCTCCTTCTCAACAAGAATAGATCAATTACCTTTAAGAATTTGAGATGTCATCCAATTAACAATTTCAATTCGAGTCGAGAAAATAAAACAGTGGCGGGTCCAAAACATGGCGGAACGGTTGTCATGACGTATGACGTCATGGAATTTTACCGAATTTCCCATAGGCTCTTGGAATTTTGTCAGTAAAAAAACTGATATTCCTTAGTATTTAGATTTTTCCCAGATATAAGGACCATATGAAAACATAGGTAAAAATCTCTTCTAGCCATTTATGAAATAAATAGAAACTTTTGTTGAACCGTTTTCACGGCGATCAAATCGCGGCTATATGCTGCTAAATACTGCAAAGTTGTGGACTTAATCATTCCTTCGATTAATCGAAGAATAAATTCTTCCATTAATTTTCACTCATTCTTTATAAACTGCGTAATATTTTTCGCGGAATAATTTCAATCCACAAATTCTTAGCATTTCCTCGATTTATTTAAAAAATTCAGGTCATATTTTAAACAGAATATCAAAATTTTGCTCATAAAATACCGAATTTATCCATCGATTCATCTAAAATAAATAATAAAATAAATAAATAAATAAATAAATAAAAATCGACACATTCTCGTTTTTATCTGTTTATAAATGACTCGTCTAATAAATTTGGTATTTAATGACCAATCGTTCAGTATCCTCTATTATAACACGGCCGCTTAAAATGTCTATATGAAATAAAAGAAGAAATTACATAAAACTTTTTTAGCAATAAAATTTTTATGTGATGTGTTTTAACTGAGTATACAGTTGGCTCTGCCCATTCTTCAATCAACTTTACTTTAGCGCGAACGTTGATTCTTTTGACGTCGTATAACCCACGCGCTAAAAGACGCGCTTCGCTTTCTGCGAAACACTTATAAAGTTTATATCATGACTTTTTCATTAATTTCATACCCAGAAAAATGTTTTAATTTTATTTTACACCCAGAGGATGATAGAAAACTTATTCAAGAATTGTGATAGTGTTTTAATGGATATAATTTCATTTTCGCGTTGAAAATGTCAATGAATTAAGTCTGATGGGGGGAGGAGTTATACGCAGTCAAAATCCTCGGGCTTCAGATTTTACCTCTTGCATATAACTCCTCCATCAGACTTTTTTCGTGGACATATTTAATGCGAAAATGAAATACTACATAATTTAAATACTATTTATAATATGACCTACATCGCCGGAGTGAAATAATTCCGTTGAATATTTTTGATATTACACGGGTGTTATTACACTAGTGGAATAACTATGCAAATGAATTCAGAGCGAATAGCAACGCTATTTTGTAACCGTGAAAATGACGTCATAATCTATATTTTGTGACGTCATTTTTAAACGGCGTTATAAGTTTGGCGGAAAATAGAAACGTTGAATTTCAAGAATTTTGACGATTTTTCGCTAAAATTCGGGTCACATTATAAACAGAATATAAAATTTGTGCTCATAAAATACAGAAATTATTAAACTCGTCATCAAAAACAGATAAAAACTCGGCGCAGCCTCGTTTTTATGTGTTAATAGGTGACTCGTTCAATAAATTCAGTATTCAATGACCACTCATTCAATACCCTCTATGAATCGGGGTCGAAACTTTTCCCATTATTCTGATCATCCGTATCTAGAATGAGTAAGTCATCTTCATGTAAAGGATACTTTAATCTTCGTTTATCTTTTCTAAATCTAGTCAATTTTCCAAATATTTATTTTACAAAGTTTCCGAATGTTCCGGGTCAGACATGTTCATCACATATCGCTGGCTCAGTGCGAAACAGTTGTAACTCCCTATAAACATATAGGGAGTTATAACTGTTTCGCGCTGAACCATCGATATGTGCACCAAAATCACTTGATTTTTTTCGATATAGAAAAAATCTTACCCTATGCGTGTCAAATTTCTGTATATCATACGACTCCATCACGTCATTGTACTCGTACATACCATCGTAAGTGGATCGTGTTGGATTAATCATCATTTGCCATACCCAGAAATCGTCTTCAAGCTTCCTCAGGTCGTCGACAGCGGCACCTTTGTGTGTGTTTTATACCCAGGGATCAGCGCGAAATATTTTTTCTCATACAGTTAATAACATCGTGAAATCGACAATCATTCCGATCAAAACCATTCTTAATCGATCACTCAGGGCTCCATTCATTCATTCCGAACACTCACTCAAATCGATCAAAAACGCTCAAAATCATTTTAAAACGTTTCGAAATCATTCAAGACGAGCAATACTTAATGTAAATCGATCAAATTATTCTACTTTTTCATTTACAGATATGGATTTTAACGTTTCTGATTGGTCAACGAAACACAAGAACTGTAAATTACGTATATTTTATTTAAAGGGAGGTAATTCATATTGCTAATTTCGTTCATTTTGAACGAAATTAGCAATATTGGATTACCACCCTTTAATTTCACTCAAAACTCACTCCACACACTCATTCAATTTCATTCCAAAATCATTCCAAAATCATTCATCTAGTCAATTTCACGATGTTGTTAACTGTATCTAGTAAAACTGGACTTAATGGCGCCACTCTGCAAAACTTGCTGGCACGCGATTTCTCTCTTTTTTCGCAATGCTTTCTCCCTCGCAAAAATTATTATTTTGGAAAATTGTTACACAATCGGGTATGAAGATTTTTATTCTGTCTGTTTAGGAGTTTTTTTCGGATGAATTCGGAATGAAGTTTAGTGAATGGGTAAGGAGTTTTTGAGTGACATTAAATGTAGTTAATATTTCTGTCAAATTGAACGTAACATTGTATATCCTTCGGCCCGAGTTGGCAATTAAAAGATATCTATTTAATCAGGGTCTGAGATCGTAGATTTTTTTTATACCAAACTGAGCGTTAACTGAGAGTTTACTCAACGTATTTGAGATTTTTTCTCAATTTCTATTGTACTGCTAGGATTATGAAAATTACACGAAAATACAAGAAATTACGATTAAATAGTTATTTGTATTCTTGCTTGATAATGAAGTTCAGGGTAAAGCAATCTTAAGCGAATTCTCAATTGAGTATGAACAAAAAATATTATCTCAGACGTAGAAGTAATCACCTGCACTTAATTCTGTAATGAAGCCCAGAACAAACAGACTAAGCAACCGCATCCTGGTATAAAAAGGGAAAAAACAAGACCTCAAAATCTTGAAATAGAAAAAAAAACCCAGACATTTTATAAGCTGATTATGAGGATCCGGCTAGATTAAAGTTAACCATTTGTTGAAATTTAAACGAAATTCATTTTAGCGAATCAGGTCTGTTGTTTCAATTGGTTTAATTGAACCAAAAAAACTGATTCACTAAAAATACCCATTGGTCAGAAATTAACCAATTGCTAATTTTTGCGCAACCAGGCAGGCCGTGGTGTTTAAACTGTTTTAGGATTTCTGTTTTCACTCACCATATAAATGTGAAAAGCCTTCTGTACTTTTGTATGCTTATTTGTTTATTGGTTTGGTATGTTCTATTGCATTTTTTTAATTGAAATCTACTAAAATTAAAGGAAATAAGGTACAAATGAATACCACGGTCTATAAATCGTTTTCACTCACGGCAGATAGGCAAAAGTACACGATAAAAGCTATTATAAATTAATTTAAAGTGGGTTTGTTTTGCAGTTTGTATGGGGTATGCGTCACTTTCGACGTATTTGCACTTTATCTCGGGGATCGGTGATTTCTGTCGTTTCTCACACCAGTTTAGGACCACAATGGAAATAAGAGGATCTAGTTTTCTTCTTTTTTGTGTTATCCTTGTGTTATCCTTGCGCATAACATGGTGCTTATTTTTTCAATTTTTATCCTCGATGCAAAAGTTATTTGTTATACTACTTTTACTATGCCATGTTCTGTACTCTTTTACCTAAATAAACTTATTATTATTATTATTAGTGCAACCACAACATTTCTTTTCGAGCCACTAGCTCCTCATCCCAGTTTGGCGTATTGCTTATCATACGCCTATTGTTAAGAGCTAACTGAAAATTTGGGTTGTTATCATCCATTAAATTTTCAAAATTAAATTGTGTAGGAAACGTCAATTCTACGTGAAAAGGGTATACACAAAAAAAGAGAAAGAAAAATCTTATATAAAAAAATCTACGAATGAAACGAAATTAGATAATACCTGCCTAAGCCAAATTCGCCTTAGTCTATCCACCAACGATCGTTACCTTATTTTAACAGTACTTCGTGACTTTATGCAAATAAATTTTAAATTCTAGTTGTTTGTTATCAAAGGTACGGATAAACAGAGGGAGCCTATCTAAAATCTTTATTTCCGAATGAAACCATATGTTGTGGGTACTCATTGGAATCGTCTCGACGAGACGATTCCAATGGGTACAAGCAACACAAGGTTTAAACTATAATTATTAAAATTATGTGATCTAAGATTCAAATTACCCATCCTATCTGTAGCTCTCTAGATGATAAAGCATATCGTTGGTAAGCATAACTCTGGCTTATTTAACTCATAAATTTTATGTTTAAAAGTAACCCATTCATACAATATAAGTAATGTCAAGTATCTCAGTTTAAATATCCACACGAAAAGGAACCATAAGACAAAATTCTTTTTTTAGGAAACCCCCAGCTTTCGGTCGTGCTGAAAATGTTTACGAAACTGGTACATTTCAAAACACTGACAAACAATTTTGAATCCTGAAAGCTGGGAAGAGGTTTATTTAAAAAGATATGTGTTATTTAGATATGAAAAACTAAAGATCGTGTGATCGTTTGACAGATTCAAGGAAAAACTTTTTTGCGTAAAGGATAATCAAATTGAATAATAATTCTGATTCAGCCATCGTCAAAAAAGGTTTTAATTTGAAAAGTATCGAGTGGTTTATTTTCCTGAACATCGAGCATGACGAACAATTGGTTGTATTTACAGATATACTGTGATATTATTGACCTGACAGGACGTAGCTTAGCCGCAACATTATTTACTGAGTTTATTTTTAAAATTATTTAATTCTGTCAGAAGTTTGATTGTAACCTAGTATATTTACTATTCAAAATTTAAAAGGGACGATTATCAATTAGTAACATCGTGAAATTGAAATTCATATCGATCAAATCATTCTAAATCGCCCACTTGAAGCATAATTCAATCATTCCAAAAACACATGCAACCCCACCAGAAACACCTCAAAGTGAAATGTTACAGAGTCATTAAGTTTTTTTACAAGTTCATTCAAATCGAACAATTCAATCATTGTTTATAAGCTGGTGTGGATTTAAAGCGTCCTGGAAAACACAAAAAATCTTTACAGATTTTTTTTTAAGGGAAGTAAAACAATATACCTCCAATTCCGTCCAATCGGACGAAATTCTCGATAGCGTTTATGGTTCATATAAAGCGTTTTGGAACTAAATTCAACGCGGCTTCTATTTACAAAAAAGTAGCTTGCACAGCTAAACAAAATATCTAATTGAAGCTGTAGATAAGCACAAGCAGCTGTACAACATTAGAACCACAATGTCATAACAGAAAAGCCAAACCATTATGGAAAAGGGATATTTTGTTCAAAAGCATTAACTTCATTATGGCTGGAATAAATTTGCCTAATTTGATAAGAATGTAGGCAAATGTTTCTACTAGGTACTACTACAACCTCAGATATAAAACTCAGCCTCAAAAGGCTCTTTTGAAACAATCAATTTCCATTTATTTTGTCAAAATACATGTCAACATGTTGTTTGGTCTGTTTTAAAATAGATGTTAGGTATGGTGAAACATTACACCACAATATTGTGAAAATTTTCTGCGATTTATTTCAAATTATAGATTTTTTAATTCAATGATCTATGATAAACTATTATGTATTCATTATTTTGTGAAATAAAACTGATATACTGCTAAACAACCTTACAGATATATAAACCATTAATGTCCAATTATGTTGTGATAACACACCATACCTTACAAAGATCTGCACGTTTACAAAATTAGAGCGACATTTATGACATATTTTTATAAAATGAGTTTAAGTAGATTCCTTGCATAACTACGTCTTGGGACCGAGTTCTATACCAATGGTTGTAGTAGTACCTGGGTAGTATTTTAGACGGTACTTTGTTAAAATATGAGCCAATTTTATCCAACAGTCCCGCTGTTGCTTGTTCTGTACAAAGTGACCCTTTCCACAATGTTTTGGCTATACCGCTACAGCTATGACAGTCATATGTTGCTTAACTGCTTGGCATAGAAAAGCTTTATTTGATATATACTATAGCTGGACATACTGCTTTGTCTTGGCAAAGAAAGTGCCCTTGAAATTGGGTCTCAAACACTTTACATGAACCGTAACCTCCTTTGAAATAAATCATCCCAAATTGATTCAACTTGTCAGTTTCACGGCGTTCCTAATTGTTGACAATTTCTAATCCATTGATATTAGTATCGCAGCGTAGGTGGGACAGTTTTACCTGTCCACGATCTATGTATGTTATCGACAGATTCAAGAAAAAACACTTTTTGCGTGACGTGTGATCAATGAGGGTAATCATCCTGATACAGCCGACTGCCAAAATATTTTTAAAATTTAAAGGTTGGATATTGCTGAGTGGTTTATATTCCTGATCATACAGCATGACGTATAATCAGTTGAATTTATAGGTATCCTGTGATATTATTGACCTGCCAAGGCGTGGCTTCGCCATGACATAAGCAAGATTCTTTTTTCTTTAACATGGATTCTTTCAATGTTTGTTGTTTACGTAGTAGTAAACATATATATGTTCTGCGAAAAGGAGGAATCTGTACCATTCCGGAATTGACCTTTGAAAAGTAGCAATTTGCACTCTGTCGAGAATTCTTACTTTACAAAGTACGAGTCGGGAATTTGTCTGTGCGCAAAGAAGGATTCTGGACAGAGGAAAAATCAACATTATATAAACAATGACTATTTTTATAAACAAAAATCATGCAACAGTGAAAACTTTGACGAAAGGATAACATTGTAGAAGGGATACACCGCAATCCGCTCTTTTGTAATCAGACTATTTCAGCTGGGGCCCGTTTTACTTAACATCTTACGATCCTTTTTCGCGTACGGCAAAACTTAAGGTTGCTCCTCCAGAAGTAACTAAATATGGAATTGTGCCATGCATCATCTCAATGAAATCGCCTTTTAAAGACGGTCTCAATGAGATATTGCAAGACAGAATCAAACAATGAATGAAAACACCAGGTACGATTTGTGATTTTGACTTACGACTATTTTTCCCATAAGATGTTTGGTAAAACGGGCACCAGGTTAGGTAAAAAATGATGGGTTGATTGCTACTATTTGCTAAAAACAGTGACAGAATTTAAAAAAAAGACAGGATGAACAAGAACGACAACGAATATAAGTTTTACCTAAGGTTGCAATAAAAGGTTTATTTTGAAAGAATCTTTGGCTAAAAAGCGAAAGTGTTGGCAAACCATGGGGGCAGAAAAGCCGTAAATCTTGGTAGGGGCGATAATTCGCAGATCACGGAACGAAAGACAGATATTACTGCTTTGATAATTCGAGGAATTTGATTTGATTTTGCTAAAAAATTGCTAGCGCTAGCCAAACTGACACTAGACTGGTCACACTGTCAATCATCAGAATAGCCGACAGGCTATTTTGATAGTCGATAGTCTGACCAGTCTATACTTGATCGCCTGAACTTATGACTATCCTCTCATATTTCCAACAGTCTTTCTGGTTCTTTCAAAATCTAGTGTTGCGGCCTGTTGTAACTCCAGAATCGAAGTTTGCTTGCTCACGCAGGCAGAAACTGCAGTCTTCAACGTTTCCCTGTCTTTTGAAAGTTAATCTTTTTCCCTACTTAAATGCTACCTTCTTACAATCTAAGATATTTTCGTTCATCAATTTGAAACAACTTAGAAAATAAGCATAGAGGAGAGCGCTCACATCCCCTATATATCTCATTAACATATATAGTATACGGCCAAGTTTGTATTTTTGAACTGATCTTTGCTTTTTTTAGTGCACTCTGAAGGTAGTCAACCCCTAATGAAAAATTTTTAAATCGGCACGATATCGGGAAGTTTCGTCATACATCGGTTTAGGCATGCATTATCAAATTTTTATGTCATCGTCGTAGCAGAACTGAAATTAGTAGGCACCTGATTAAGTACATTCGGAACATCGATCGGCCATTTCCGTAAACTGCAACAGACCTCGGATGTATGTAAGGCGGATGGGTATGTAACAAAATCGTGCATTTTGTGGGGCGGAAACAGTGTAAGAAAAATTAGCACTGTAGATTTATATCTTTAACAGTAAGTAACTGCTGAAAAGTCTTAAAGTCATTCTCAAAAATTAAGATTTTTCAGCCGTTACATAAGAATCTAAAGATATTTATATAAGGATACGATGGTTTCACGTCAGTGGCTTAAACGAGTATCGTTGACGACGTCGAATGTTTTCACTTAAAGTTTCGAGGGCTTACGCCATTTTGTCTGACGTCATCGAGTTTTCCAAGGTTTTCCCGGTTTTTATTAGGAAAAAAACAAACAATCTGGATTTCCATTAATTTACTTTCGGGTAAGAAAAAGAAAGGTTTTGATTAGATATCTCTAAGCGGGTATAATTTTATAGAAGCTCTAATCTGAGCAATATACTTGGGGTAGGCATTATATGGGGTTCTTAAGGAATCTATGGCTGGCTTTTTTTATGAAAATGAATTTATCCTTAAATTATTTCTTAACCCGTTTATATGTGTAAAATTGATTTTCATCATGCACTGAAGCGTCTAATGACATGATAACACCTTTCTGATAACATGAAATGATATCAGACAGGTCAACTTATTTTAGAAACACTTTTCATATTCATATTGTTATGGGAGACCACTCTGACCACTGTCCTGCATGGCTTCGTAGGTTTAAATACAATGTCTGACACTTGCGACAGGCAAGATCTTCTTTGGCTCCGTGGAAGAGCATTGGACTCGTATACCAAAAATTTGAAGATTGTTGTTGTCCGCGTAGGTTCGAGGCTGGCTCACGACGGATGTTTTCAGCTATGCTTCGGTTGAGGACAGTTCGTACGTAAAAAAAATGACCTTTTCCTGAACTACTTTTCTTCTACCGGTAGGGGCAATCCAGGTAAGTACGGACGGGCGGGTAAGTGCGGACAGTTAGGATTTTTAATAAAAAAATATAGGCATTTAATGTAATATTTTCGGGTTTCATACCCATTCACTTTGAGTAGCTTGCGTACTTTCTATCTGATAATCTGGACTCTGTATGGAAACATATGCACATCAGTTAACATGTTCACAAATGACGAGCCTAGTCATTCTCTCATGCCTACACGAAACTTTAAAGAGCGGGAATGGTGTAACTTCAAAAGTTGATCACAAAACTCCGGCATCAACAACTTATTTTCCTCTTGGTTCAAAAGTACAATAAATTAATTTTCGATCGATAATTTATTGAATTCATACCTGATTACAAAGCATATCTTAGGATAATTAAAAGAAAGTAAAGTGTCCGTACTTTCCGCATAAATTTTTATGGTAGAAAAACTGCGGACACTAAACTTTTAACGGTGATTCTACCGCAAATTCGTGATTTTGAAAAGTCCGTTCGGAAGATAAAAAGATCAAAGTGCTATAAGTACTGTATTTGAGGGTGCAGACTATTGCATTTCGATCTGTATCATTTGGCTTAAATTCTGACGTGTTATCTACTGTCCTCACACCATGAACGTTCTTAGCATCCGTTGTCATTACCGAATAGATTGAGTAACACCCGACAAACAAAGCAAATAGATGAAAATAACAAGTCATGTGACATAGAAGCATAAAGGGTTTTGATGGGAGTTCTTAAAATCAAAAGTATTAAAGTGGGGAAAAATAATATAAGTATAAAATTAATAATAAAAAAACACACACAGAGCCTCAAAGTCGCCCCAAAGCCTTTAGCGTGCGCCCAACTTTGTGCGATTTGATGAAGCATTGAGAAAGATAGTCTCTATTCATAAGGGGTAGTATGATAAGAGATTATGCCACCCGATTAAGATGTGTTAGATCTAGTATGAATTTCCCCATCCCCACCTGTGAGTTCACGCCACCTAACTCTTCTATGATTGAGATCCAGGGCAAAGGTACATAGATGTCACTTGTTGGTCCAAACAACTTAAAAGAAATTAGTATCACATGACTTACCATCACTTTGATTCATTTACGTCATTTAATCAGTTTGTCTGCAGAATGGTTATTATTGTTTGCATTCAGTCGGGATAATGACAGTTTTCATAATTGGCAGACTCTCCAGAAAGAGTTAAAATAAATCGATCAAAATTTCTCCGATTGAAACCAATGAAGTTGCCTTTGTTTTCATCACGAGTAAAAGACAATCGCATGCATATGCCGCTATCAATATTGACATATTCCGAAAGCCTTATTTTTACCGTAGTGTTTCTATCTGAGTTTGAAAATACCTATGGTTTTGGAATCCATAAAGAATGACGGTCACAATGGAAACGGAGTGAAAAATATTTAGAAAAAAATATGAAAAAAAAAAAAAAAAAAATGCTCCGAAACCATGCAGCCTAAACATTTTCATATTATGCATGTAGCTGTCGAGATTGTCTACGAAATTAGATACTTCAAATAATGTATCTGCTCTGAAAATTTGGCATATATTTGTTACATGATATGGAAAGTGAAGCATTTTTCTCCGAAAATATTAAAACCATGGAGGTGTGAACTTTGTAAAGTTTAATTACCTTGTGGTCCCATGCCAAGCAACATTAAGAGAAGACTTTTCAACGAAAGTCGGTGCTATGTCGAAAGGAATGATAGATGAAATAAATATTTTCCAATTCTACAAGAATTCACAGATCCAAAAGGTAAAAAGGCTATTTTACCACACTATTCTATTGTAAGTGATAAACTATTGAGTCTGATCTTACTGTGAGTTGAGTTAGAATTTCTTAGCCTTGAATAATTATTCTACTTTTAGATCTCAAATTAAAATTACTCTTCCTGAGTGGTCTGTGCTGGATTCAACTATTTATGGCCGGGAGTGGTGCAGAGTGGTTGAATGAGCTCGGTGGGTCAAGTATATACCATTAGTCGATCTACACTTCATTAGATAACCTTTTCTAACTTTGACTTTAAGAATTATAGACTTATAAGGTTTTCATTCTTAATACGTTGTCATGATATCTTTGGTCCACATGAATCTTTTTAAAAGCTTAACGCTTTAACGTGCGACAAAAAATCTAGTCCGAATTCAAAGAATTTCTAACAGACCGTTATTATTTCTTAAATCATTGCTTTCATTAATAGAAAATATTAAATTTTACAGAAATCATTTTTAAATGGTCTGAAGTTTACACTGATCTGGATTAACAAAGGAGTATGTTGTGATGCATGCGACATCTGGCATCACAAATCCTGCATAGAACTCTGTACTCATGACTATGAATTATTGGAAAAAACAAACATCCAATGGCTATGCTGCAAATGTGACAGTATAAATGTCAGCACATTCACCTTTAGGAGCTATGAAATAGAAAATACAAACATTTTTGAGCCACTATCAGGGCTAGACAACACCATAGATTCGATCAAATGACAATTTAGCCCATTAAAAGCTAGTATTCCAAAATCCAACCTATCAAATTCAAGAACAGAAAATAATTCTACAACATCAGATATCGAACATTCCACTAGAAACCCATATGAAGCACCAGAAAAGAAAAATCTTCGAATACTAACAGTCAACTGCAGAAGCATCAAAGACAAAAAAGAAGAATTTACAGCAGCTCTACATTACCTAAAACCAGATATTGTTGTTGGAACAGAATCATGGCTTAAAGGAGTGAAACCAGGTCAAAACCCCCAAAAAAGATGCAATAAGATCAAGTAAAATATTCCCCCAGAACTATGACGTGTATCGAAACGACAGAGGTACTCTTGGAGGAGGCGTTTTCATACTGGTAGAAAACTCAATTAACTCAGATGAACAAACATCATTCATTACAGAAGGGGAAATGGAATGGGTGAAAATAAAAATGAACAATAACATAGACCTACTAGTAGGAGGATTCTACATGCCTCAAAGAGAGCAAAAACACATAAATGAACTGAAAAAGTCATTTGAAATAATAGACCAAACAAATATCTCAAATATAATACTTACAGGAGATTTCAACGGTCCAAATATGAACTGGTCAAACAAGACAGCAACAGGACAAAACAGAGAAATCCAACAAGAATTAGCAGATATAACCTCAAGCTACAACTTCAGCAAGATACACACAACACCTACTAGAGAAAACAATCTTCTAGACTTAGTCTTTGTAACAAATCCCACCATGGTCAAATCATCTGTATATATCCCAGGAATATCTGATCATGACATGATAATAACTGATTTTGAAAAAAAGTAAAACACATTAAGAAAAAGGCCAGGAAATGCTACATATACAAAAAAGCAGACTGGAACCAACTAAAATCAGACCTCCTCAAACTGAGAGACAAACTAATGGAAAATCTCCAGAAAGGGAACAGTACAGAAGACCTGTGGAACTACTTTAAAAACTTTATTTAATTCAATGGAGAAAAATATTTCAACTAAAGAAATCAAATCAAGAAAGACCATACTCTGGATTAGACACTAGGAAAGGAAAGCAATTAAATGAAAGCAACGACTTTATAAACAAGCATAAAAGGCTAACAAATGGAACAACTAAAGAGCTTTTCAAAAAACCTGCAAAAAAAAAAACTCCGTAGGGCTGAATGGGAACATGACAACAGAAATATTATAGAAGGCCTAGAAACTAACAATAACAAGTGCATGTCGTATTGCGATGCAATACAGGAGTCCCCCTCCGGATAACAAAAAATCATTTCTTACAATATATCTCCTACTTACTAGATCTATAACCGTATACAAAATTTGAAGCTGCTAGCACATTAGGTTTTGAACAAAATGTCCCAAACAAAAATATAAGAGTAAAAACAACAAACGGCAAAAACTCCAAAAGTGGGCAGAGAAGAATGATTCTTGTACATGCCACTTGTCCTCAATGAGATCTATAAGTGTACAAAGTTTGAAGTTGCTAGCACTGATTGCTCAGGAGATATAGTCCGGACAAAAATGTCAGGATAAAAAACAACAACAGACAATAACTAAAAAAGTGGATGTGGCAGAGTAACAGTTCTTGTGCATTACACTTCTTCGCAATGAATTCTACCTGTGTACAAAGTTTGAAGTTGCTAGGGCTTATGGTTTAGGAGATAAGTACGAGATAGAATCAACAAAGGGCAATAACTCAAAAAGTGGACATGGCAGAGTGACAGTTCTTGTACATGACACTTGTCCTCAATGATATCTACAAGCGTAGCCAGTTTGAAGTTTCTAGCACTTATGGTTTAGAAGATATGTTCCGGACAAAAATGTAAAGGTAAAAACAAAAAGGGAAATAACTCAAAAAGTGGGTGTGGCAGAGTAACAGTTCTTGTGCATGACACTTGTCCTCAATGAGATCTATACGTGTACAAAGTTTAAAGTTTTCAGCACTTATAGTTTAGGAGATATGATCCGGACAAGACTGTAAGACTAAAAACAAGAAAGGGCTATTACTCAAAAAGTGGGCTTGGCAGAGTTACAGTTCTTATACATGACACTTTTCCTCTATAGGATCTATCAGTGTACAAAGTTTGAAGTTGCTAGCACACATAGTTTAGGAGATACGTTCCAGACAAGAATGTAAAGCTAAAAACAACAAAGGGCAATACCTCCAAAAGTGGGCGTGGCAGAATAACAAATCTTGAACATGACACTTGTCCTCAATAAGATATATAAGTGTACCAAGCTTGAAGTTGCTAGCACTTATAGTTTATGAGATATGTTCCGAACAAGAATGTAAGGGTAAAAACAACAAAGTGCAATAACTCAAAAAGAGGGTGTGGCAGAGTTATAGATCTTAAACATGACACTTCTCCTTAATGAGATCTATAAGTGTACAAAGTTTGAAGTTGCTAGCACACATATTTTAGAAGATATGTTCCGAACAAGAATGTAAGGGTAAAAACAACAAAGTGCAATAACTCAAAAAGTGGGCGTGGCAGAGTAACGGTTTTTAAACATGACACTTCTCCTTAATGAGATCTATAAGTGTACAAAGTTTGAAGTTGCTAGCACACATATTTTAGGAGATATGTTCCGAACAAGAATGTAAGGGTAAAAACAAAAAAGGGCAATAACTCAAAAAGTGGGCGTGGCAGAGTAACGGTTTTTAAACATGGCACTTCTCCTCAATGAGATCTATAAGTGTACAAAGTTTGAAGTTGCTAGCACATATGGTTTAGCAGATATAGCGCGGACAAAAGTGTGACGGACAGACGGACGGACGGACGGATGGACTGACAGACAGAATCGAGCAAACCTATAGTTCCCCAACCGGTAACCGGTGGGGGACTAATAAACCTCTCTGGAAATACATCAAATCCAAAAAACAAGAATCAGGTGGAATTGTCCCTCTTAAAGAAGGGACAAAACTAGTGACTGACAGCATAGGGAAGGCTGAAATCCTCCTTAAGCAGTTCAAATCTGTATTTACTAAAACACTTTTCAAGGAGATCTTCCAACAACAAGACTGAAGGCTAAAACAAAAATTGAACCAATAATCGTAAATGAATATGGCCTATATAAACTCTTATTGAAAATAAATACAAATAAGGCATCAGGACCAGACCAAATACCAAACAAAATTCTAAAGGAATGTGCTAAAGAAATAGCCCCCCTCTCTACAGATAATAATGCAGAAATCCCTTGATACAGGAGAGCTACCCAAAGACTGGAGGAATGCAAATATCTCAAGCATATTCAAGAAGGGAGATAAACATCTGGCAGAAAATTACAGACCAGTATCCCTTACATCAGTTCCTTGTAAGATACTTGAACACATCATCTGTAGACATTTGCTTAAACATCTTGAACAAAACCAAATCCTTACAGACCTCAACCATAGATTTAGATCAGGATATTCATGTGAAACCCAACTGATAACAACAATAAATGACTTCTTATCTGAAAATGACAAAGGCAACCAAGTCGATGTGGCTATCCTAGACTTTTCGATTTTGATACAGTCTCACATGATAAATTATTACACAAACTCTACCAATACCAATGGAATTCATGGAAACATTCACAAGTGGCTATCAAACTTCTAAACAAAAAGAACAATGAGAACAGTAGTGGATGGGGAGTTCTCAGAAGAAACAACAGTAGACTCGTCTAAACCACACGGAACTGTATTAGGCCCTCTGATGTTTTTATGTCACATAAATGACCTCCCAGATGAAATCACATCATCAGTGCGGCTCTTTGCAGATGATTGCCTCCTGCATCGAACCATCAAGAAAAATGAAGATCATACAAAACTTCAAAAGGACTTAAAAAACTTAGAAGCTTGGGCAGATAAATGGGGAATGAGATTCAATGCCAAAAAGTGCTACATAATTGTCAATCAATCAGAAATCATCTAAATTTTATGAACTAAATAATCACATTCTTTAAGAAGTACAGGACAATCCATACCTTGGACTACAAATCTCTAACGATCTAAAATGGAACAAGCATATCAAAATTGTCTCAAACAAAGCCATTTCTAGTCTTGGATTACTAAAAAGGAATCTAAAGAAAGTACCAGAATCATGCAGGAAAACGGCATACATAACATTAGTAAGATCTATCATGGTATATGGAGCAACAATCTTGGACCCCTACCAACAATCAGACATAGATAAACTGGAGAAAATCCAAAACAAAGCTATACGATTCATCAAAAACGACTATTGAACAAGAGAGCCAGGAACTATTCATCGCTTCAAAAAAGAACTAGAATTTGAGCCCCTAGAAGAAAGAAGGAAAAATCTGCGACTTGTCCTAATGTACAAGGTGGTTGAGGGGTTAGTACCGTCCCTGCCTGCATCAAAATTCCTCACATTCCAAAAGCCAAAAATGTCAATTAGAAGAAAGAAATACACTGGTCACATCAGCACAAACATAGTAGAAAAACATGCTTGCAACAACACAAAAAGTCTAGTCATACCCGCAGCAAAAACAACACAATACAAGCACTCATTCTTTGTAAACACCACTATCCAGTGGAATCACCTGCCAAATGCAACAGTGCAATCAGGCTCGTTAGCGGCCTTTAAGACGGCCCTCAAAAACGAGAGCCAGTAATATGGTAACACACACTTCCGTTGTATAAAAGCCTTTTAAGGATTCTACAATGTACACATACATATACAGATACAGATTATGCTTTAACTTTGCACAAAGCATAAAATGGTAGTCGTAACACAATTATTCGACACAAAAGTCTCCATAGTACGCAGTCATATCAAATTCAGTGAATTGCGAAATCACTCCATTGTATCAATGTTTTGTGGAAAATGATGTCGTAAATTACAATATGGAGCCCCCTTAGTACATATACCAAGATAATTCAATTTGAATTGAATGCAATATTAATTAGGGATAACGATTATTCTTTTTCGGAAAATAGTAATTTTCTACCTCTTTTAAAATCTTTTAAACTATCACTAGTTCTGAAATTTCGACAATTTTTTTTTACAATGCTGTGTTGAAATGAATGCAAGAATGTAGCACCATTCTAATATTTCCTGACAACTAAGTAATTATAAGTTTCTGGTGACCTTCCTAAGGTTAACATCGGAAAGGTGACATTTTGACGAAAATATGTTGATAGATCATTACAGTGAGGTTTGGGTGTACTTTCTGCAAGATGGAGGGAGAACAGATTTGGTGTCACAAATTCATTCAAGGAAGATAGGATTTAAAATGTTTCAGTGTATTTTCCTAGATTTAATTTCTAAAAGTTCCTTTGTGTTAAAAGAGTGTAGTTTTATTTTCAAGCGCGCGAGGAGCGACCTAAGGCCGAGAAAAAAAACATATGAACCTTTTGCGAATGTTTACAAGTAGACCTTCAATACAGGCTAGATACTAGTTTTTAAGCGAGGCATTTTTAGAGACATTAAATTGGTCATACAAACATATTCACGCTAGTTTTCAGGATGTAAAACTAAACGCAATTATAAATATTAAGTATGGACAGTAATAATTCATGAAATCAATTTAAACAGATCGAATTATTCTCAGGGATCGACACTTACTTCTATGAGTAAGAAGTCCCCTGGACTCCTTACTTACGAAATAAAGGAGCCAAAGCTCAAAGTAAGGAGTCCTTTCTTCTTTCCACAATTTTCTCCCCTGTAGAATATTACTTCTTGGAAGCAGATGCTGTCTTTAACGACTTGATTTTTCAAAAATGTTTTTGTTGCAATATTCTCAATGAACCAGGGAGTCCATTGGACTCCTACCTGGAAAAATAAAGGAGTCCCAACTGGTACATAAGGAGTCTCGGACTGCCGGACTCCCCTTAGTGTCGAACCTTGATTCTCTCGGGTGCTTTAGCTTTTGGTTCTGAGAACAGTGGTTAATATAATTGCACTAACATGACCGAATCTTTCGAATGAATTTCGTCTATTTAAGTTTTTATAGTTTTAAGCCCCAAAAGATAATTGGATGATAAATAGAATAACATGTTAGTGTCTTAAAATATCAATATTATCTGGTCTCGGCTGTGCGAAATTATCAAAGCCTCGTCGTGATTAATTCTACCAACCTCGCGATATAGCATTGATATTTTAAAACACACACATAGTATTCTCTAAATATTTTTTTTCTTAATATTAGATTTAAGGTATGAGCTTATGATATTGACGTTGGGAGAAATTCACTGGAAACGATGAGCGTCATTTAGCGCGTGGGCTGTATGGCAAAAAACATCAACATTCCCGCCAAGGATGACGTTTAAGAATAATACAGGGCGGAGCTATCATGTAATAATGCTACATTTAGTTACGTCGTGAAATTGACATGCATCTGAATCAAAACCATCTCTAAATCGCTCACTTTGCGCTCCATTCATTCATTCAAAATACTCAATCAAGTCATTCAAAGACGCTCCAATACCACCTAAAAGGTTAGATCAACAGCTACATTCAAAATGAATAAAGCTATATTTAAATCGCGATTTCACTGACATTATTGAAATTTTAAGCGTCTGATTGGTGCTTAAAAAGATAGGAAACTATTTATAGAACATGTATGCATATCTATTAAAGGGAGGTAATTAATACCGCTAATATTGTTCATCCTGAAAAGTACATAAAATCTGTTGTTAATTAGATTTTATGCACACTATATCATATATATCTCAAATAATTTTTACTCATGGATTAAATGGTGTTGAAATGTTGTTGTATTACATATGCAGAACTTTGTGCACCTACAACAGCTCGACACTAACAAACGTCATATTTTGCTACAACAAAAGCATTTCTTTCAACGTATTTAGGTATAATGGGTATTCAAGTTTTCTCAACTTATTATTTAGTGTTTCACAGTTTGTAAACCCTTTATTTTTGCACTGAGGCGCATTTTAATGACAAGTTTGAATTTAATTTTCCTTTTCGAATCTTACTTAATTATTATATATCAATGATTTATCGTAGTTTATCTCATGGTAAATTGTTTTGTATTTAATAGAGAATCACCAACAGTCGTATATGTAATATTACATGGTTAACATGAAAACTGTCCTGTTACATCCTGAAAGAAACCTATAGGACAATCTCTGCAGCCTTGTAGATCTAGTTCATCATAGTACTGACCAGTAAAACAGGATGCTGAAATGAAATCAGGGTTCGACACTGAGGGGAGTGTAGGAGTTCAAGACTCCTTGTTTACCAATTGGGACTCTTTTATTTTGCAAATAAGGAGTCCAGTCTTCTCCAAGGAACATATTGAGAACATTTTGACAAACAAAATACACATGACGGTTTTCTGCTCAAGGACAATCATTGTCAAACTGTAGATCTTTTCACTTAAAACCTTGTGGAAAATTACATTTGCTTGCAACTTATAGTATTTTGAAAAGAAAATTACATTTACTCTTGGGGAGATCATTGTGGAAAAGAAGAAATTGCTTTTGCTGAGCAATTTCTTCTTTTCCAAAATGTTCTCCAATAATAAAACTCAGACTTCACACTTTGGGCTTGGTCTCCTTAATTTTAGAAATTGGGAGTCCAGTGGATTCCTTACTCAAAGAAAATAGTGTTGATCCTTGGAAATGAGCCTGTGCGTGACATTTCCAAAAATTTGAAATGTGTTTGAGGTGCAAACATTGAGATGTCCAGACAGCAACCTACTGTAAATATAGAGTTACCTGATTGTCTACAGATACTTTGGGACCTTAGCTATTTATTTAGTGCATGGTGAAGACTCTGGTTAGACTGTGCGGATGCACAGACTGGCCAGAGTCTTTGCTTTGCACATATGTGAAATTGTTGGAAATGTCATGCTCAGGCTCAAATTAGAATTGCCCAGATGACTAAACCATACAATATGCACACTGTCAGGTTACAAGGAACATTCTGTGAAAATTTTATCCAAATCCATCGATAATTGTAGGAGTTGCGTTCACAAAATGAAAATGGACACAGAAAAAAATACCAATACTTGTTTCACTTTTGGCAACATTTATAAATGTTTCACTGATTTTATAATTTCATTTAAGTTGATATTACCAATTTTCGTGCATTCTGATTGGCTGAAAAATTGATTTTTATTACTAAATTCAAAACAAATTTTGAGTACACAGCTATTTTGTAAGCTTCCACAGAAAGTAGTTTGTGTATTCATACAGTGTGATTATGTTTTTAGTTGTATACCTCCATGAAATTGATAAATACACTCTTCATCTCTTTAAAACAGAGAATCAAAGTTTTGCTACACATGATATATAAGAACACTGGGAAAAATATAAAAAAGTTAATCTTTTTCAAAATATGATGCATATTTTGAAAATATTCTAGTTTGTAGAAAGTGATATACCTTTACAATAATCAGATGAAGTAGCTCCATTAGATCCTGTGGTACGACTAGTATGACATGCAGTACATGAAGTAACCAAGCTGTCCTTATACGTCCCTATTGGACATCTCACACATGTGGATGTTGTGGTATCATAAGCTGTACCTGCTCCACAGGTTACTGTAAAATAATGATTTTTAATGTATCTGAAAAATTACTAATTACTAAATAACAAATCAATGGCTCAGTGCAAAACGGTTGTAACTCCCTATAAACATATAGGGAGTTACAACTGTTTTGTGCTGAGCAACCAAAATGCAATATACAATTTTTACATAGCTTCCCTCGTCTTCTCTAGCACTCATCTAGCACATATACATCATTGTCTTACAAAATATTGTGGAAAAAGAGTCTAAATTAAAACAAGATTTTTTGGTAAAACAGAATTGCCCTTAGGATGGCAATTTTCCTCTAGGTTTGACTTTGATAAATGACCTTGACCTTGTTAGAAAACCAACCCCATTGACATTCAAAGATTCAGTTGAATAGAGGGACCTTCATGCCAAATAAAAGCATTGAATCTGGATTAGTATTGAAATAACGGGAAAATGTTTAGTGTGCAGGGTATGTTTACCCCCATTCCGAACACCATTTGGCCAAACTCACTATCAACCTCGGATGTACATAGACAGACTATATTTGAAAATAACCGGAAACCCTTTGAATAACTCGATGATGTCAGTTAAAATAGCATTAGCCCTTGAAACTTTGAGTGAAAACATTCAATGTTGCCAACGCTACTCGTGCAAGTCACTGACTTGAAACCATTGTATCCTAATATAAATATCTTAAGATTAAAGATTAAATAACAGCTGAAAAATATTATTTTTTGAGAATGATTCGTCATTCTCAAAAATTAAGAATTTTCAGCCGTTTTTTTTACTGTAAAAGATATAAATCTAAAGATAGCAGCGGTTGTTTCTGTGCTAGTTATTCTTACACTGTTTCCGCCTAACAAAATGCACAATTTTGTTACATACCAATCCGCCTAATATTCATCAAAGGTCTATTGCAGTTTACAAAAATGGCCGAGTGATGTTCCGAATGTGTTAACCCCAAATCATCCAATTCTGGGACATTTCAATGAGAATGAGTAAATACATACCACATTTATTTCCTGATATCTGTGCTTGTGAACCACATGCTGGTGTACTTGTAATAGCTAGACTAGTTATAACTGGATCAACAGTCTGTAAAATATAATAATTTTAATCCTTGCCATGATGACCGAGAAATATTCTGGCTTATGTGTGCAGTCTAATCTTAGTCAGTACAACCTGATTTTCCTTTGTAAACCCGAAAAGTTTAGAAATTTTATTTCCAAACTAATGACTTTCTCACACTGAGCACTACAAGTCCGTTCAATACTTCAATTTCCTTTTATTGATGTAAAACATCATGATTTCCTTGGGTCAATTTGGAGGTCATTGAGCATTTTGACAGGCATGTCGGAATTTGACCTAAGGACCTTGGAAGCTAAGATCAAAAGTCAACAGGAGTAACCATGGCAGAACTATAAATCTTTATGTACAAAGATCCAATTAGGCTATGCTGTTTTGTTGAATGAAATACATTTTCTAGGAATGAGATGTGAACTCAACCCTATAATTATTTGTAGAAAATTGGTGGATATCTATCTGTTTTTTTTTTTTTTTGCTTTTTTTTTTATTAAAATTCACAGATGGATGTAAAGACAGATCAAGGGGTCAATAGTTCATGTTTTTGTTCAAATATTTAAATATTCTCTTAATTATCTACACATGGCGTTTTATAGATGTGTACATATTGGGATCAACTTCAGAAAAGAACAGTCTTCAATTCTTTTCCTATAGACTATGGGCTACTGGGACCCCTGTTCCCCCCCCCCCCCCCAGGGGGAATTTTGTACACTATGATTTTCTGAAAGGTACATGTATAAGCAACATTTTAAGACATGTTAGCACTCTGGCGAGTGGGGCTTTTGTAAGATACGTTACTTTGAAATCACCCACCCTAGATCCTTATTAAATGCTACATTTTGCTCCAATTTTGTGAAATTCTTTGGGCAAATTGAGATTTTTAGTACTATCTCATACATGACTCTTGAGTATGGGTGATAAAACATGCACAGAATCCTGTATGATTCAAGAAAAAAGGTGAAATATACGTTACAATTACAAAATTGTTTCTCAATATTCGCCTATATAAAGATGTTGGCATTTGGGCGCCAAAAATATTCAAAGTCAACACTTGTTGGCAAAATTCACAAGATAATATGATGAATTCATATTTATATAGTTTATATAGGCCTGCATATTACTTGTTTTATACGTAGTAATGAAAAGATTTGAGCACATGTCATTTCCAGCCCTTAATACAATGTAATTTCATATGCCGTTCATAAGCAGAAATGAGAATGGCAGGTGCAATTTACTACTCTGATCATGCAAAATAGAACAAGAATATCATTTATAACTGATGTTCTTATAGCAACGAATGCTTTATGTCTCTAATGGAATGTTGTAACATACGTTACCTGAAAATATTTTACCAAAACCCGTTTAAACTGCTTTATTTTTTATAAATAAGGATTAAAATTCTTTGAATTTATAGCTCTCAGTTCTGTTTCTTAGAAAATGCATCGGTACTGAATGCAAATGCGTGACCAACAAAAGATCAAAGATCCCTTAGCACTTATGGTGTTAAAATTTAGACCTTAATTGAGAAGTCAATGTTATATCTTTGAACATCCAAGAAGGAAATTCTTATTAAATGCTAGTTTTTACATAATGTCTTTTAATGTAAAGTGATAAGTCACACAAATTGAAGTTAGTAACATTTGTAGTATCTCATCCGGGATCCCACAAGGTTAAAAATTTGATAACAAGATTTGAGATCATAATTTTGAAATAGCCTAATCATTAATACATGTACACCCAATTGCTGAAATCAAAATACCTACACCCTTCTAAATCAGCTCAGATCTTGATAATCATTTTACATAAGAAATTACAAACATCTTGAAATTTTCAATACAAATACTGGCTTTTTGATAGATATGGATATGGACTTTGTGTTGTACTATACCCATTGTTTAATTTCATCATAGGGAAATATCTGTTCAGTGCAATTACGTATCTATCAATCACACAATGCAGCATGACAGCTAAAATAATTTAATTAATTGAAACTTTTTTCAAAATAACTTAGACACTTAAGCATGTATATCATTTATCTCTAATTTCGTGCATGGTTTTATTCGTTGCCTATAGACGTTTTGAAACAGAATACCGATGGTCATAATCTAGTAACGTATGTTACCATTTGTATGAAACAAGTCACAATCATCTTAAATGCACTTCAGTGTCAATACTGTAGCCATTTAAATCAAAATTATTGTTTCTCTTTGATTAAGATGGATATTTTGGTTTTACTGCATGTTTTTCAAATTGTTTGTCTGGAATGTTGGCAAAGTGGTTAGAAAAAAACTTAATGGTTAGTAGAAGAGTCTTGTACTTGTGCACATGAGAAAATTATGAGAGTTATGCCAAAGAACCATGAGTATATTAATTAGAATGGGTATTTTTCAATTCTTTTCTCTACTTTAACACAAACTGCATGTACATGTATATTGAAAGTCAGCCAGCAATGTCAAACAGGAATGCAAATAGAATGTTAAATCACCAGCCATGTACACATAAACACCTTTAAAGCTCATATAAGCATGCGACTTATAGACCCATCATGCAATTCTCTTATTTTAATGAAGTAAGACTTGGGTTGTATTTGAATGAGGGCTTGATATTGATAAAATTCTATTGCTTAAGCAATTTATCATAATTATTTTATTGTTTCACAATGTAAGATATAAAAGAAGCTCTAATTCTATCTAAGATATGTTTCTTTCTGCATAAAAAGTACTTGTAGTTTGTATCTAGTCCAAAGTTAAAGCATTTTTTAAGTTACTTTGTTTTACTAAAACTTTTGTAAGAAATAATCATTTTCAAGAGCATAACAAATGGTGTGCATCTAATTGTCCTTTGGAAGCAGCAATTATGTTTTATTTTCTAAAAAAGGGTCTTTTAAATGTAACATATATTACTCTCTTTGATAGCTAAATTAAAATGTATATGGCAATAATCTATTAATTTGAATATGATATGGTCATACTCATGTAAATTTTCAGTATTGATCTGAATTGCACAGTTTCTTGGCAAAACTAGGGTTGCATGCAATGTATTTTTGCATTCAATTGGAAACAATAGAGAGCTAAAATGCTTCAAAGAATTTCCAGGCCATTTTAACAGTATAACACTCTTATCAAGGTGGCTTATCCACCTAACCATGAATTCCTTGTATTTATCGTACACATTATTCCATTCATCACATCATCCTTTTAAAGCCTCTAGCTGCTTATACAACGAAGATGAATGATAATCAACTTGTTTGTACTGGCTAATGAAACCTTGTACCTATGATATAGAGTCAACTGCGCTACCAAATCCAATGTGCTACCAACTGGGCTACGATCATGATCAACTCTATGAAATTTTTTAAATTTTTTTGTACTAAATTGATGGAAATATTGCTTAAAAAATATTGTAGGGACCGCTTTTTTCCTCTATTTGGTCATCATTTTTCACAATGAAAACTGTCTCTTATCATCAGAAGTAACATATATAACTTGTGTTTTATTCTAAAAATGTGAAAAAAAGTCTCAAACATAGAAGAAACCATAAGCTGCCTCAACAGTGTGTTTGGAAGCTGCCTCAACATTGAATTTGGTGCATTTCCATAAACTATGATAGCGGCTCAATAATAATTATACCTATACATAAATGGTAACATATTTTGCATGCTTTTAAAACCACAATGAGTCTTGGAATGATTAAAATTTATGTTGATACCTTAAAAATACTTAAAGGCTTAAAGTTGATTGAGACAATGAGGCATTTTACAATAATTGCAATCAGATGAGATATGAATAAGCCTATGGTAATTGATGGGTAAATTGGTTACTTTAGAGTAACGTATTTTGCAAATAGATTGATGCATGAAAAAAATTAAAATCTCTAAAAGAACAGAAGCTTATAGAAAAACACAGTAAACAAACATTCAGTAGAGCATTGATGAATATAACATTTCTTTTGAATGCATTAAATTGAAATTTAAATGTAACGTATTTTTCTCCCATGCATTGCTTGTAAGGGCTATATTTTTCAAGTCATAATGTAAATGAGCTTCAACTATCTCCAGAATCACAAATATCATTAACAAAACACAAAATATCATTAAATATTTACTAAATTACAGGTAATTTCTATAACAAGACAAACAACTGAAATTGTTTTATGAAAATTTTATGGGTCAGTTTCTTTAAAGTAACGTATCTCGCATTTGTCCCAGTGGCCAGACTGCTAACAACTTTCAAAATGATCAACATTGCATAGGCTTTTAGAAAAGCAATGTTAACAATCTTCCCAATGGGACAGCTATGGAAAAATCATTCCTATCTATGTGCCTTTCTTTGAAATTCAAAAGTAACGTTTTTTACTTCCATATCATGCCTTCAATGGGGATTTATTTACAAAGTATTAGTATGAATTTGCTCTACATACATTCAGCAACATAAATTTTGGTGTTAAAAGATCACTTCTGGTCATTTTGACTCATTTTTTCACTGTACAAACCTAAAATCTTGTCTTGAAAATTTGATAGGTAATTCACTTTGAGGTAACGTATCTCACTAACGCCCCACTTGTCAGAGTGCTAACAAGTCTCAAAATGTTCTATATACCATGGACTATCAAACAGGCAATGTTTACAAAATTCCCAGTGAGGCAGGGATAGACAATTAATTTCTATATTAATAGTTTTCTTTAAAATTTAAGGGTAACGTATTTTACTGCAATATCATGACTCTTAAGATGACAAGATTTTTCAACAAATTCCATAAATGGACCCTACAGTTAATCAGTAACACAAATATATGTATAAGAAGTCAACTTTTTGTCATTTTAACTTCAATTTTTTGGGTACTCTTTTATAATTCATTTTCAAAATTTTGAGGGGTGTGCTACTTTAAAGTAACGTATCTTACAAAAGCCCCACTCGCCAGAGTGCTAACATGTCTCAAAATGTTCTACATACCATGGACTTTCAGAAAAATATGGTCTACAAATTCCCCCTGGGATGGGAACAAAACCCATTCTGGCTCATAGACTACTAAGTTGATTTCCAAATGATCATCCTACAGACTTACATCAGGGCCCAAGGTTATAAAAGTTTTCTCAGGCTCAGGCTCAATTTTCCCAAATTTCAATTTGAGATTAAAACCGTATTTCTTTTTTATTACACATTTTAATGTTTAAACATATAAGATAATATTAATAAGTTGTTATAAATAACAACTTATTAATATTATCTTTTATTTTCATACATTTATTTTAATTTAAAATATGAGAAAATTGAGCCTGAGCCTGAGAAAAGTTTTATAACCTTGGGCCCAGATACTTTGAGAGCCCTGACCACTTATTTGTGAGCCTCAGACTCACAACACCTGTTGGAACTTGAGTGTTCAAACCCTAGAAATCCTGGATACGCCATTAGTTGACATATATCTTTACTTGATTAGATGAGCTAGTATATGAGAACACCTGGCTGTCCCCTGTGGCTATCTGTAGGGCTTCTTTCCCTGTTACTGGTGTGCCCTGGTAGGTCAGTGTAGAACTACAAAGGAGAAATATAGGAGCTGTCATGAGGTTTTGTTTTAGACAAGCTGACCTTAACCGAGTCTAAAGTAGAAATGTTATTAGGAGAGCCTTTATGAGCTTAGTATCTTTTCTATTTTAGACTGGCCCTGTATTTAGGATAACAAAAACTGTGAAAACTGTTTTGTGGGTTTGGTGCAAGACTGTAGTAAGTGTATATACAATGTATATACACTTACTACAGTCTTGCATCGAATCCGCGGTTTGCAGAGTTTTGAAATCCTGATAGCAGGGTTGGTGAAGACCCCTTTGCCTCAAACAAAAGCAATAATTTAACATTCAGCAGGGTATAATATGCAAAAAGTTTACCTCATTTTGACATCCTGATCACAGGGCTGGTAAACACTTTCCTGTTTTACAAAATTTTGGACCTATCCAAATTCAAAGGTTTTGCAGAAGAAAATTTAAAGTGGATTTAATTTGAAAAATAACCATTCTGTATGGTAGAAAATAGTGTGGATAAAGAAAAAAATGATTGTCAGAAGCAATTTCTTCTTTTCACAATGTTTTCTCAATCATAGAATCACAGGCACGTAAAAAGCTGGGATTAAACAGCATAGGTTTAAGATGAGTTTATCTCAAACAAAATAGAGTAACATTCTTTTTCTCAAATAAACACTAGTTTTACATGTTAAAACCCATCTTAAGAGCACCCAAATGATAAAAGTACGGCAATTATGTGCATTAGATAATGTCGTGATGACATCAATCAGAATGTGATGTCATATATTTGTAAGACATGGTAGATCTTTCATGACTGTGTATTATAAAAAATAAGGGTCGCTAAGGACAAAACCCAGAGCTTGCAAAACTTTTTTTCAAAACTGGAATAAAAATAACATTATTTTCCACCATTTTTTTCTAATGTGATGTTTTAACCAATTCCTTGCATGTAAAACATTGGTATTACTTTAACATTTTTTAAAGTACCAAATCCTGCCAAGTGGGTTTTGGTTCTTTAGAAAATATTTAAATCTGCCACAAGATATGATTGATGATGATTTTGATTTATCACTGATAGTTACTTTAATTCCAAAGAATGTTTAAAAAGTTTTTTTAGGAAAAAATCCTGAGAAGAGATTTAGTGAAATCATTTTTTGACTGAATTGAATAATAAGCCTGTGTGTGAGAATTTCAACAATTTCAAATATGCGCAAAGAAAAGACTCTGACCAGCCTGTGCTTCCGCACAGTCTAACCAGTCCTTTCAAAATGTGCTTAGTACATATATAAGGTCTCAAAGTATCTGTAGACCATCAGGTAACTTTATATTTACAGCAAGTGACTGACAGCTCAATGTTAACAACCCAGAACATTTCAAATTGTTGGAATGTCATGCACAGGCTCAACTAAAAGTGACTTTTTAGGTTATTTTCATTCAAACTACAGGATTGGTCACTATTTTCATCTTTTATCTGAACCTTTGGCTTGTTTGAATTGTCCTACTAACCAGAAAATCAAATAATTGTAGCCTTACCTGATAATACCAAAGTCTATAGACACCTGTACAGTACAATTATCTACACATGTAACAGAAGATGAAGTGACAAGGCTGTTACAGTTCTGTGTACACAGCTGGTTCCCTAACTGTGTATTGAATGTGTTCAAATTAGTCTGTACTACTGATATAGGCATCCTTCATCGTGTCACAGTTTACACGTGTTGTACCAGAGATAACCACCAAAATATCACTTGTAATGTCAGAGGCAGCTGAAATCAAATTTAGACATAAGCCTTTGTATGACATGTCAAACAATTTCGCATGTGCGTAATGCCCAATCATTGAGCAGCCTGAACAATGCAATAAAAACAAAAGGACCATGAGGATGAAGATATAGGGGATAATCGCTTGTTTCAGTGTAAGATCGATTTATATTTCATTGAGTGAACAAGAAAAGCTATATTTTCACGAGTGGCAGAGCCACGAGTGAAAATATAGCTTTTGTTGTTCATGAAATGAAATATTTATCGATCTTACACGAAAAACAAACGATTATTCTATTTCTTTAATGCAACAAGAGCTTCGCAGAGCGGCGCATATACGCCCGAAGGGGCTTGTCAGTAACCTTGGCTTGTCAGTAACGTGAGCTTGAATGATAGCTAAAAATATTGCAAACAGACAGACAGACATCTAGTGCCATAACATTTAAATATGAAAATATATTTAGCCCTAAGCACAAAAAGACAAGAGTCATTATGGCAAGTTTCCTTTCATTCCCATCCAAAATGTAGGAGAAAATGAGCCGACAAAAAATTTTGTTTTTCATCAACTCAAGGGCAGATAATCCAAGATAACTTTAGAATGACTGGAGCATTTTGAATTGAAAAGTCTTATGCAAAACTAGACATCATAGAGAGTAATTGTGTCTAGTTTCAGCTCATTTCAATTGATAGTTAAGGAGGAGTTGCACACAAAATACAATGATTTTTGTTTAATTCAAGGGCAGATAATTCAAGATTTCTCAGGATTGACAGGAGCATTTTGAATTTCAAAGGTCTTATACACAACTAGACATCATAGGGAGTAAATGTGTCTAGTTTCAGCTCATTCCAATTGATAGATTAGGAGGAGTTGCGCACCCAAAAAAAAGTGATTTTCGTTAAATTCAAGGGCAGATAATTCAAGATTTCTCAGGATTGACAGGAGCGATTTGAATTTCAAAGGTCCTATGCATAACTAGACATCAAAGGGAGTAATTGTGTGTAGTTTCAGCTTATTCCCATTGATAGTTTAGGAGGTGTTGCGCACACAAAAAACAGTGATTTTTGTTATATTCAAGGGCAGATAATTCAAGATTTCTCAGGAATGACTGGAGCGATTTCAATTTCAAAGGTCTTATGCACAACTAGACATCATAGGGAGTAATTGTGTGTAGTTTCAGCTTATTCCCATTGATAATTTAGGAGGAGTTGCGCACACAAAAAACAGTGATTTTTGTTATATTCAAGGGCAGATAATTCAAGATTTCTCAGGAATGACAGGAGCGATTTTAATTTCAAAGGTCTTATGCACAACTAGACATCATAGGGAGTAATTGTGTGAAAGTTCAGCTTATTCCCATTGGTAGTTTAGGAGGAGTCGCGCACACAAAAAATTGCCAACGGACGGACAGACGGACGGACAGACAGACAGACGGACAGACGGACGGACGACCGAGGCCATAACATAATACGACCCTTCGGGCGTATAAAAAAGAGACAAAATGGGAAATTTCTAAGACATATCTTTGCAAAGCGCGTCATTTTGCGCGTGATTGCTTTGCAACGTTCATTGTGACGTCACTTATTTCGCCCCGCATAGATGACGTCAGATAGGATGAAATGCACAAAAGCAGGGTATAAGTTTTTGATAATTTCACTGCTTTTGCGATGAGATTATCAAGTGATAATCTACCGTTATTTCTAGATAAACCACCGAAATGCATTAAAGAAATTTCCTCTCTGTAAAGAGCATAGTGAAGACTCCGGCCAGACTCTGCAGATGCACAGACTGGCCAGAGGCTCAGCTTTGAGCACATATGAATTGTGGGAAATATGACACATAACCTCATTTGATTTTTCTGATCCATTAGGGTTTTACACTTTTAACATAATTGTAGTTTATTGTGATGACTGATGCACCTACCCCTGACTTCCTGTATTTTGTCACACCGGTTAAAACACATTTCATCTAAGCCACCAACTGCTCATCCCAGTAAGTTGTACTACTTACTTATCACACACCCATTGGCAGCACAGAAGTAGCTTATATTAGAATAGCTGATCCAGATTTCAAATTGAAATTTGAATTCCCAGGATTGAATGACCCAGTGAGTAAACCAATCTTGCTTCATAGCATAGTGTTTTTTTGACTAAAAAAGGAAGCTTTGTGTTTTTGAAATTCAGTCACTCCTTTTATTTGGAGCTCTGGTCTTACACTTGAATAAATTATACGACGAGAGCTGTTTAATGAGTGACCCAAAATAAACCCTTATTCTTTTGTATTTTGAAGCAATCATTTTGCATTATTATTCAACTGGCAGAGTGTGGCTAAGTCATGATACAGTTAGGCCACATTCGGAACATCACTCGGTCATTTCCGTAAACTACAACATAACTCGGATGTATGTAAGGCGGATGGGTATGTAACGAAATCGTGCATTTTGTTAGGCAGAAAAAGTGTAAGAAAAACTAGCACTGTAGATTTACATTTTTACAGTATATAACGGTTGAAAAATCTTAATTTTTGAGAATGACGAATCATTCTCAAAAATTAAGATTTTTTTCAGCTGTTATTTAAGAATCTAAAGATATTAATATAAGGATTCGTTGAAGTCACGTCAGTGACTTAAACGAGTAGCGTTGGCGATGCCGAATGTTTTCACTCGAAGTTTCGAGGGCTAACGCCATTTTAACTGACGTCATCGAGTTTTTCCAATGTTTTTCCGTAATTTTTAAAAATAGTCCGTCTATGTACATCTGAGGTTGATTGTGAGATTGGCCGAGTGGTGTTCCGAATGAGTTAGGCCAGTTTAATTTGCAATAAGCTGAAGTTACAGGGTTTGGTTGCCTACCTTTGATTTAAAGAAATGTTGATTATCTATGTAAATAGGTAAATATAAATGAAAGCTGATTTACCTTAACCTTTAATGCAAAAAACTGATACATAGGCTCCGCCCTTCCAGGGCAATAATCTTGGATAATACCCTTATTTGTGACATTAAACCAGTCTGATCCATTTTTCCCACAATCATCTTTGTCTATACTGTCTGCCAAAGCTAAGTGCACTTCAGGAATATTGCATGAACTGTAAGGTTATGTTTAACTAGAGCTGGAGCCTGAGCTCATGAGTAAGAATCTTGAAACCTTTTGGGGACAGAGTTTAATTGTGACTTTGACCCCAACCTTTCGGCCTCTTGATCCAAACCTGATAGGACACTTCCTTTGGTCATGGGCATCAAATGTATAAAGTAACATGCTTGTAGATCAATTGGTTCTTGAGTTAGAGTCTGGACATGAAAAACAGACAGACAGACAGATAGACATGGTGAAACCAATTTACCTCCTATACTTTTTAGGTAGGGGATATATAATACATACTCAGTGTTTTGTATGAAAAAAATATCTAAGGAAGTTGAGAGAATTGCTTATTGTCAAGGGATTGCCGAGACAATTATCAATTCTCCAAACAGAGTTAGATGTTTTTTTCATACAATACACTAAGTATGTATTATATTTACCCTATAACCTCTATTTGTCTTGTTTTTGTCGATGTTTCTAACTGAAATGCAAGTTTCTAAAAATAACTGCATAATATCATTGTTCTAAAAATGACTATGTGATATCATAAACAAGAGGGCCATTGGCCCTAAAGCGCTCACCTGATGCATGGCTTAACAAAAGTCAAAGGGATCAAGAAGAAAACATTTCAGTTAAAAATGTTGCCTCTAAAGTACTAAAAACGTTTTTGACCCTCTATCAAACTTGTGTAAGATTTCAAGGCAATTTCAAACTTGACCTAGGTTTCATACAAACATTCTGATCAAGTTTCAAGATATTTGAGTAAATATGTTATGTTTTTAAGATTTGACCCCTTGACCCAAATTGTAACCCCACTTGACCCAATTTTGAACTTGACTGAGATTTGATGGAGACAAACATTCTGACCAAGTTTCAAGACATTTATGTCCTCTAGAGTGCACACAAGGTTTTTCTAAGATTTGACCCCCTGACCCCATTTTTGACCCCATGTTACCCGATTTTGAACTTGACCAAAATTTGATGGAGACAAACATTCTGACCAAGATTCAAGACATTTGGACCAAAAATATGGCCTTTAGAGTGCACACAAGGTATTTCTTAGATTTGACCCTTTGACCCGATTATTGACCCCACTTGACCCAATTTCAAACTTGACCAAAATTTGATGGAGACAAACATTCTAAACAAGTTTCAAGACATTTGGACAAAAGATATGGCCTCTAGAGTGCAAACAAGGTTTTTCTCAGATTTGACCCCTTGACCCCATTTTTGATCCCACTTGACCCAATTTCAAAGTTGCCTTAGATTTCATGGAGGCAAACATTCCGACCAAGTTTCAAGACATTTGGGCCAGAAATATAGCCTCTAGAGGACAAACAAGGTTTTTCTAAGATTTGACCCTTTGACCCCATTTTTGACCCTAATTGACCCAATTTCAAACTTGACCGAGATTTGATCGAGACAAAAATTTTGACCAAGTTTGTGGACATTTGGACCAAAAATATGGCCTCTGGAGTGCACACAATGTTTTTCTAAGACTTGATCCCTTGACCCCATTTTTGACCCCACTTGACCTAATTTCAATCTTGACCAAGATTTGATGTAGACAAACATTCTGACCAAGTTTGAAGATATTTTGTCCAAACATATGGCCTCTAGAGTGCACACAAGGATTTTTTGAGATTTGACCCATTGACCCCGTTTTTTACCCCACTAGACCCAATTTCAAACTTGACTGAGATTTGATGGAGACAAACATTCTGACCATGATTCAAGACATTTTAGCCAAAAAATGTGGCCTCTAGAGTGCTCATAAGGTTTTTATAAGATTTAACCCTTTGACCTTATTTTTGACCCCACGTGACCCAATTTTGAACTGGATTGAGATTTGATGCAGATAAACATTCTGACCAAGGTCTCAAGACTTTTGGACCAAAAATATAGCCTCTAGAGTACACACAAGGTTTTTCTAAGATATGACCCCTTGACCCCATTTTTGAACCTAATTGACCCAATGTTGTACTTAAACATTCTGACCAAGTTTCAAGACGCTTAGACCAAAAATATTGTCTCTAGAGTGCACACAAGGTTTTCTAAGATTTAACCCCTTGACCCCATTTTTGACCCCACTGGACCCAATTTCAAGTGTGACTGAGATTTGATGGAGACAAACATTCTGACCATGATTCAAGACATTTGGGCCAAAAAATGTGACCTCTAGAGTGCACACAAGGTTTTTCTAAGATTTGACCCCTTGAACCCATTTTTGACCCCACTTGACCTAATTTCAATCTTGACCAAGATTTGATGTAGACAAACATTCTGACCAAGTTTGAAGATATTTTGTCCAAACATATGGCCTCTAGAGTGCACACAAGGATTTTTTGAGATTTGACCCATTGACCCCGTTTTTTACCCCACTAGACCCAATTTCAAACTTGACTGAGATTTGATGGAGACAAACATTCTGCCCATGATTCAAGACATTTTAGCCAAAAAATGTGGCCTCTAGAGTGCTCATAAGGTTTTTTTTTAAGATTTAACCCTTTGACCTTATTTTTGACCCCACGTGACCCAATTTTGAACTGGATTGAGATTTGATGCAGATAAACATTCTGACCAAGGTCTCAAGACTTTTGGACCAAAAATATAGCCTCTAGAGTACACACAAGGTTTTTTCTAAGATATGACCCCTTGACCCCATTTTTGAACTTAATTGACCCAATGTTGTACTTGACCAAGATTTGATGGAGACAAACACTCTGGCCAAGTTTCAAGACGCTTGGACCAAAAATATTGCCTCTAGAGTGCACACAAGGTTTTCTAAGATTTGACTCCTTGACCCCATTTTTGACCCCACTCGACCCAATTTCAAGTGTGACTGAGATTTGATGGAGACAAACATTCTGACCATGATTCAAGACATTTGGGCCAAAAATGTGACCTCTTGAGTGCACACAAAGTTTTTCTAAGATTTGACCCCTTGATCCCATTTTTGACCCCACTTGACCCGATTTCGAACTTGACCGAGATTTGATGGAGACAAACATTCTGACCAAGTTTCAAAATGTTAAGACCATAAATATGGCCTCTGGAGTGCACACAAGGTTTTTCTAAGATTTGACCCCTTGACCCCATTTTTGACCCCACTTGACCCAATTTCGAACTTGACTGAGATTTGATGGAGACAAACATTCTGACCAAGTTTCAGTACATTTGGACAAAAAATGTGACCTCTAGAGTGCACTCATGATGTTAACGGACAACTGGACGCCGGACACAGCTTGATCACAATAGCTCACCTTGAGCACTTAGTGCTCAGGTGAGCTAAAAAGATTGTTACATTGAAAGAGTCTTGCTAAAGCAAGCCTGACCTCTCAGAATAAGCCTTTCACTTTCTGTTTGGAGATTTTAAGCCATCTAGAGATTAAAATTGTATTTGAAGTTGTGATAAGAGAGATATAACCAAAATATTGTTGTTTTACTTGCTTTGCTGGACGATCACTGTTTTTACATAACAGGCTTATCTGGCTCTAAAAGTAAAGAAGTGAGTCATTTAAAGATGGTGCCAGATGTTGGAGATGGTAAGTCCCGAAAGGACAATGCCTTTTACAACGGATTGTCTTATGAAGTCTGCCTTATGGTGCCCTAAAGCATTATGATGTTGTTCCTCCACAAATTTAACCATTATTCATTTCAAATGTCTTCAATGATATTTATTTCTAAAGCCAATTAAGAAATGGCATTTCGTTCAGAACATAATGCAGAACTATCGAATGCTGCTAGAGAAGGTCAATTTCTCCGAAATTTGACATTGAGATCATTATGCAAGAACGCTACCAAGTAATGCATTGAAAATGGTGTGAATTTCTGGAGTCACAATTATTGTTCATAAAAAAACATCAGTCGTCAAACTTTTAGTCATAATAAGGAAAAAACGATAGGTTGATAGGTGTTTTAGAACTATTTTTGAAGAGTATATAAATGCAGGCAATATTTTAGAGTTATTTTTACCTCTATTATACACCCTGAATGTACAAACTGCAGCATTATTCTGGGCATCAAACACAGCATAGCTAACTCCATAAACACCCCACACTATCAGGGTACCTGAAATGACAAACAGACTGCAGGTTAACTCATACAAGTCTTCCTACTTTTTACTTAACAAATGTGGGAAGAACTTTTGCTGAACTGGATGACATTTCATAAAATTGGCAAATTGCCAAAGATATATAGATCAAATTCTGCATGATGACGGTTAATTTAGGATTAATTCACATTTTTTAGGGCATTCACAATTACAGAGACTTCGAAAAATAGTTTAACGAGGGCGTTAAACCATTTAATGGGTCTCTGCAAATGTTAACACTCAAAAAAGCGTGAATTGAGATAAAAATAAAGACTATAGTATTTATCAAACTGAGGTTTCAAAACAATTCAAAGGAACACTTTAAAACTAGCGCTAAACAAACTAATGTACCAGAAAATTTGTGTAATGAACTGCATCATCACTTTTGTTTATACTGATGTTGCTTGGTTAATCTACGATGTCACAAATTTAACACTGGAATAGGATCAACATCTATATTTATACTCTATATCAATGTTAGACAAAAAAACTGATAAGGTGTATAGGCCCAGACTGAGGATATTTAAGTGAAGAAAGCCAGGCGTAAACAGTTGTGAATGTACTTAATAATTCACGCTTTTTTATACGCCCGTCGAAGACGGGACGTATTATGGAATCACCCGTGGCGTCCGGCGTCCGGTTGTCCGGGCGTCCGGGTGTCCGGGCGTCCGGGCGTCCGGCGGCGTCCACTTCTTTGTCCGGAGCATAACTCTGTCACTTGAAGTCCGATTGACTTCAAACTTGGCAATTATATTCTTCTCATCATTGCGGAGTGCAGTGCACAAGAACCATAACTCTACCTGGCCTATTTTTTGAGTTATTGCCCTTTGTTGTTTTTCAGACTTAATTCTTGTCCGGAGTATATCTCTTAAAGTATTATAGCTAGGATCATGAAACTTCATGGGTGTATAGACCTCACCAAGGGGGAGTGCAGTGCACAAGAACCATAACTCTACCTGGCCTATTTTTTGAGTTATTGCCCTTTGTTGTTTTTCATACTAGAATCTTGTCCGGAGTATATCTCTTAAAGTATAATAGCTAGGATCATGAAACTTCATGGGTGTATAGATCTCACCAAGGGGGAGTGCAGTGCACAAGAACCATAACTCTACCTGGCCTATTTTTTGAGTTATTGCCCTTTGTTGTTTTTCATACTAGAATATTGTCCGGAGTATATCTCTTAAAGTATAATAGCTAGGATCATGAAACTTCATGGGTGTATAGATCTCACCAAGGGGGAGTGCAGTGCACAAGAACCATAACTCTACCTGGCCTATTTTTTGAGTTATTGCCCTTTGTTGTTTTTCAGAATTGAATCTTGTCCGGAGTATATCTGTAAAAGTATTATAGCTAGAATCATGAAACTTCATGGGTGTATAGATCTCACCAAGGGGAGGTGCAGTGCACAAGAACCATAACTCTACCTGGCCTATTTTTTGAGTTATTGCCCTTTGTTGTTTTTCAGACTTGAATCTTGTCCGGAGTATATCTCTACAAGTATAATAGCTAGGATCATGAAACTGCATGGGTGTATAGATCTAACCAAGGGGTAGTGCAGTGTACAATAACCATAATTCTACCTGGCCAATTTTTGAGTTATTGCCCTTTGTCGTTTTTCAGACTTGAATCTTGTCCGGAGTATATCTGTTAAAGTATAATAGCTAGGATAATAAACTACATGGGTGCAAAAAATATTCATTCAAAATAACCTCAGTTCTATTCAAACCCCCAGTTAATACTAAGCAGTGTGACGGGCGTATCTTGTGACAATTTGGCACCTTGTTCCCTTAATGGTTGGGTTTTGTCAATTAACGTATGGCGAAAACGACCCAAAAACAAATGTTATGCAATAATTACATTTTAATCAAGCATTAGATGGAATGTTTTACCTGTTATCCTATATTGAAAGGAGGTTTATACAAAGATCAGCATGCACATTTGTGCAGTCTGATCTTTGACTATAACACCTGATCTTCCTTTTCAAGACTTCACAGACCAACCAGAGGCTTCCAAATCCACGCTAGCCGAGTGTTTTTTTTTATCAATCTCAGAGTGTTTTGAATGATTCAGAGCGTTATCAGGGTGGGTGTTTGGAGTGCAACAAATGGAGCACTGAGCGAGTAAATAAGAATGATCTATAGTGAAATGAATGTTAATCCCATGATGTTCTAAACTGTAACTTTCATCTCACACTATTTTCTCCACCTACCACTACTCATTGTAGATATATATGAAGCATCAGCAGCGAAGGTTGGAGCAGGACATGTTGGTGCTTCTAGTCTAGTAGTCACACTTAATACATCTCCTGGACAGGTCAATATCTCTGGAAAACTTGTCTCTGTAATAAACAACAGAATATTCTCTTACTCAATTAAGAAAAGAGAGAAAGAAGTTATCAAAAAGGCCCCTTTTTCTGTGTTTTCAAATAAGAAGATACAATTTTCAATAGGGTTCATCCCGTGAAGAGACAAATATTCCATTAAAGCTTCTTAAGGAGTGTATCCATTGTGACCACTTCTGTGTTTTCAAATCATCATATCATGACACATTTCATGAAGTTTGGGCCATATTTGTTGCCATATGAACAACTAAGAAAAACAAGATGTGTTCGTGAAACACAATGCCCCCGTAACAGCACTTTTTTCAAAATGTTGACCTTGACAGATGACCTTGACCTTGTCACATGACCTTGAACTTGATACCTTAAGATGTACATAACTGAGATCTTTCATCATACCAACTATGAGACAGGGTATATATAATAAGCTTGAATAAACTGAACAATGAAATTTTTTGGTTATGTTTTTAAGAAGTTTGACCTTGAGAGATGACCTTGACAGTGTCACATGACCTCGACTTTGGTATCAGCAGATGCCGCTCATTAAGATCTATCATCATCCAAAATATGAGCCTTGTATCTTAAATAGGCTTGAAAATATTGGCAATGATAAGTTTTTTGGAGTTATTGGACATTGACAGATGACCTTAACCTTGTAACATGACCTTGACTTTGGTATTGTCAGATGCCGCTCATTAAGATCCATCATCATGCCAAATATGAGCCTTGTCTCTTGAATAGGCTTGAAGATATTGGCAATGTTAAGTTTTTTGGTTAACTTTTTGAATTATTTGACCTTGACAGATGACCTTGACCTTGTCACATGACCTTGACTTTGGTATCAGCAGATCAAAGAATTATGATAACAACCTAGTGATGTGAAAAAGCCTATAGATTAAGTCTATTCTATTAATAATCAAGAAAACAAAGCAATGATCATTTATCCTTTTTAAATTTCCAACTTTTTTACTGATGATAATGGAAAGCTGGTAAAATTAGATATCAACTCGACTTTGTAGAAAGAAAAAAAGTAAAACAACCAGTAGCTTTTAGATATTTCCTTCTTCTCCATCATGTTTTCTAAAAAGATCATTGGATATTAGAACATCAGACTGCACCGGTTTATTCTGAATCACTGCTGTTAATTCTACTTATAATTACAGGCTTACTATTATAAATGATTTTGGCATGAAAGAGCCTCTCTTTTTCTTGTTACACTGATTCCAGAATATCAGAGTTTATTCTAGGATTTCAAACATGTGGGGGATTTCAGCACAAAAATTGACGCAATTCAGAAATTGGGTAATTCATGCTCTTTGGTTATAGTAAGAAAAATCCCTCACAAATCAAAAAAAAAAAAAAAAAAAAAAAAGTGAGACAATCCGAAATCCCCCTGCCCAGAATAAACATGAATATTCTTCATTAGGGAAGGTAAAAACAAACATAAGCCTGTATATTAATTCAGTCTGATCTTAGTATATACCACCCAATTTCCTTTTAAATCCTGAAAAATTTCAAACATATTTTTCAAGTGACATTGTAACTCACAATCAGTGCTTTAAGCACCTTGATTAAAATGTAACTTTAATGTAATTTTAACTAAGTTTTTAATTGCACATGATAAGGTAAATAGGCTGAGGATAAAGTTATAATAGTCACTTACTTAAACCCCAAAATAGTTTTCTGAAGTAATCCTAGTGGCAAAATGAAAGTTCCATCTACTGGCGAGGGAGAACGACGCATTCTTTGAGTGTGTGTGTGTATTTCCGTTTATTTATTGTCGCTACCGTAGCACATGCCCATATCAGCGACGCCCCCAGAAGACGGTTAGTTGTTACGGGTGAAAGTGCAAGGATATATGACGTAACTACTGCTGAGATCGGCCATGGTTCTTTAAAGTGCTCAATGTAAAGCACCGTCTCACGGGGCCTCGGTTTAACGTCTCATCCGAATTAGTTTTTATTAGTTTTCCAGCCCGGGAATCGAACCCACGCCGTCGAACTTCAATGGTTTGAAAGTCCGGTGCTCTACCAACTGAGCTAATCGGACTGGTAACGCATTCTTTGAGAATGAGTAAGTGCATCAAATTCGGGAAAATTATAACCTGGATGCCAGACTGTCCACTCCAAATGCATGTTATCTTCACACCTTCACTGCATACGCCGGTTTGGGGTGTTGACTGGAATGTGTACGTACTACATGTCAAATTTTCTCATAACATACCTTTGGAATACCTTTGGAATACTGGGAAATATATAAGCCCTTTTGGCTTGTCATTCCCCTCGGTTTCTGGTTTCCCGTAGTCTTCCGATTGGTCATGTTTCATGTATTTTACTAATAGATATCACTTGTGTCGAAACGTTTCTCGATCCACAATTTGTCAAGCTTTGTTTTGAATGAGTTCACTGAGTCCGAGCACAAAACATCATTTGGTAGCTGATTCCAAGTGTTAATAACACGGTGAGAGAAAGAGTTTGATCTTACTGACTTATTAGCACGTGGTTTTTGAACCTTGTACATGTTTCCCTATAGCTCATGAGGGTTTGTAGACAAAGTGAACATTCTGGTAAAATCGTAGTCATCTACCTTATGTATCATCATGTAAACCTGGATCATATCCTCTCTTTGACGTCTGTAGTCTAATGTTGGTAAATTCAGTTCATGTAGACGAGTGTTGTAGGGTAAATCTTTCAGCGTGGGTACAATTTTAGTTGCACGTCTTCGTACATTTTCAATAATGCGTTTACACTTTTTGGTTGTAGGGCAGTAAATGCTGTTGCCATAGTCGAGATTTGGTCTTATTAGAGATTTATATAAAACCAAGAAGAGACCTTTGTCCATGTACACAAAATTACGCTTTATAAGTCCTGTGATACGGTTAGCCTTATTTGCAGCAGTGCTGATATGTTCATCAAATTTTAACCTTTCTGCGAATTGTATCCCAATGTCTTTTTCTGAATGATCAGTTTGTTTTGTTGAAACAGTACCATCTGGAGCAGACATCTCATATTCTGGATCAAAGTTCTGTTTACCAAACTGCACAATTTTGCACTTTTCAGTATTGAATCGAAGTAGCCAGTCTTTACTCCAGTTGCAGAAGGAAGAAATATCTTCTTGTAACATGCAGTGACTGGGAAAGGCTTGCGGCATGCGCCATAGTCACATTAAAATCCACAAATGTCACATTGATTTCACTATGGAATGCTTCCTTGTCCCATTCAATTTTTGTTACCAAAAGAGTACAAAACGTCAGGGGACAAATCTATCTTAATCTCAAAATGGTTAGACATGAATTAAAGTTATCAAATAATAATTCTAAATAATCTTGGATTACACAAAATATTTAATCACATATAGTTAAAAGATGTGGCAACCCCTGAATTAGCTCATTCCAATTTCAATGCAAGCCTAGCGTCGGCGATCGTCACTTGACAGGTGGTTTGCCTGTTTAATTAAACAAATTTGACTATGAAATGAAAAAATATCCATAATGATTGGACTTCTACTTGCATATTTTGGCAGGAAATACACAGACAATTTCTGTTAAGTCAAAAAAAGAGCAAGAAGAAACTATCTTGTTGAATTGTCATCAGTTTTCGCGTCGAAAGTGTTGATATTTTAATTTGAGGAAAGGATGCATGCTAAAAGTAGGATACAAAATCAAACCATATTACATGAATTTTCAATTACTTTATCTTCATTTTCAAAAAAAAAAAAAAACAAAAAAAAACCCCGCAAATTATGAAATGGCTGAAAAGAAATTGAATGCTACCAGGAAGAAGTTTGAAATTTCATGTCATCAAACTTCTAAAACATAAATGCCTTATGTAATCAAAGATGCATATAAATGCGTGGTAAATAAAATGAAAGAAATTCTAATATGTGTCTTGTGGGATAGAGGGGATATTCATTGTTTCATACCATCATGAAAGAAATCAATTGTAGAAATTCCCTTTCAGTTTAGCAAAGAAAAGAAAGTGTGAAGCCTGTATATATTTATAGATGGATATGTTTAATGCCTAAAACAGCACATTTTTTCAAACAGACAAAACTTATAAAACCACAAGGCCTTTCAAAAATTGAAATTTGTCATATTGATTTTCAAAATGTCACATTAAGTTTGCAAACTGAAGGAACATTGTCCCATTGCAAATAATTCTTTCCCGATCACTGAACATGTCGTGGTCATTTTGAGATGAAATAACTCTGTACAGCTTAGTGTCGTCTGCAAAGAGGCGACAAGTACTACTAACACAATCAGGCATGTCATTGATGAACAGAACAAAAAGGACTGGACCGAGTATAGAGCCCTGTGGCACACCGGACTTGACATCTGTCCAATTGGATTTGCAACCATTTAGTACTACTCTCTGTTGCCTGTCACTAAGAAAACTGCTGATCCAACTCAATAGGTTACCGGATACACCATAAGCCTGAAGTTTTGCTAGAAGTCGTTTGTGTGGCACTGTATCAAAAGCTTTGGCAAAATCAAAATACACTGTGTCAACTTGGCAATTGTCATCCAAAGCTAATGTCCAGTCTTCCAATACATCAAGAAGTTGAAAATTGTACTGCGATGCTGGCGAAAGCCGTACTGACTGTCCAATAATAATGAATGTTTTTTTAAGTGATTGAATATTGTAACTTTTACATGTTTTTTGAGTAGTTTACATACCACAGAGGTTAATGACACAGGTCTTTAATTACCTGGATTACACTTTGGACCTTTTTTGTAGATACAAGTTACATTTGCTTTTTTCCAGTCATTTGGAATTGAGCATTTCAAGTCCGAATGGTGGCATTCTATGATGTGAAATTATCGTGCACTGTGAAAGTGTCAGTATATTCAGTGTACTTGCACAGCAAACTCATCCTTTGAGTGTTGCTCTTCGATTAATTAACCGTACAACGATTTTTGTTACCGTTTTTTGACCGATAACCTATATCGCCATTGAACATGGCGGTATCGAACGCAAGGGAAATAACCCAAATCAATAAGAAAGCTATATATCTTCCTTTTAAAACTCCATTTTTCCTGTCCATTATTGCTTTATTTCTTTTTGTTTAATATAGGGGTGTATTTTTTGGCTATTTCATTTCATAATAACGATGTAATTATGGGTTCCATACCTGTTTAGGCACATACAGATAAAAATATAAAAAAAAATAAAATTCGTTTAAATTTCTTCCGATTGATTGAGGTGTAAGTGGATCCTTGACTGGGTTACTGTCCCTAGATCTATCGATACTCTCACAGACATCGGGGTACCAGTTCAAGTGGATCCGCTCCGGTCTCAAATTACTTCCGAGGTCGTTGTACCCTAAAATAGTCCGGTTAGAAAAAATGGTGTGCTCCTTTTGACACATCGTTTAAATGTTTAAATAACAGTAAAGTGCTTGAAATGATGTTCAGCCAAGTGCCAGACCTCTGATACATTTCATGCATAGCTTTAAATGAATCTAAGTGGGATCTATTTTTTCTGAGAGCCTGACCTTTGATGGTGGTTCCCAAGAAAGGAAACTCTTTGTACCATGATAATTTTTAGGGTGGTTGTGCGCCATGAAAAATTGTGAGAAAATAAACCGCTCATGAATGCATGTTCTGGACATAGATTTCAAGAACAAAGAAATTTCTTCAAGACTTGCAAACTTTTATAGCCCAAACGACTTTTTTTTAGGAGCTATGTTTCACCTTGGTTACGAAGAAAACTTTTCATCGGACTAGATAGAGAAAACTTTTCTGCTAACTGGGAAGGAAATTTTTCATTTGGCTGTAATAAGAAAATTTTCACATTGGTTACGAAGAAATATTTTCATCTTGCCAGATAGAAAAAAAAAATCGCCTGACTGGGTAGAAAACTTTTCAATTGGCTGTAATTAGAATATTTTCACCTTGGTTACGAAGAAAATTTTTTCATCTGGCCTGGTAGGAAAAAATTCTTCCACCTAACTGGGGAGAAAATGTTTCAATTGGCTGTAATTAGAAATTTCTTCACCTTGCTTTGGAAGATATTTTTTCATCTGGCCTGGTAGGAAAATTTTCTACCTAACTGGGGACAAAAAATTTCTTGGTTACGAAGAAATTTCTTCATCTGGTGTGGCCGGGATATGTATAAGGGGTGTTTGTACTGCTTGCCGTACAAGCTAGCCTTAATAGCGACGTGGTAGAGCACTCGCTTTGGGATGTAGAGGTCCCGGGTTCGAATCCCATTGGAGTCGAATAATTAATTTTTCATCTGGCCAGGGAGGAATTCTTTTTACCTAACTGGGCAGAATTTTTTTTTCAATTGGCTGTAATTAGAAATGTTTCACCTTGGTTACGAAGAAAACTTTTCATCGGACTAGATAGAGAAAACTTTTCTGCTAACTGGGAAGGAAATTTTTCATTTGGCTGTAATAAGAAAATTTTCACATTGGTTACGAAGAAATATTTTCATCTTGCCAGATAGAAAAAAAAATAATCGCCTGACTGGGTAGAAAACTTTTCAATTGGCTGTAATTAGAATATTTTCACATTGGTTACGAAGAAAATTTTTTCATCTGGCCAGATAGAAAAAACAATATCACCTGACTGGGTAGAAAATGTTTCAATTGGCTGTAATTAGAAATTTCTTCACCTTGGTTACGAAGAAAAGTTTTTCATCTGGCCTGGTAGGAAAAAATTCTTCCACCTAACTGGGGAGAAAATGTTTCAATTGGCTGTAATTAGAAATTTCTATACCTTGCTTTGGAAGATATTTTTTCATCTGGCCTGGTAGGAAAATTTTCTACCTAACTGGGGACAAAAAATTTCTTGGTTACGAAGAAATTTCTTCATCTGGTGTGGCCGGGATATGTATAAGGGGTGTTTGTACTGCTTGCCGTACAAGCTAGCCTTAATAGCGACGTGGTAGAGCACTCGCTTTGGGATGTAGAGGTCCCGGGTTCGAATCCCATTGGAGTCGAATATTTAATTTTTCATCTGGCCAGGGAGGAATTCTTTTTACCTAACTGGGCAGAATTTTTTTTTTCAATTGGCTGTAATTAGAAATGTTTCACCTTGGTTACGAAGAAAACTTTTCATCGGACTAGATAGAGAAAACTTTTCTGCTAACTGGGAAGGAAATTTTTCATTTGGCTGTAATAAGAAAATTTTCAGATTGGTTAAGAAGAAATATTTTCATCTTGCCAGATAGAAAAAAAAATCGCCTGACTGGGTAGAAAACTTTTCAATTGGCTGTAATTAGAATATTTTCACATTGGTTACGAAGAAAATTTTTTCATCTGGCCAGATAGAAAAAAAAAATATCACCCGACTGGGTAGAAAATGTTTCAATTGGCTGTAATTAGAAATTTCTTCACCTTGGTTACGAAGAAAAATTTTTCATCTGGCCTGGTAGGAAAAAATTCTTCCACCTAACTGGGGAGAAAATGTTTCAATTGGCTGTAATTAGAAATTTCTTCACCTTGCTTTGGAAGATATTTTTTCATCTGGCCTGGTAGGAAAATTTTCTACCTAACTGGGGACAAAAAATTTCTTGGTTACGAAGAAATTTCTTCATCTGGTGTGGCCGGGATATGTATAAGGGGTGTTTGTACTGCTTGCCGTACAAGCTAGCCTTAATAGCGACGTGGTAGAGCACTCGCTTTGGGATGTAGAGGTCCCGGGTTCGAATCCCATTGGAGTCGAATATTTAATTTTTCATCTGGCCAGGGAGGAATTCTTTTTACCTAACTGGGCAGAATTTTTTTTTCAATTGGCTGTAATTAGAAATGTTTCACCTTGGTTACGAAGAAAACTTTTCATCGGACTAGATAGAGAAAACTTTTCTGCTAACTGGGAAGGAAATTTTTCATTTGGCTGTAATAAGAAAATTTTCACATTGGTTACGAAGAAATATTTTCATCTTGCCAGATAGAAAAAAAAAATTGCCTGACTGGGTAGAAAACTTTTCAATTGGCTGTAATTAGAATATTTTCACATTGGTTACGAAGAAAATTTTTTCATCTGGCCAGATAGAAAAAAAAATATCACCTGACTGGGTAGAAAATGTTTCAATTGGCTGTAATTAGAAATTTCTTCACCTTGGTTACGAAGAAAAATTTTTCATCTGGCCTGGTAGGAAAAAATTCTTCCACCTAACTGGGGAGAAAATGTTTCAATTGGCTGTAATTAGAAATTTCTTCACCTTGCTTTGGAAGATATTTTTTCATCTGGCCTGGTAGGAAAATTTTCTACCTAACTGGGGACAAAAAATTTCTTGGTTACGAAGAAATTTCTTCATCTGGTGTGGCCGGGATATGTATAAGGGGTGTTTGTACTGCTTGCCGTACAAGCTAGCCTTAATAGCGACGTGGTAGAGCACTCGCTTTGGGATGTAGAGGTCCCGGGTTCGAATCCCATTGGAGTCGAATATTTAATTTTTCATCTGGCCAGGGAGGAATTCTTTTTACCTAACTGGGCAGAATTTTTTTTTCAATTGGCTGTAATTAGAAATGTTTCACCTTGGTTACGAAGAAAACTTTTCATCGGACTAGATAGAGAAAACTTTTCTGCTAACTGGGAAGGAAATTTTTCATTTGGCTGTAATAAGAAAATTTTCACATTGGTTACGAAGAAATATTTTCATCTTGCCAGATAGAAAAAAAAAATCGCCTGACTGGGTAGAAAACTTTTCAATTGGCTGTAATTAGAATATTTTCACATTGGTTACGAAGAAAATGGTTCAATTGGCTGTAATTAGAAATTTCTTCACCTTGGTTACGAAGAAAAATTTTTCATCTGGCCTGGTAGGAAAAAATTCTTCCACCTAACTGGGGAGAAAATGTTTCAATTGGCTGTAATTAGAAATTTCTTCACCTTGCTTTGGAAGATATTTTTTCATCTGGCCTGGTAGGAAAATTTTCTACCTAACTGGGGACAAAAAATTTCTTGGTTACGAAGAAATTTCTTCATCTGGTGTGGCCGGGATATGTATAAGGGGTGTTTGTACTGCTTGCCGTACAAGCTAGCCTTAATAGCGACGTGGTAGAGCACTCGCTTTGGGATGTAGAGGTCCCGGGTTCGAATCCCATTGGAGTCGAATATTTAATTTTTCATCTGGCCAGGGAGGAATTCTTTTTACCTAACTGGGCAGATTTTTTTTTCAATTGGCTGTAATTAGAAATGTTTCACCTTGGTTACGAAGAAAACTTTTCATCGGACTAGATAGAGAAAACTTTTCTGCTAATTGGGAAGAAAATTTTTCATTTGGCTGTAATAAGAAAATTTTCACATTGGTTACGAAGAAATATTTTCATCTTGCCAGATAGAAAAAAAAAAATCGCTTGACTGGGTAGAAAACTTTTCAATTGGCTGTAATTAGAATATTTTCACATTGGTTACGAAGAAAATTTTTTCATCTGGCCAGATAGAAAAAAAAATATCACCTGACTGGGTAGAAAATGTTTCAATTGGCTGTAATTAGAAATTTCTTCACCTTGGTTACGAAGAAAAATTTTTCATCTGGCCTGGTAGGAAAAATTCTTCCACCTAACTGGGGAGAAAATGTTTCAATTGGCTGTAATTAGAAATTTCTTCACCTTGCTTTGGAAGATATTTTTTCATCTGGCCTGGTAGGAAAATTTTCTACCTAACTGGGGACAAAAAATTTCTTGGTTACGAAGAAATTTCTCCACTTGGGTGGCCGGGATATATATAAGGGGTGTTTGTACTGCTTGCCGTACAAGCTAGCCTTAATAGCGACGTGGTAGAGCACTCGCTTTGGGATGTAGAGGTCCCGGGTTCGAATCCCATTGGAGTCGAATATTTAATTTTTCATCTGGCCAGGGAGGAATTCTTTTTACCTAACTGGGCAGATTTTTTTTTTCAATTGGCTGTAATTAGAAATGCTTCACCTTGGTTACGAAGAAAACTTTTCATCGGACTAGATAGAGAAAACTTTTCTGCTAACTGGGAAGGAAATTTTTCATTTGGTTGTAATAAGAAAATTTTCACATTGGTAACGAAGAAATATTTTCATCTTGCCAGATAGAAAAAAAAATCGCCTGACTGGGTAGAAAACTTTTCAATTGGCTGTAATTAGAATATTTTCACATTGGTTACGAAGAAATTTTTTTCATCTGGCCAGATAGAAAAAAAAATATCACCTGACTGGGTAGAAAATGTTTCAATTGGCTGTAATAAGAAATTTCTTCACCTTGGTTACGAAGAAAAATTTTTCATCTGGCCTGGTAGGAAAAATTCTTCCACCTAACTGGGGAGAAAATGTTTCAATTGGCTGTAATTAGAAATTTCTTCACCTTGCTTTGGAAGATATTTTTTCATCTGGCCTGGTAGGAAAATTTTCTACCTAACTGGGGACAAAAAATTTCTTGGTTACGAAGAAATTTCTTCATCTGGTGTGGCCGGGATATGTATAAGGGGTGTTTGTACTGCTTGCCGTACAAGCTAGCCTTAATAGCGACGTGGTAGAGCACTCGCTTTGGGAAGTAGAGGTCCCGGGTTCGAATCCCATTGGAGTCGAATATTTAATTTTTCATCTGGCCAGGGAGGAATTCTTTTTACCTAACTGGGCAGAATTTTTTTTTCAATTGGCTGTAATTAGAAATGTTTCACCTTGGTTACGAAGAAAACTTTTCATCGGACTAGATAGAGAAAACTTTTCTGCTAACTGGGAAGGAAATTTTTCATTTGGCTGTAATAAGAAAATTTTCACATTGGTTACGAAGAAATATTTTCATCTTGCCAGATAGAAAAAAAAAATCGCCTGACTGGGTAGAAAACTTTTCAATTGGCTGTAATTAGAATATTTTCACATTGGTTACGAAGAAAATTTTTTCATCTGGCCAGATAGAAAAAAAAATATCACCTGACTGGGTAGAAAATGTTTCAATTGGCTGTAATTAGAAATTTCTTCACCTTGGTTACGAAGAAAAATTTTTCATCTGGCCTGGTAGGAAAAAATTCTTCCACCTAACTGGGGAGAAAATGTTTCAATTGGCTGTAATTAGAAATTTCTTCACCTTGCTTTGGAAGATATTTTTTCATCTGGCCTGGTAGGAAAATTTTCTACCTAACTGGGGTAAAAAAATTTCTTGGTTACGAAGAAATTTCTTCATCTGGTGTGGCCGGGATATGTATAAGGGGTGTTTGTACTGCTTGCCGTACAAGCTAGCCTTAATAGCGACGTGGTAGAGCACTCGCTTTGGGATGTAGAGGTCCCGGGTTCGAATCCCATTGGAGTCGAATATTTAATTTTTCATCTGGCCAGGGAGGAATTCTTTTTACCTAACTGGGCAGATTTTTTTTTTTCAATTTGCTGTAATTAGAAATGTTTCACCTTGGTTACGAAGAAAACTTTTCATCGGACTAGATAGAGAAAACTTTTCTGCTAACTGGGAAGGAAATTTTTCATTTGGCTGTAATAAGAAAATTTTCACATTGGTTACGAAGAAATATTTTCATCTTGCCATATAGAAAAAAAAAATCGCCTGACTGGGTAGAAAACTTTTCAATTGGCTGTAATTAGAATATTTTCACATTGGTTACGAAGAAAATTTTTTCATCTGGTCAGATAGAAAAAAAAATATCACCTGACTGGGTAGAAAATGTTTCAATTGGCTGTAATTAGAAATTTCTTCACCTTGGTTACGAAGAAAAATTTTTCATCTGGCCTGGTAGGAAAAAATTCTTCCACCTAACTGGGGAGAAAATGTTTCAATTGGCTGTAATTAGAAATTTCTTCACCTTGCTTTGGAAGATATTTTTTCATCTGGCCTGGTAGGAAAATTTTCTACCTAACTGGGGACAAAAAATTTCTTGGTTACGAAGAAATTTCTTCATCTGGTGTGGCCGGGATATGTATAAGGGGTGTTTGTACTGCTTGCCGTACAAGCTAGCCTTAATAGCGACGTGGTAGAGCACTCGCTTTGGGATGTAGAGGTCCCGGGTTCGAATCCCATTGGAGTCGAATATTTAATTTTTCATCTGGCCAGGGAGGAATTCTTTTTACCTAACTGGGCAGAATTTTTTTTTCAATTGGCTGTAATTAGAAATGTTTCACCTTGGTTACGAAGAAAACTTTTCATCGGACTAGATAGAGAAAACTTTTCTGCTAACTGGGAAGGAAATTTTTCATTTGGCTGTAATAAGAAAATTTTCACATTGGTTACGAAGAAATATTTTCATCTTGCCAGATAGAAAAAAAAATCGCCTGACTGGGTAGAAAACTTTTCAATTGGCTGTAATTAGAATATTTTCACATTGGTTACGAAGAAAATTTTTTCATCTGGCCAGATAGAAAAAAAAATATCACCTGACTGGGTAGAAAATGTTTCAATTGGCTGTAATTAGAAATTTCTTCACCTTGGTTACGAAGAAAAATTTTTCATCTGGCCTGGTAGGAAAAATTCTTCCACCTAACTGGGGAGAAAATGTTTCAATTGGCTGTAATTAGAAATTTCTTCACCTTGCTTTGGAAGATATTTTTTCATCTGGCCTGGTAGGAAAATTTTCTACCTAACTGGGGACAAAAAATTTTTTGGTTACGAAGAAATTTCTCCACTTGGGTGGCCGGGATATATATAAGGGGTGTTTGTACTGCTTGCCGTACAAGCTAGCCTTAATAGCGACGTGGTAGAGCACTCGCTTTGGGATGTAGAGGTCCCGGGTTCGAATCCCATTGGAGTCGAATATTTAATTTTTCATCTGGCCAGGGAGGAATTCTTTTTACCTAACTGGGCAGATTTTTTTTTCAATTGGCTGTAATTAGAAATGTTTCACCTTGGTTACGAAGAAAACTTTTCATCGGACTAGATAGAGAAAACTTTTCTGCTAACTGGGAAGGAAATTTTTCATTTGGCTGTAATAAGAAAATTTTCACATTGGTTACGAAGAAATATTTTCATCTTGCCAGATAGAAAAAAAAATCGCCTGACTGGGTAGAAAACTTTTCAATTGGCTGTAATTAGAATATTTTCACATTGGTTACGAAGAAAATTTTTTCATCTGGCCAGATAGAAAAAAAATATCACCTGACTGGGTAGAAAATGTTTCAATTGGCTGTAATTAGAAATTTCTTCACCTTGGTTACGAAGAAAAATTTTTCATCTGGCCTGGTAGGAAAAATTCTTCCACCTAACTGGGGAGAAAATGTTTCAATTGGCTGTAATTAGAAATTTCTTCACCTTGCTTTGGAAGATATTTTTTCATCTGGCCTGGTAGGAAAATTTTCTACCTAACTGGGGACAAAAAATTTCTTGGTTACGAAGAAATTTCTCCACTTGGGTGGCCGGGATATATATAAGGGGTGTTTGTACTGCTTGCCGTACAAGCTAGCCTTAATAGCGACGTGGTAGAGCACTCGCTTTGGGATGTAGAGGTCCCGGGTTCGAATCCCATTGGAGGCGAATATTTAATTTTTCATCTGGCCAGGGAGGAATTCTTTTTACCTAACTGGGCAGAATTTTTTTTTCAATTGGCTGTAATTAGAAATGTTTCACCTTGGTTACGAAGAAAACTTTTCATCGGACTAGATAGAGAAAACTTTTCTGCTAACTGGGAAGGAAATTTTTCATTTGGTTGTAATAAGAAAATTTTCACATTGGTAACGAAGAAATATTTTCATCTTGCCAGATAGAAAAAAAAATCGCCTGACTGGGTAGAAAACTTTTCAATTGGCTGTAATTAGAATATTTTCACATTGGTTACGAAGAAAATTTTTTCATCTGGCCAGATAGAAAAAAAATATCACCTGACTGGGTAGAAAATGTTTCAATTGGCTGTAATTAGAAATTTCTTCACCTTGGTTACGAAGAAAAATTTTTCATCTGGCCTGGTAGGAAAAATTCTTCCACCTAACTGGGGAGAAAATGTTTCAATTGGCTGTAATTAGAAATTTCTTCACCTTGCTTTGGAAGATATTTTTTCATCTGGCCTGGTAGGAAAATTTTCTACCTAACTGGGGTAAAAAAATTTCTTGGTTACGAAGAAATTTCTTCATCTGGTGTGGCCGGGATATGTATAAGGGGTGTTTGTACTGCTTGCCGTACAAGCTAGCCTTAATAGCGACGTGGTAGAGCACTCGCTTTGGGATGTAGAGGTCCCGGGTTCGAATCCCATTTGAGTCGAATATTTAATTTTTCATCTGGCCAGGGAGGAATTCTTTTTACCTAACTGGGCAGAATTTTTTTTTCAATTGGCTGTAATTAGAAATGTTTCACCTTGGTTACGAAGAAAACTTTTCATCGGACTAGATAGAGAAAACTTTTCTGCTAACTGGGAAGGAAATTTTTCATTTGGCTGTAATAAGAAAATTTTCACATTGGTTACGAAGAAATATTTTCATCTTGCCAGATAGAAAAAAAAAATCGCCTGACTGGGTAGAAAACTTTTCAATTGGCTGTAATTAGAATATTTTCACATTGGTTACGAAGAAAATTTTTTCATCTGGCCAGATAGAAAAAAAAATATCACCTGACTGGGTAGAAAATGTTTCAATTGGCTGTAATTAGAAATTTCTTCACCTTGGTTACGAAGAAAAATTTTTCATCTGGCCTGGTAGGAAAAATTCTTCCACCTAACTGGGGAGAAAATGTTTCAATTGGCTGTAATTAGAAATTTCTTCACCTTGCTTTGGAAGATATTTTTTCATCTGGCCTGGTAGGAAAATTTTCTACCTAACTGGGGACAAAAAATTTCTTGGTTACGAAGAAATTTCTCCACTTGGGTGGCCGGGATATATATAAGGGGTGTTTGTACTGCTTGCCGTACAAGCTAGCCTTAATAGCGACGTGGTAGAGCACTCGCTTTGGGATGTAGAGGTCCCGGGTTCGAATCCCATTACAGTCGAATATTTAATTTTTCATCTGGTCAGGGAGGAATTCTTTTTACCTAACTGGGCAGAATTTTTTTTTCAATTGGCTGTAATTAGAAATGTTTCACCTTGGTTACGAAGAAAACTTTTCATCGGACTAGATAGAGAAAACTTTTCTGCTAACTGGGAAGGAAATTTTTCATTTGGCTGTAATAAGAAAATTTTCACATTGGTTACGAAGAAATATTTTCATCTTGCCAGATAGAAAAAAAAAATCGCCTGACTGGGTAGAAAACTTTTCAATTGGCTGTAATTAGAATATTTTCACATTGGTTACGAAGAAAATTTTTTCATCTGGCCAGATAGAAAAAAAAATATCACCTGACTGGGTAGAAAATGTTTCAATTGGCTGTAATTAGAAATTTCTTCACCTTGGTTACGAAGAAAAATTTTTCATCTGGCCTGGTAGGAAAAATTCTTCCATCTAACTGGGGAGAAAATGTTTCAATTGGCTGTAATTAGAAATTTCTTCACCTTGCTTTGGAAGATATTTTTTCATCTGGCCTGGTAGGAAAATTTTCTACCTAACTGGGGACAAAAAATTTCTTTGTTACGAAGAAATTTCTTCATCTGGTGTGGCCGGGATATGTATAAGGGGTGTTTGTACTGCTTGCCGTACAAGCTAGCCTTAATAGCGACGTGGTAGAGCACTTGCTTTGGGATGTAGAGGTCCCGGGATCGAATCCCATTGGAGTCGAATATTTAATTTTTCATCTGGCCAGGGAGGAATTCTTTTTACCTAACTGGGCAGAATTTTTTTTTCAATTGGCTGTAATTAGAAATGTTTCACCTTGGTTACGAAGAAAACTTTTCATCGGACTAGATAGAGAAAACTTTTCTGCTAACTGGGAAGGAAATTTTTCATTTGGCTGTAATAAGAAAATTTTCACATTGGTTACGAAGAAATATTTTCATCTTGCCAGATAGAAAAAAAAATCGCCTGACTGGGTAGAAAACTTTTCAATTGGCTGTAATTAGAATATTTTCACATTGGTTACGAAGAAAATTTTTTCATCTGGCCAGATAGAAAAAAAATATCACCTGACTGGGTAGAAAATGCTTCAATTGGCTGTAATTAGAAATTTCTTCACCTTGGTTACGAAGAAAAATTTTTCATCTGGCCTGGTAGGAAAAATTCTTCCACCTAACTGGGGAGAAAATGTTTCAATTGGCTGTAATTAGAAATTTCTTCACCTTGCTTTGGAAGATATTTTTTCATCTGGCCTGGTAGGAAAATTTTCTACCTAACTGGGGACAAAAAATTTCTTGGTTACGAAGAAATTTCTTCATCTGGTGTGGCCGGGATATGTATAAGGGGTGTTTGTACTGCTTGCCGTACAAGCTAGCCTTAATAGCGACGTGGTAGAGCACTCGCTTTGGGATGTAGAGGTCCCGGGTTCGAATCCCATTGGAGTCGAATATTTAATTTTTCATCTGGCCAGGGAGGAATTCTTTTTACCTAACTGGGCAGAATTTTTTTTTTCAATTGGCTGTAATTAGAAATGTTTCACCTTGGTTACGAAGAAAACTTTTCATCGGACTAGATAGAGAAAACTTTTCTGCTAACTGGGAAGGAAATTTTTCATTTGGCTGTAATAAGAAAATTTTCACATTGGTTACGAAGAAATATTTTCATCTTGCCAGATAGAAAAAAAAATCGCCTGACTGGGTAGAAAACTTTTCAATTGGCTGTAATTAGAATATTTTCACATTGGTTACGAAGAAAATTTTTTCATCTGGCCAGATAGAAAAAAAAAATATCACCTGACTGGGTAGAAAATGTTTCAATTGGCTGTAATTAGAAATTTCTTCACCTTGGTTACGAAGAAAAATTTTTCATCTGGCCTGGTAGGAAAAATTCTTCCACCTAACTGGGGAGAAAATGTTTCAATTGGCTGTAATTAGAAATTTCTTCACCTTGCTTTGGAAGATATTTTTTCATCTGGCCTGGTAGGAAAATTTTCTACCTAACTGGGGACAAAAAATTTCTTGGTTACGAAGAAATTTCTCCACTTGGGTGGCCGGGATATATATAAGGGGTGTTTGTACTGCTTGCCGTACAAGCTAGCCTTAATAGCGACGTGGTAGAGCACTCGCTTTGAGATGTAGAGGTCCCGGGTTCGAATCCCATTGGAGTCGAATATTTAATTTTTCATCTGGCCAGGGAGGAATTCTTTTTACCTAACTGGGCAGAATTTTTTTTTCAATTGGCTGTAATTAGAAATGTTTCACCTTGGTTACGAAGAAAACTTTTCATCGGACTAGATAGAGAAAACTTTTCTGCTAACTGGGAAGGAAATTTTTCATTTGGTTGTAATAAGAAAATTTTCACATTGGTAACGAAGAAATATTTTCATCTTGCTAGATAGAAAAAAAATCGCCTGACTGGGTAGAAAACTTTTCAATTGGCTGTAATTAGAATATTTTCACATTGGTTACGAAGAAAATTTTTTCATCTGGCCAGATAGAAAAAAAAATATCACCTGACTGGGTAGAAAATGTTTCAATTGGCTGTAATTAGAAATTTCTTCACCTTGGTTACGAAGAAAAATTTTTCATCTGGCCTGGTAGGAAAAATTCTTCCACCTAACTGGGGAGAAAATGTTTCAATTGGCTGTAATTAGAAATTTCTTCACCTTGCTTTGGAAGATATTTTTTCATCTGGCCTGGTAGGAAAATTTTCTACCTAACTGGGGACAAAAAATTTCTTGGTTACGAAGAAATTTCTTCATCTGGTGTGGCCGGGATATGTATAAGGGGTGTTTGTACTGCTTGCCGTACAAGCTAGCCTTAATAGCGACGTGGTAGAGCACTCGCTTTGGGATGTAGAGGTCCCGGGTTCGAATCCCATTGGAGTCGAATATTTAATTTTTCATCTGGCCAGGGAGGAATTCTTTTTACCTAACTGGGCAGAATTTTTTTTCAATTGGCTGTAATTAGAAATGTTTCACCTTGGTTACGAAGAAAACTTTTCATCGGACTAGATAGAGAAAACTTTTCTGCTAACTGGGAAGGAAATTTTTCATTTGGCTGTAATAAGAAAATTTTCACATTGGTTACGAAGAAATATTTTCATCTTGCCAGATAGAAAAAAAAAATCGCCTGACTGGGTAGAAAACTTTTCAATTGGCTGTAATTAGAATATTTTCACATTGGTTACGAAGAAAATTTTTTCATCTGGCCAGATAGAAAAAAAATATCACCTGACTGGGTAGAAAATGTTTCAATTGGCTGTAATTAGAAATTTCTTCACCTTGGTTACGAAGAAAAATTTTTCATCTGGCCTGGTAGGAAAAAATTCTTCCACCTAACTGGGGAGAAAATGTTTCAATTGGCTGTAATTAGAAATGTCTTCACCTTGCTTTGGAAGATATTTTTTCATCTGGCCTGGTAGGAAAATTTTCTACCTAACTGGGGTAAAAAAATTTCTTGGTTACGAAGAAATTTCTTCATCTGGTGTGGCCGGGATATGTATAAGGGGTGTTTGTACTGCTTGCCGTACAAGCTAGCCTTAATAGCGACGTGGTAGAGCACTCGCTTTGGGATGTAGAGGTCCCGGGTTCGAATCCCATTGGAGTCGAATATTTAATTTTTCATCTGGCCAGGGAGGAATTCTTTTTACCTAACTGGGCAGAATTTTTTTTTCAATTGGCTGTAATTAGAAATGTTTCACCTTGGTTACGAAGAAGACTTTTCATCGGACTAGATAGAGAAAACTTTTCTGCTAACTGGGAAGGAAATTTTTCATTTGGCTGTAATAAGAAAATTTTCACATTGGTTACGAAGAAATATTTTCATCTTGCCAGATAGAAAAAAAAATCGCCTGACTGGGTAGAAAACTTTTCAATTGGCTGTAATTAGAATATTTTCACATTGGTTACGAAGAAAATTTTTTCATCTGGCCAGATAGAAAAAAAAATATCACCTGACTGGGTAGAAAATGTTTCAATTGGCTGTAATTAGAAATTTCTTCACCTTGGTTACGAAGAAAAATTTTTCATCTGGCCTGGTAGGAAAAAATTCTTCCACCTAACTGGGGAGAAAATGTTTCAATTGGCTGTAATTAGAAATTTCTTCACCTTGCTTTGGAAGATATTTTTTCATCTGGCCTGGTAGGAAAATTTTCTACCTAACTGGGGTAAAAAAATTTCTTGGTTACGAAGAAATTTCTTCATCTGGTGTGGCCGGGATATGTATAAGGGGTGTTTGTACTGCTTGCCGTACAAGCTAGCCTTAATAGCGACGTGGTAGAGCACTCGCTTTGGGATGTAGAGGTCCCGGGTTCGAATCCCATTGGAGTCGAATATTTAATTTTTCATCTGGCCAGGGAGGAATTCTTTTTACCTAACTGGGCAGAATTTTTTTTTTCAATTGGCTGTAATTAGAAATGTTTCACCTTGGTTACGAAGAAAACTTTTCATCGGACTAGATAGAGAAAACTTTTCTGCTAACTGGGAAGGAAATTTTTCATTTGGCTGTAATAAGAAAATTTTCACATTGGTTACGAAGAAATATTTTCATCTTGCCAGATAGAAAAAAAAAAATCGCCTGACTGGGTAGAAAACTTTTCAATTGGCTGTAATTAGAATATTTTCACATTGGTTACGAAGAAAATTTTTTCATCTGGCCAGATAGAAAAAAATATCACCTGACTGGGTAGAAAATGTTTCAATTGGCTGTAATTAGAAATTTCTTCACCTTGGTTACGAAGAAAAATTTTTCATCTGGCCTGGTAGGAAAAATTCTTCCACCTAACTGGGGAGAAAATGTTTCAATTGGCTGTAATTAGAAATTTCTTCACCTTGCTTTGGAAGATATTTTTTCATCTGGCCTGGTAGGAAAATTTTCTACCTAACTGGGGACAAAAAATTTCTTGGTTACGAAGAAATTTCTCCACTTGGGTGGCCGGGATATATATAAGGGGTGTTTGTACTGCTTGCCGTACAAGCTAGCCTTAATAGCGACGTGGTAGAGCACTCGCTTTGGGATGTAGAGGTCCCGGGTTCGAATCCCATTGGAGTCGAATATTTAATTTTTCATCTGTAATTAGAAATGTTTCACCTTGGTTACGAAGAAAACTTTTCATCGGACTAGATAGAGAAAACTTTTCTGCTAACTGGGAAGGAAATTTTTCATTTGGCTGTAATAAGAAAATTGTCACATTGGTTACGAAGAAATATTTTCATCTTGCCACATAGACAAAAAAAAATCGCCTGACTGGGTAGAAAACTTTTCAATTGGCTGTAATTAGAATATTTTCACATTGGTTACGAAGAAAATTTTTTCATCTGGCCAGATAGAAAAAAAAATATCACCTGACTGGGTAGAAAATGTTTCAATTGGCTGTAATTAGAAATTTCTTCACCTTGGTTACGAAGAAAAATTTTTCATCTGGCCTGGTAGGAAAAATTCTTCCACCTAACTGGGGAGAAAATGTTTCAATTGGCTGTAATTAGAAATTTCTTCACCTTGCTTTGGAAGATATTTTTTCATCTGGCCTGGTAGGAAAATTTTCTACCTAACTGAGGACAAAAAATTTCTTGGTTGCGAAGAAATTTCTCCACTTGGGTGGCCGGGATATATATAAGGGGTGTTTGTACTGCTTGCCGTACAAGCTAGCCTTAATAGCGACGTGGTAGAGCACTCGCTTTGGGATGTAGAGGTCCCGAGTTCGAATCCCATTGGAGTCGAATATTTAATTTTTCATCTGGCCAGGGAGGAATTCTTTTTACCTAACTGGGCAGAATTTTTTTTCAATTGGCTGTAATTAGAAATGTTTCACCTTGGTTACGAAGAAAACTTTTCATCGGACTAGATAGAGAAAACTTTTCTGCTAACTGGGAAGGAAATTTTTCATTTGGTTGTAATAAGAAAATTTTCACATTGGTAACGAAGAAATATTTTCATCTTGCCAGATAGAAAAAAAATCGCCTGACTGGGTAGAAAACTTTTCAATTGGCTGTAATTAGAATATTTTCACATTGGTTACGAAGAAAATTTTTTCATCTGGCCAGATAGAAAAAAAAATATCACCTGACTGGGTAGAAAATGTTTCAATTGGCTGTAATTAGAAATTTCTTCACCTTGGTTACGAAGAAAAATTTTTCATCTGGCCTGGTAGGAAAAATTCTTCCACCTAACTGAGGAGAAAATGTTTCAATTGGCTGTAATTAGAAATTTCTTCACCTTGCTTTGGAAGATATTTTTTCATCTGGCCTGGTAGGAAAATTTTCTACCTAACTGGGGACAAACAATTTCTTGGTTACGAAGAAATTTCTTCATCTGGTGTGGCCGGGATATGTATAAGGGGTGTTTGTACTGCCTGCCGTACAAGCTAGCCTTAATAGCGACGTGGTAGAGCACTCGCTTTGGGATGTAGAGGTCCCGGGTTCGAATCCCATTGGAGTCGAATATTTAATTTTTCATCTGGCCAGGGAGGAATTCTTTTTACCTAACTGGGCAGAATTTTTTTTTCAATTGGCTGTAATTAGAAATGTTTCACCTTGGTTACGAAGAAAACTTTTCATCGGACTAGATAGAGAAAACTTTTTTGCTAACTGGGAAGGAAATTTTTCATTTGGCTGTAATAAGAAAATTTTCACATTGGTTACGAAGAAATATTTTCATCTTGCCAGATAGAAAAAAAAATCGCCTGACTGGGTAGAAAACTTTTCAATTGGCTGTAATTAGAATATTTTCACATTGGTTACGAAGAAAATTTTTTCATCTGGCCAGATAGAAAAAAAAAAATCACCTGACTGGGTAGAAAATGTTTCAATTGGCTGTAATTAGAAATTTCTTCACCTTGGTTACGAAGAAAAATTTTTCATCTGGCCTGGTAGGAAAAAATTCTTCCACCTAACTGGGGAGAAAATGTTTCAATTGGCTGTAATTAGAAATTTCTTCACCTTGCTTTGGAAGATATTTTTTCATCTGGCCTGGTAGGAAAATTTTCTACCTAACTGGGGTAAAAAAATTTCTTGGTTACGAAGAAATTTCTTCATCTGGTGTGGCCGGGATATGTATAAGGGGTGTTTGTACTGCTTGCCGTACAAGCTAGCCTTAATAGCGACGTGGTAGAGCACTCGCTTTGGGATGTAGAGGTCCCGGGTTCGAATCCCATTGGAGTCGAATATTTAATTTTTCATCTGGCCAGGGAGGAATTCTTTTTACCTAACTGGGAAGAATTTTTTTTTTCAATTGGCTGTAATTAGAAATGTTTCACCTTGGTTACGAAGAAGACTTTTCATCGGACTAGATAGAGAAAACTTTTCTGCTAACTGGGAAGGAAATTTTTCATTTGGCTGTAATAAGAAAATTTTCACATTGGTTACGAAGAAATATTTTCATCTTGCCAGATAGAAAAAAAAACAAATCGCCTGACTGGGTAGAAAACTTTTCAATTGGCTGTAATTAGAATATTTTCACATTGGTTACGAAGAAAATTTTTTCATCTGGCCAGATAGAAAAAAAATATCACCTGACTGGGTAGAAAATGTTTCAATTGGCTGTAATTAGAAATTTCTTCACCTTGGTTACGAAGAAAAATTTTTCATCTGGCCTGGTAGGAAAAAATTCTTCCACCTAACTGGGGAGAAAATGTTTCAATTGGCTGTAATTAGAAATTTCTTCACCTTGCTTTGGAAGATATTTTTTCATCTGGCCTGGTAGGAAAATTTTCTACCTAACTGGGGTAAAAAAATTTCTTGGTTACGAAGAAATTTCTTCATCTGGTGTGGCCGGGATATGTATAAGGGGTGTTTGTACTGCTTGCCGTACAAGCTAGCCTTAATAGCGACGTGGTAGAGCACTCGCTTTGGGATGTAGAGGTCCCGGGTTCGAATCCCATTGGAGTCGAATATTTAATTTTTCATCTAGCCAGGGAGGAATTCTTTTTACCTAACTGGGCAGAATTTTTTTTTTCAATTGGCTGTAATTAGAAATGTTTCACCTTGGTTACGAAGAAAACTTTTCATCGGACTAGATAGAGAAAACTTTTCTGCTAACTGGAAAGGAATTTTTTCATTTGGCTGTAATAAGAAAATTTTCACATTGGTGACGAAGAAATATTTTCATCTTGCCAGATAGAAAAAAAAATCGCCTGACTGGGTAGAAAACTTTTCAATTGGCTTTAATTAGAATATTTTCACATTGGTTACGAAGAAAATTTTTTCATCTGGCCAGATAGAAAAAAAAATATCACCTGACTGGGTAGAAAATGTTTCAATTGGCTGTAATTAGAAATTTCTTCACCTTGGTTACGAAGAAAAATTTTTCATCTGGCCTGGTAGGAAAAATTCTTCCACCTAACTGGGGAGAAAATGTTTCAATTGGCTGTAATTAGAAATTTCTTCACCTTGCTTTGGAAGATATTTTTTCATCTGGCCTGGTAGGAAAATTTTTCTACCTAACTGGGGACAAAAAATTTCTTGGTTACGAAGAAATTTCTCCACTTGGGTGGCCGGGATATATATAAGGGGTGTTTGTACTGCTTGCCGTACAAGCTAGCCTTAATAGCGACGTGGTAGAGCACTCGCTTTGGGATGTAGAGGTCCCGGGTTCGAATCCCATTGGAGTCGAATATTTAATTTTTCATCTGGCCAGGGAGGAATTCTTTTTACCTAACTGGGCAGAATTTTTTTTTCAATTGGCTGTAATTAGAAATGTTTCACCTTGGTTACGAAGAAAACTTTTCATCGGACTAGATAGAGAAAACTTTTCTGCTAACTGGGAAGGAAATTTTTCATTTGGCTGTAATAAGAAAATTTTCACATTGGTTACGAAGAAATATTTTCATCTTGCCAGATAGAAAAAAAAATCGCCTGACTGGGTAGAAAACTTTTCAATTGGCTGTAATTAGAATATTTTCACATTGGTTACGAAGAAAATTTTTTCATCTGGCCAGATAGAAAAAAAAATATCACCTGACTGGGTAGAAAATGTTTCAATTGGCTGTAATTAGAAATTTCTTCACCTTGGTTACGAAGAAAAATTTTTCATCTGGCCTGGTAGGAAAAATTCTTCCACCTAACTGAGGAGAAAATGTTTCAATTGGCTGTAATTAGAAATTTCTTCACCTTGCTTTGGAAGATATTTTTTCATCTGGCCTGGTAGGAAAATTTTCTACCTAACTGGGGACAAAAAATTTCTTGGTTACGAAGAAATTTCTCCACTTGGGTTACCGGGATATATATAAGGGGTGTTTGTACTGCTTGCCGTACAAGCTAGCCTTAATAGCGACGTGGTAGAGCACTCGCTTTGGGATGTAGAGGTCCCGGGTTCGAATCCCATTGGAGTCGAATATTTAATTTTTCATCTGGCCAGGGAGGAATTCTTTTTACCTAACTGGGCAGAATTTTTTTTTCAATTGGCTGTAATTAGAAATGTTTCACCTTGGTTACGAAGAAAACTTTTCATCGGACTAGATAGAGAAAACTTTTCTGCTAACTGGGAAGGAAATTTTTCATTTGGCTGTAATAAGAAAATTTTCACATTGGTTACGAAGAAATATTTTCATCTTGCCAGATAGAAAAAAAAAATCGCCTGACTGGGTAGAAAACTTTTCAATTGGCTGTAATTAGAATATTTTCACATTGGTTACGAAGAAAATTTTTTCATCTGGCCAGATAGAAAAAAAAATATCACCTGACTGGGTAGAAAATGTTTCAATTGGCTGTAATTAGAAATTTCTTCACCTTGGTTACGAAGAAAAATTTTTCATCTGGCCTGGTAGGAAAAATTCTTCCACCTAACTGGGGAGAAAATGATTCAATTGGCTGTAATTAGAAATTTCTTCACCTTGCTTTGGAAGATATTTTTTCATCTGGCCTGGTAGGAAAATTTTCTACCTAACTGGGGACAAACAATTTCTTGGTTACGAAGAAATTTCTTCATCTGGTGTGGCCGGGATATGTATAAGGGGTGTTTGTACTGCTTGCCGTACAAGCTAGCCTTAATAGCGACGTGGTAGAGCACTCGCTTTGGGATGTAGAGGTCCCGGGTTCGAATCCCATTGGAGTCGAATATTTAATTTTTCATCTGGCCAGGGAGGAATTCTTTTTACCTAACTGGGCAGAATTTTTTTTTCAATTGGCTGTAATTAGAAATGTTTCACCTTGGTTACGAAGAAAACTTTTCATCGGACTAGATAGAGAAAACTTTTCTGCTAACTGGGAAGGAAATTTTTCATTTGGCTGTAATAAGAAAATTTTCACATTGGTTACGAAGAAATATTTTCATCTTGCCAGATAGAAAAAAAAATCGCCTGACTGGGTAGAAAACTTTTCAATTGGCTGTAATTAGAATATTTTCACATTGGTTACGAAGAAAATTTTTTCATCTGGCCAGATAGAAAAAAAAATATCACCTGACTGGGTAGAAAATGTTTCAATTGGCTGTAATTAGAAATTTCTTCACCTTGGTTACGAAGAAAAATTTTTCATCTGGCCTGGTAGGAAAAATTCTTCCACCTAACTGGGGAGAAAATGTTTCAATTGGCTGTAATTAGAAATTTCTTCACCTTGCTTTGGAAGATATTTTTTCATCTGGCCTGGTAGGAAAATTTTCTACCTAACTGGGGACAAACAATTTCTTGGTTACGAAGAAATTTCTTCATCTGGTGTGGCCGGGATATGTATAAGGGGTGTTTGTACTGCTTGCCGTACAAGCTAGCCTTAATAGCGACGTGGTAGAGCACTCGCTTTGGGATGTAGAGGTCCCGGGTTCGAATCCCATTGGAGTCGAATATTTAATTTTTCATCTGGCCAGGGAGGAATTCTTTTTACCTAACTGGGCAGAATTTTTTTTTCAATTGGCTGTAATTAGAAATGTTTCACCTTGGTTACGAAGAAAACTTTTCATCGGACTAGATAGAGAAAACTTTTCTGCTAACTGGGAAGGAAATTTTTCATTTGGTTGTAATAAGAAAATTTTCACATTGGTAACGAAGAAATATTTTCATCTTGCCAGATAGAAAAAAAATCGCCTGACTGGGTAGAAAACTTTTCAATGGCTGTAATTAGAATATTTTCACATTGGTTACGAAGAAAATTTTTTCATCTGGCCAGATAGAAAAAAAAATATCACCTGACTGGGTAGAAAATGTTTCAATTGGCTGTAATTAGAAATTTCTTCACCTTGGTTACGAAGAAAAATTTTTCATCTGGCCTGGTAGGAAAAATTCTTCCACCTAACTGGGGAGAAAATGTTTCAATTGGCTGTAATTAGAAATTTCTTCACCTTGCTTTGGAAGATATTTTTTCATCTGGCCTGGTAGGAAAATTTTCTACCTAACTGGGGACAAAAAAATTCTTGGTTACGAAGAAATTTCTTCATCTGGTGTGGCCGGGATATGTATAAGGGGTGTTTGTACTGCTTGCCGTACAAGCTAGCCTTAATAGCGACGTGGTAGAGCACTCGCTTTGGGATGTAGAGGTCTCGGGTTCGAATCCCATTGGAGTCGAATATTTAATTTTTCATCTGGCCAGGGAGGAATTCTTTTTACCTAACTGGGCAGAATTTTTTTTTCAATTGGCTGTAATTAGAAATGTTTCACCTTGGTTACGAAGAAAACTTTTCATCGGACTAGATAGAGAAAACTTTTCTGCTAACTGGGAAGGAAATTTTTCATTTGGCTGTAATAAGAAAATTTTCACATTGGTTACGAAGAAATATTTTCATCTTGCCAGATAGAAAAAAAAAATCGCCTGACTGGGTAGAAAACTTTTCAATTGGCTGTAATTAGAATATTTTCACATTGGTTACGAAGAAAATTTTTTCATCTGGCCAGATAGAAAAAAAAAAATCACCTGACTGGGTAGAAAATGTTTCAATTGGCTGTAATTAGAAATTTCTTCACCTTGGTTACGAAGAAAAAAATTTTCATCTGGCCTGGTAGGAAAAAATTCTTCCACCTAACTGGGGAGAAAATGTTTCAATTGGCTGTAATTAGAAATTTCTTCACCTTGCTTTGGAAGATATTTTTTCATCTGGCCTGGTAGGAAAATTTTCTACCTAACTGGGGTAAAAAAATTTCTTGGTTACGAAGAAATTTCTTCATCTGGTGTGGCCGGGATATGTATAAGGGGTGTTTGTACTGCTTGCCGTACAAGCTAGCCTTAATAGCGACGTGGTAGAGCACTCGCTTTGGGATGTAGAGGTCCCGGGTTCGAATCCCATTGGAGTCGAATATTTAATTTTTCATCTGGCCAGGGAGGAATTCTTTTTACCTAACTGGGCAGAATTTTTTTTTCAATTGGCTGTAATTAGAAATGTTTCACCTTGGTTACGAAGAAAACTTTTCATCGGACTAGATAGAGAAAACTTTTCTGCTAACTGGGAAGGAAATTTTTCATTTGGCTGTAATAAGAAAATTTTCACATTGGTTACGAAGAAATATTTTCATCTTGCCAGATAGAAAAAAAAAATCGCCTGACTGGGTAGAAAACTTTTCAATTGGCTGTAATTAGAATATTTTCACATTGGTTACGAAGAAAATTTTTTCATCTGGCCAGATAGAAAAAAAAAATCACCTGACTGGGTAGAAAATGTTTCAATTGGCTGTAATTAGAAATTTCTTCACCTTGGTTACGAAGAAAAATTTTTCATCTGGCCTGGTAGGAAAAATTCTTCCACCTAACTGGGGAGAAAATGTTTCAATTGGCTGTAATTAGAAATTTCTTCACCTTGCTTTGGAAGATATTTTTTCATCTGGCCTGGTAGGAAAATTTTCTACCTAACTGGGGTAAAAAAATTTCTTGGTTACGAAGAAATTTCTTCATCTGGTGTGGCCGGGATATGTATAAGGGGTGTTTGTACTGCTTGCCGTACAAGCTAGCCTTAATAGCGACGTGGTAGAGCACTCGCTTTGGGATGTAGAGGTCCCGGGTTCGAATCCCATTGGAGTCGAATATTTAATTTTTCATCTGGCCAGGGAGGAATTCTTTTTACCTAACTGGGCAGAATTTTTTTTTCAATTGGCTGTAATTAGAAATGTTTCACCTTGGTTACGAAGAAAACTTTTCATCGGACTAGATAGAGAAAACTTTTCTGCTAACTGGGAAGGAAATTTTTCATTTGGCTGTAATAAGAAAATTTTCACATTGGTTACGAAGAAATATTTTCATCTTGCCAGATAGAAAAAAAAAATCGCCTGACTGGGTAGAAAACTTTTCAATTGGCTGTAATTAGAATATTTTCACATTGGTTACGAAGAAAATTTTTTCATCTGGCCAGATAGAAAAAAAAAATCACCTGACTGGGTAGAAAATGTTTCAATTGGCTGTAATTAGAAATTTCTTCACCTTGGTTACGAAGAAAAATTTTTCATCTGGCCTGGTAGGAAAAATTCTTCCACCTAACTGGGGAGAAAATGTTTCAATTGGCTGTAATTAGAAATTTCTTCACCTTGCTTTGGAAGATATTTTTTCATCTGGCCTGGTAGGAAAATTTTCTACCTAACTGGGGTAAAAAAATTTCTTGGTTACGAAGAAATTTCTTCATCTGGTGTGGCCGGGATATGTATAAGGGGTGTTTGTACTGCTTGCCGTACAAGCTAGCCTTAATAGCGACGTGGTAGAGCACTCGCTTTGGGATGTAGAGGTCCCGGGTTCGAATCCCATTGGAGTCGAATATTTAATTTTTCATCTGGCCAGGGAGGAATTCTTTTTACCTAACTGGGCAGAATTTTTTTTTCAATTGGCTGTAATTAGAAATGTTTCACCTTGGTTACGAAGAAAACTTTTCATCGGACTAGATAGAGAAAACTTTTCTGCTAACTGGGAAGGAAATTTTTCATTTGGCTGTAATAAGAAAATTTTCACATTGGTTACGAAGAAATATTTTCATCTTGCCAGATAGAAAAAAAAATCGCCTGACTGGGTAGAAAACTTTTCAATTGGCTGTAATTAGAATATTTTCACATTGGTTACGAAGAAAATTTTTTCATCTGGCCAGATAGAAAAAAAAATATCACCTGACTGGGTAGAAAATGTTTCAATTGGCTGTAATTAGAAATTTCTTCACCTTGGTTACGAAGAAAAATTTTTCATCTGGCCTGGTAGGAAAAATTCTTCCACCTAACTGGGGAGAAAATGTTTCAATTGGCTGTAATTAGAAATTTCTTCACCTTGCTTTGGAAGATATTTTTTCATCTGGCCTGGTAGGAAAATTTTCTACCTAACTGGGGACAAAAAATTTCTTGGTTACGAAGAAATTTCTCCACTTGGGTGGCCGGGATATATATAAGGGGTGTTTGTACTGCTTGCCGTACAAGCTAGCCTTAATAGCGACGTGGTAGAGCACTCGCTTTGGGATGTAGAGGTCCCGGGTTCGAATCCCATTGGAGTCGAATATTTAATTTTTCATCTGGCCAGGGAGGAATTCTTTTTACCTAACTGGGCAGAATTTTTTTTTCAATTGGCTGTAATTAGAAATGTTTCACCTTGGTTACGAAGAAAACTTTTCATCGGACTAGATAGAGAAAACTTTTCTGCTAACTGGGAAGGAAATTTTTCATTTGGTTGTAATAAGAAAATTTTCACATTGGTAACGAAGAAATATTTTCATCTTGCCAGATAGAAAAAAAATCGCCTGACTGGGTAGAAAACTTTTCAATTGGCTGTAATTAGAATAGTTTCACATTGGTTACGAAGAAAATTTTTTCATCTGGCCAGATAGAAAAAAAAAATATCACCTGACTGGGTAGAAAATGTTTCAATTGGCTGTAATTAGAAATTTCTTCACCTTGGTTACGAAGAAAAATTTTTCATCTGGCCTGGTATGAAAAATTCTTCCACCTAACTGGGGAGAAAATGTTTCAATTGGCTGTAATTAGAAATTTCTTCACCTTGCTTTGGAAGATATTTTTTCATCTGGCCTGGTAGGAAAATTTTCTACCTAACTGGGGACAAAAAATTTCTTGGTTACGAAGAAATTTCTTCATCTGGTGTGGCCGGGATATGTATAAGGGGTGTTTGTACTGCTTGCCGTACAAGCTAGCCTTAATAGCGACGTGGTAGAGCACTCGCTTTGGGATGTAGAGGTCCCGGGTTCGAATCCCATTGGAGTCGAATATTTAATTTTTCATCTGGCCAGGGAGGAATTCTTTTTACCTAACTGGGCAGAATTTTTTTTCAATTGGCTGTAATTAGAAATGTTTCACCTTGGTTACGAAGAAAACTTTTCATCGGACTAGATAGAGAAAACTTTTCTGCTAACTGGGAAGGAAATTTTTCATTTGGCTGTAATAAGAAAATTTTCACATTGGTTACGAAGAAATATTTTCATCTTGCCAGATAGAAAAAAAAATCGCCTGACTGGGTAGAAAACTTTTCAATTAGCTGTAATTAGAATATTTTCACATTGGTTACGAAGAAAATTTTTTCATCTGGCCAGATAGAAAAAAAAATATCACCTGACTGGGTAGAAAATGTTTCAATTGGCTGTAATTAGAAATTTCTTCACCTTGGTTACGAAGAAAAATTTTTCATCTGGCCTGGTAGGAAAAAATTCTTCCACCTAACTGGGGAGAAAATGTTTCAATTGGCTGTAATTAGAAATTTCTTCACCTTGCTTTGGAAGATATTTTTTCATCTGGCCTGGTAGGAAAATTTTCTACCTAACTGGGGTAAAAAAATTTCTTGGTTACGAAGAAATTTCTTCATCTGGTGTGGCCGGGATATGTATAAGGGGTGTTTGTACTGCTTGCCGTACAAGCTAGCCTTAATAGCGACGTGGTAGAGCACTCGCTTTGGGATGTAGAGGTCCCGGGTTCGAATCCCATTGGAGTCGAATATTTAATTTTTCATCTGGCCAGGGAGGAATTCTTTTTACCTAACTGGGCAGAATTTTTTTTTCAATTGGCTGTAATTAGAAATGTTTCACCTTGGTTACGAAGAAAACTTTTCATCGGACTAGATAGAGAAAACTTTTCTGCTAACTGGGAAGGAAATTTTTCATTTGGCTGTAATAAGAAAATTTTCACATTGGTTACGAAGAAATATTTTCATCTTGCCAGATAGAAAAAAAAATCGCCTGACTGGGTAGAAAACTTTTCAATTGGCTGTAATTAGAATATTTTCACATTGGTTACGAAGAAAATTTTTTCATCTGGCCAGATAGAAAAAAAAATATCACCTGACTGGGTAGAAAATGTTTCAATTGGCTGTAATTAGAAATTTCTTCACCTTGGTTACGAAGAAAAATTTTTCATCTGGCCTGGTAGGAAAAAATTCTTCCACCTAACTGGGGAGAAAATGTTTCAATTGGCTGTAATTAGAAATTTCTTCACCTTGCTTTGGAAGATATTTTTTCATCTGGCCTGGTAGGAAAATTTTCTACCTAACTGGGGTAAAAAAATTTCTTGGTTACGAAGAAATTTCTTCATCTGGTGTGGCCGGGATATGTATAAGGGGTGTTTGTACTGCTTGCCGTACAAGCTAGCCTTAATAGCGACGTGGTAGAGCACTCGCTTTGGGATGTAGAGGTCCCGGGTTCGAATCCCATTGGAGTCGAATATTTAATTTTTCATCTGGCCAGGGAGGAATTCTTTTTACCTAACTGGGCAGAATTTTTTTTTTTCAATTGGCTGTAATTAGAAATGTTTCACCTTGGTTACGAAGAAAACTTTTCATCGGACTAGATAGAGAAAACTTTTCTGCTAACTGGGAAGGAAATTTTTCATTTGGCTGTAATAAGAAAATTTTCACATTGGTTACGAAGAAATATTTTCATCTTGCCAGATAGAAAAAAAAAATCGCCTGACTGGGTAGAAAACTTTTCAATTGGCTGTAATTAGAATATTTTCACATTGGTTACGAAGAAAATTTTTTCATCTGGCCAGATAGAAAAAAAATATCACCTGACTGGGTAGAAAATGTTTCAATTGGCTGTAATTAGAAATTTCTTCACCTTGGTTACGAAGAAAAATTTTTCATCTGGCCTGGTAGGAAAAATTCTTCCACCTAACTGGGGAGAAAATGTTTCAATTGGCTGTAATTAGAAATTTCTTCACCTTGCTTTGGAAGATATTTTTTCATCTGGCCTGGTAGGAAAATTTTCTACCTAACTGGGGACAAAAAATTTCTTGGTTACGAAGAAATTTCTCCACTTGGGTGGCCGGGATATACAGTACGGAACATCAGAAATTTGACAATCCGATTGGGACGTGATTGAACGCTGAGCGGTGATTGAACGTTTATGAATGATCGTGATTGCCCGCTGAACGTTTTTCTTCTGATTGGATTGAACGCTTTCTATGCTAAATCCGACCGTTCAATCAAATTGAACGTTGCGTTCAATCATACAATTAAAATATAAAAAACGAAAGAAATTAAACGAAATATGAAAATTATATTTTTCCTAGCATTTTTTTTTAATTTATCCGCAGGGGTCCACAGCAAATTACCTACCATCATTTTGTTTTGATTATTTCCCTTGAAAAAAGTCGCCATTTACACACGCAACTGAACTCTAATTAAAAAAAAACTTTTTGGAAAAATTCTCATATTTCCAGATTAGAATTTTGAAAACCATTGGCTGGAGTTAAAATAAGCTCCGTTAAGACTGGGTCTTATTTAAGAATACTAGGATCGCCAAAGAAATCGACAGTTAAATATGGGTTGTTAAATATGATGTCAATATTTGGACCTCGAACCTTTCGACCTGTCGAGTTTCCTGCATACCAGACAGAAATTGCATGGTCATTAAGCCTACTAGATGCCGTTGACTAGTCTGGTCGTCAACGATAGTGGCTACAAAATTGAAGTAAACAGGTCAGAAAAGAATATAAAACTCTGTGTCTGTGATGTAAAAAACCAGAGCCAACCAGATGATCAGACTTAGCCCGGCCATTTCACAGGGTATTACATCGAATGAATGAATTAGATGTCAACTTATCAGAAATTTGTCACCAATTTCATCAACTTTTCTACATTAAGTCATCAGTGATGCCTCACAAAAGCAAACAGTGTTTATGTGATAGTAGCTTAAGCAACAGAGGAAGATACATTTTCTATCTGTCAATATATTTGTCACTATTTATCTATCGCATTACAGTCAATAGTTCAAAAATTAAAGTAAAATGCATGTATATTACCAACGTTTGAAATAAAATAAGGCCCGGTTTGACTGATTTGGGGCCGGTTTGACTATTTTGGGGGGCTGGTATGACCGTATTGGGGCCTGTTTGACCGTGGGGCTGGTTTGACGAGGAGCAGGTTTGACTGGTTCCCTCTCTATCTACTGCCTATTTCCCCTTTCGGGTATTACTGGCAAGTGTGTGTTTGCTGAATGAAAATTGTTAGTCATTGGTTAGGGTGCCAGATGCATTTATTTCAGATTGTGAAAAAAGCTGGGTGAACTGGGGCTACTAAGTGCCCATTTATTAACACACTTTGGTGACAGTGGGGCTTGAACCACTAACTTCATGGTCAAGCATCAAGTATCTTTACCACAATGACAATGAGTGAGATACATAGAGGATAATCGTTTGTTTCAGTGTAAGATCGATCTATATTTCATTTAGTGAACAACAAAAGCTATATTTTCATGAGTGGCTGAGTCAGGAGTGAAAATATAGCTTTTGTTTTTCACGAAATGAAATATAAATTGATCTTACACGAAATTCAAACGATTATTCTATTTCTTTAATGCAAAAATGAGACAAAATGTAAAATTTCTATGACATATTTTCGTAAAGCGTGTCATTTTGCACGTGATTGCTACGCAACGTTCATTGTGACGTCACTTATTTTGCCCCGCATAGATGACGTCAAAAAGGATGAAATGCACAAAAGCAGGGTATAAGTTTTTGATAATTTCACTGCTTTTGCGGTGAGATTATCAAGTGATAATCTACCGTTATTTCTCGATAAACCACCGAAAAGCATTAAAGAATCTGTTTTATCCAAAGTGAATGTTAGAATTAGTTCTAGTTATAATCTCTCACATAATTTACCTCAAATATTTTACATCTCGACTAAAAGTGGTCAATCTATGGTGTTTGTGACTCATAATATTTCATAATGTTAACCTAGTTTCCAAATGAAATCATTAGGAAACCTCGGTTTAACTTGTTTAAGTTTATGCCCCCTGAAATGTTGCAGAACTTTTACGGGTCCACTACCTTAATATGGTTCCTTGTGTACAGTCTGAGCAGAATCATAATAAAATGGCATCATGGAAAAGTCTGAGCAATGTTTTAATGTTTTGAGTATTTGAGTGGGGAAATTCGTTTGGGAGGGGAAAAGGTCCATTTTGGGGGAAAAATCGCCGAGGGGAAGGGGGCCAATAGTCAGCCCCAGTTTCTCAGTAAAAAAAACACCTGCAAATGATAATCATTAGGAAACCTCAGTTAACATTGTTAAAATTCATTGCTTTGAAGTGTTGTGAAACTATTACAGGTCCACTACCTTCAAACCAATACTGATCTGGCAAAATATTGATCCCTGTTGGACTGTACACTCTGTATTGACTAAGAGAGATGGTAACATTTTTAGTAGATTTCTAAATACAGAATAGCCATATTACTTTTCTTTAAAATTGAATTTGAATTGACCTGAGGTGTGTTTTTTAGGATAAAGAATTTTAAGATTTATTTTTATTATTTTATCGGGATGTCTCGGACTGCTATGTAGAATTTCAACTAAATTGCTCGGGATATTCCGATTAAAAATCTTAAGATATCTTTAAAATCTTAATCTATAAAACGCACCTCTGTGCTTGATCATTATTGTTTTATCAAATGTGCATTTTTTCAACTATTGATTGAATTTATCATTGGACAAGAGAAAAAATTAACAGCTTTAATTGTACTTAGCTACTGTTGTTTCACCCTGAATTTTATCTTTAACAAATTAATCAAATGAAAAAGTTTGAGTTTAGTTTAAACTTTGAGACTTCACTTCCTGCTATTCACAATTTGACTTTATAGTAGAGTAGAATGACTCATTGATATGGAAAGGAAGGTGCTACTTAAGAAAATAAAGAATCAGATAGGCAGTTATTAAAAACAGTTTATGTATTAATTGAACAGGTCATATTCAGGGTTTTTTAGGGATTTTTGTTTGGTATGATGCATTTTGTAAATATTTTGTCCAATAAAAAGGTTCAAATCCAACAGCCAAGCATAGGCACCCACATGTGGTGCTAAATTTGTTTTCCATGAGAGCAGCACAAACATAGTTGTCTATTAATCAATTAATCAGTTGGTGAGCAAAACGTTTAAGCTAAACATCAAATTAGGTAGCATTTTGGTCACCCACTGATAATATATTTGTATAAATGTATTTCAATGTAATCTTTTTGTCCTGATATCCCCCCAACTGGATTCGCACATGGGAAATAGCTCATTAATGCCAATGGCCATTTACCCTTCTTATGCTAAGTATAAATCAAGGCTAAATTACACAAGCTTTAAGGCAAAGAGCTGAATGTCTCTGAAAGAAAAATCATCCAACAAATTTTGTCTTGAAAATTGAGTCTCAACACAGTTCTTGGTCAAACAGATGGTGTAGACTAAGATCAGACTGCACATATGTTCAGGATGATCCTTGTCTTTATCTCCTGCTAAAATGGGAATTTCCAGGTTCAGATTGAATTGGATTAAGGTAGTACACCCGTGATAGATACACAACATTTTGGGAGTAATGAACTATAACAGTGTTAACTGAGGTTTCCTAATGCTTTTAATTATGAAACCTCTGTAAACATCGCGAGATCATGAGTTCGGATATGTGGAGGAACTATTAAGGGTCCACTACCTCTATACAAATCATGGCCATATTTAGCATGTGTTGTAAGTGACTCAAGGATATGCGAAATATATTGTCATCATAACTGTATAGGCGGATGTATTTGGGTAACTGCTGCGGTAGTGTATCCGACAGCCATTCATTTGCTCCTGGAGCCACTGTCCTTTCCTACAAAAAGTTCCCCCGAATGGGTTGATATGTTTGTTTGCATGGGGTCTAATACCTCTTTAAATATTAGTGCAGTTATATTATAGTTGGCCAGTGCACCAACTCATATCCTTTCTCACACCAGCAAAACATCAATATTTCTTGTGAGCCACAAGCTGCTCATCTATCTAAGGCCTGCTACATTTTATCTTAAGTAACATATCAAATGCTGTTGAGTCTAGTATAATCACTATTGACGGATGAAAGTTGGCTGAGCCGAAGTTCTAACTCGCTACCCCATGTTTGACAGCCCTGCGTTACCGCTAAGCTAAGCCCCTGTGGATTAATAATCATACTTCTATGTGGGATAGCAGCTAGAGGCTAGGAAGGGATCTAATGGTAGTGCTTGAAAAGCTGAAAAGACTAAGATTGTTAAAGGCAGTGTTAACCCCCTTTCTAACACACAAATTGTTGGGTCCCAGGCCCAATCTCTGATGGTGGCATCCATCAAATTTGACTTTCTTCTCCCAGCTGATGGTTCAGAAAAGGTATTGTGTAACGGCTAATCACATTGTGAAATTGACATTCATCTAGATCAAAACCAATCTAAATCACTTGCCCAGTGCTCCAATATTTCATTCCTAACACTCACTCCAATCAATTTAAAAAGCTCCGAAATCATTCAAAAACACTTTGAATCTGTGCAAAACGATCAGCATTCCAAAAATAAGATTGTATGATTTTTTTAAGGCTGTCGTTGATTTTTAAGGGTCTGATTTGTCTGTAAAGACACAAATCTAGGAAAGTTGGTAGATCTTTTAAAGGGAGGTAATCAATTAGCACTAATTTATTCTCAATTTTGTTTTACATCCCTTGAAAATCAATCTTATTCTGCTCATCACACTAGTTCAAAGGCCATTCAATTTTCAATTTCCAGATTCTTCTCTCTGTATTTACTGGTAAAATACAGTTATATCAAGAGTCAATAATAAGGTGCTCATACCACCGGCATAGGACTCAGAATCGAGAGGGATTAATCTAAGTTGTAAGAACTTGTTTCCCAATCGATGTGAAATAAATAGGTTTAAACCATAGGACTCAATAGTTAAATGTAAGAAGTTTCGATACAAGTTGACCGAAACCTTTTCATAAAAAAAATGCAGCCCCACAATTACCCTTTACTGCAGTTGCGGATCTAAAGTAGCCCCTATCGTGAGTCTTAGCATTCATTTTCCTCGGGAAATTTAATCAACACGTGGTTAACTTTGAAGACCCAACTGTAGAGTAAAGCCTACATTACGGGTTGACTGGCGAACCTGCCTCAATCTATCGATTCAGATCGGAGGGAAGGGTAGATGGAACTGGTTTACCAGTCTACAGTACAGTCTCCATGAATCCGCCGTATGAAAATGAAATGCGTGTCGTGGCTGGTGAGCATGTACTCATCAATGAAATATTGGAGAGTAACACGGATAGGATTGGGTTACCAGTCAATTGAATGCACTTTCATTGAGTAATATTTCATAAGGGGAACACTGTTCTTGCCTTAAATAAAACATTATGTCCCCGGTAAAGCCGGCCAATGAGGAGAGACATTGTTTAAAGAAATTAAGGAAAATATTATGGCTGTTCATCCTTTCATTCTCTAATGGCGGACTAGGTACGAACTGGCACTGAGGCGAAAACGGTATTTGGGTCGAACTCGAATAAGAAACAAACACGCGCAAGTACTCGTCGTCTCACCTTTAATTTTCCTGGATGTTTCCGAAACTCGCTAGAGCTATTTATTTCGAGAAGGTTGTCAATTTGCTTTTTTATTTATTTATTCTATCAACAAAATGAATTATTTTTAATCAAGCGAAAATATTTTCGTTAAAACTGATTAAACGGTTTCTTATCATGTAACCGATCGGAATGAGTGAACGGTTCTGATTGAACGCTTTGTAACGGTTCTGATTGAACGCTGATTGAAAAATTGTGATTGAACGCTGATTGAACGCTGAACGCCGATTGAACGTGATTGCCCGTGAATGATCGGATTGTGATTGAAATGATTGTCAAATTCCCGATGTTCCGTACTGTATATAAGGGGTGTTTGTACTGCTTGCCGTACAAGCTAGCCTTAATAGCGACGTGGTAGAGCACTCGCTTTGGGATGTAGAGGTCCCGGGTTCGAATCCCATTGGAGTCGAATATTTAATTTTTCATCTGGCCAGGGAGGAATTATTTTTACCTAACTGGGCAGAATTTTTTTTTTTCAATTGGCTGTAATTAGAAATGTTTCACCTTGGTTACGAAGAAAACTTTTCATCGGACTAGATAGAGAAAACTTTTCTGCTAACTGGGAAGGAAATTTTTCATTTGGCTGTAATAAGAAAATTTTCACATTGGTTACGAAGAAATATTTTCATCTTGCCAGATAGAAAAAAAAAAAAATCGCCTGACTGAGTAGAAAACTTTTCAATTGGCTGTAATTAGAATATTTTCACATTGGTTACGAAGAAAATTTTTTCATCTGGCCAGATAGAAAAAAAAATATCACCTGACTGGGTAGAAAATGTTTCAATTGGCTGTAATTAGAAATTTCTTCACCTTGGTTACGAAGAAAAATTTTTCATCTGGCCTGGTAGGAAAAATTCTTCCACCTAACTGGGGAGAAAATGTTTCAATTGGCTGTAATTAGAAATTTCTTCACCTTGCTTTGGAAGATATTTTTTCATCTGGCCTGGTAGGAAAATTTTCTACCTAACTGGGGACAAAAAATTTCTTGGTTACGAAGAAATTTCTCCACTTGGGTGGCCGGGATATATATAAGGGGTGTTTGTACTGCTTGCCGTACAAGCTAGCCTTAATAGCGACGTGGTAGAGCACTCGCTTTGGGATGTAGAGGTCCCGGGTTCGAATCCCATTGGAGTCGAATATTTAATTTTTCATCTGGCCAGGGAGGAATTCTTTTTACCTAACTGGGCAGAATTTTTTTTTCAATTTGCTGTAATTAGAAATGTTTCACCTTGGTTACGAAGAAAACTTTTCATCGGACTAGATAGAGAAAACTTTTCTGCTAACTGGGAAGGAAATTTTTCATTTGGCTGTAATAAGAAAATTTTCACATTGGTTACGAAGAAATATTTTCATCTTGCCAGATAGAAAAAAAAATCGCCTGACTGGGTAGAAAACTTTTCAATTGGCTGTAATTAGAATATTTTCACATTGGTTACGAAGAAAATTTTTTCATCTGGCCAGATAGAAAAAAAAAAATATCACCTGGCTGGGTAGAAAATGTTTCAATTGGCTGTAATTAGAAATTTCTTCACCTTGGTTACGAAGAAAAATTTTTCATCTGGCCTGGTAGGAAAAATTCTTCCACCTAACTGGGGAGAAAATGTTTCAATTGGCTGTAATTAGAAATTTCTTCACCTTGCTTTGGAAGATATTTTTTCATCTGGCCTGGTAGGAAAATTTTCTACCTAACTGGGGACAAAAAATTTCTTGGTTACGAAGAAATTTCTCCACTTGGGTGGCCGGGATATATATAAGGGGTGTTTGTACTGCTTGCCGTACAAGCTAGCCTTAATAGCGACGTGGTAGAGCACTCGCTTTGGGATGTAGAGGTCCCGGATTCGAATCCCATTGGAGTCGAATATTTAATTTTTTATCTGGCCAGGGAGGAATTCTTTTTACCTAACTGGGCAGAATTTTTTTTCAATTGGCTGTAATTAGAAATGTTTCACCTTGGTTACGAAGAAAACTTTTCATCGGACTAGATAGAGAAAACTTTTCTGCTAACTGGGAAGGAAATTTTTCATTTGGTTGTAATAAGAAAATTTTCACATTGGTAACGAAGAAATATTTTCATCTTGCCAGATAGAAAAAAAAAATCGCCTGACTGGGTAGAAAACTTTTCAGTTGGCTGTAATTAGAATATTTTCACATTGGTTACGAAGAAAATTTTTTCATCTGGCCAGATAGAAAAAAAAATATCAACTGACTGGGTAGAAAATGTTTCAATTGGCTGTAATTAGAAATTTCTTCACCTTGGTTACGAAGAAAATTTTTCATCTGGCCTGGTAGGAAAAATTCTTCCACCTAACTGGGGAGAAAATGTTTCAATTGGCTGTAATTAGAAATTTCTTCACCTTGCTTTGGAAGATATTTTTTCATCTGGCCTGGTAGGAAAATTTTCTACCTAACTGGGGACAAAAAATTTCTTGGTTACGAAGAAATTTCTTCATCTGGTGTGGCCGGGATATGTATAAGGGGTGTTTGTACTGCTTGCCGTACAAGCTAGCCTTAATAGCGACGTGGTAGAGCACTCGCTTTGGGATGTAGAGGTCCCGGGTTCGAATCCCATTGGAGTCGAATATTTAATTTTTCATCTGGCCAGGGAGGAATTCTTTTTACCTAACTGGGCAGAATTTTTTTTTTCAATTGGCTGTAATTAGAAATGTTTCACCTTGGTTACGAAGAAAACTTTTCATCGGACTAGATAGAGAAAACTTTTCTGCTAACTGGGAAGGAAATTTTTCATTTGGCTGTAATAAGAAAATTTTCACATTGGTTACGAAGAAATATTTTCATCTTGCCAGATAGAAAAAAAAAATCGCCTGACTGGGTAGAAAACTTTTCAATTGGCTGTAATTAGAATATTTTCACATTGGTTACGAAGAAAATTTTTTCATCTGGCCAGATAGAAAAAAAAATATCACCTGACTGGGTAGAAAATGTTTCAATTGGCTGTAATTAGAAATTTCTTCACCTTGGTTACGAAGAAAAATTTTTCATCTGGCCTGGTAGGAAAAAATTCTTCCACCTAACTGGGGAGAAAATGTTTCAATTGGCTGTAATTAGAAATTTCTTCACCTTGCTTTGGAAGATATTTTTTCATCTGGCCTGGTAGGAAAATTTTCTACCTAACTGGGGTAAAAAAATTTCTTGGTTACGAAGAAATTTCTTCATCTGGTGTGGCCGGGATATGTATAAGGGGTGTTTGTACTGCTTGCCGTACAAGCTAGCCTTAATAGCGACGTGGTAGAGCACTCGCTTTGGGATGCAGAGGTCCCGGGTTCGAATCCCATTGGAGTCGAATATTTAATTTTTCATCTGGCCAGGGAGGAATTCTTTTTACCTAACTGGGCAGATTTTTTTTTTCAATTGGCTGTAATTAGAAATGTTTCACCTTGGTTACGAAGAAAACTTTTCATCGGACTAGATAGAGAAAACTTTTCTGCTAACTGGGAAGGAAATTTTTCATTTGGCTGTAATAAGAAAATTTTCACATTGGTTACGAAGAAATATTTTCATCTTGCCAGATAGAAAAAAAAAATCGCCTGACTGGGTAGAAAACTTTTCAATTGGCTGTAATTAGAATATTTTCACATTGGTTACGAAGAAAATTTTTTCATCTGGCCAGATAGAAAAAAAATATCACCTGACTGGGTAGAAAATGTTTCAATTGGCTGTAATTAGAAATTTCTTCACCTTGGTTACGAAGAAAAATTTTTCATCTGGCCTGGTAGGAAAAAATTCTTCCACCTAACTGGGGAGAAAATGTTTCAATTGGCTGTAATTAGAAATTTCTTCACCTTGCTTTGGAAGATATTTTTTCATCTGGCCTGGTAGGAAAATTTTCTACCTAACTGGGGTAAAAAAATTTCTTGGTTACGAAGAAATTTCTTCATCTGGTGTAGCCGGGATATGTATAAGGGGTGTTTGTACTGCTTGCCGTACAAGCTAGCCTTAATAGCGACGTGGTAGAGCACTCGCTTTGGGATGTAGAGGTCCCGGGTTCGAATCCCATTGGAGTCGAATATTTAATTTTTCATCTGGCCAGGGAGGAATTCTTTTTACCTAACTGGGCAGAATTTTTTTTTCAATTGGCTGTAATTAGAAATGTTTCACCTTGGTTACGAAGAAAACTTTTCATCGGACTAGATAGAGAAAACTTTTCTGCTAACTGGGAAGGAAATTTTTCATTTGGCTGTAATAAGAAAATTTTCACATTGGTTACGAAGAAATATTTTCATCTTGCCAGATAGAAAAAAAAAATCGCCTGACTGGGTAGAAAACTTTTCGATTGGCTGTAATTAGAATATTTTCACATTGGTTACGAAGAAAATTTTTTCATCTGGCCAGATAGAAAAACAAATATCACCTGACTGGGTAGAAAATGTTTCAATTGGCTGTAATTAGAAATTTCTTCACCTTGGTTACGAAGAAAAATTTTTCATCTGGCCTGGTAGGAAAAATTCTTCCACCTAACTGGGGAGAAAATGTTTCAATTGGCTGTAATTAGAAATTTCTTCACCTTGCTTTGGAAGATATTTTTTCATCTGGCCTGGTAGGAAAATTTTCTACCTAACTGGGGACAAAAAATTTCTTGGTTACGAAGAAATTTCTCCACTTGGGTGGCCGGGATATATATAAGGGGTGTTTGTACTGCTTGCCGTACAAGCTAGCCTTAATAGCGACGTGGTAGAGCACTCGCTTTGGGATGTAGAGGTCCCGGGTTCGAATCCCATTGGAGTCGAATATTTAATTTTTCATCTGGCCAGGGAGGAATTCTTTTTACCTAACTGGGCAGAATTTTTTTTTTCAATTGGCTGTAATTAGAAATGTTTCACCTTGGTTACGAAGAAAACTTTTCATCGGACTAGATAGAGAAAACTTTTCTGCTAACTGGGAAGGAAATTTTTCATTTGGCTGTAATAAGAAAATTTTCACATTGGTAACGAAGAAATATTTTCATCTTGCCAGATAGAAAAAAAAATCGCCTGACTGGGTAGAAAACTTTTCAATTGGCTGTAATTAGAATATTTTCACATTGGTTACGAAGAAAATTTTTTCATCTGGCCAGATAGAAAAAAAAATATCACCTGACTGGGTAGAAAATGTTTCAATTGGCTGTAATTAGAAATTTCTTCACCTTGCTTTGGAAGATATTTTTTCATCTGGCCTGGTAGGAAAATTTTCTACCTAACTAGGGACAAAAAATTTCTTGGTTACGAAGAAATTTCTTCATCTGGTGTGGCCGGGATATGTATAAGGGGTGTTTGTACTGCTTGCCGTACAAGCTAGCCTTAATAGCGACGTGGTAGAGCACTCGCTTTGGGATGTAGAGGTCCCGGGTTCGAATCCCATTGGAGTCGAATATTTAATTTTTCATCTGGCCAGGGAGGAATTCTTTTTACCTAACTGGGCAGAATTTTTTTTCAATTGGCTGTAATTAGAAATGTTTCACCTTGGTTACGAAGAAAACTTTTCATCGGACTAGATAGAGAAAACTTTTCTGCTAACTGGGAAGGAAATTTTTCATTTGGCTGTAATAAGAAAATTTTCACATTGGTTACGAAGAAATATTTTCATCTTGCCAGATAGAAAAAAAAATCGCCTGACTGGGTAGAAAACTTTTCAATTGGCTGTAATTAGAATATTTTCACATTGCTTACGAAGAAATTTTTTTCATCTGGCCAGATAGAAAAAAAAATATCACCTGACTGGGTAGAAAATGTTTCAATTGGCTGTAATTAGAAATTTCTTCACCTTGGTTACGAAGAAAAATTTTTCATCTGGCCTGGTAGGAAAAATTCTTCCACCTAACTGGGGAGAAAATGTTTCAATTGGCTGTAATTAGAAATTTCTTCACCTTGCTTTGGAAGATATTTTTTCATCTGGCCTGGTAGGAAAATTTTCTACCTAACTGGGGACAAAAAATTTCTTGGTTACGAAGAAATTTCTTCATCTGGTGTGGCCGGGATATGTATAAGGGGTGTTTGTACTGCTTGCCGTACAAGCTAGCCTTAATAGCGACGTGGTAGAGCACTCGCTTTGGGATGTAGAAGTCCCGGGTTCGAATCCCATTGGAGTCGAATATTTAATTTTTCATCTGGCCAGGGAGGAATTATTTTTACCTAACTGGGCAGAATTTTTGTTTCAATTGGCTGTAATTAGAAATGTTTCACCTTGGTTACGAAGAAAACTTTTCATCGGACTAGATAGAGAAAACTTTTCTGCTAACTGGGAAGGAAATTTTTCATTTGGCTGTAATAAGAAAATTTTCACATTGGTTACGAAGAAATATTTTCATCTTGCCAGATAGAAAAAAAAATCGCCTGACTGGGTAGAAAACTTTTCAATTGGCTGTAATTAGAATATTTTCACATTGGTTACGAAGAAAATCTTTTCATCTGGCCAGATAGAAAAAAAAAATATCACCTGACTGGGTAGAAAATGGTTCAATTGACTGTAATTAGAAATTTCTTCACCTTGGTTACGAAGAAAAATTTTTCATCTGGCCTGGTAGGAAAAATTCTTCCACCTAACTGGGGAGAAAATGTTTCAATTGGCTGTAATTAGAAATTTCTTCACCTTGCTTTGGAAGATATTTTTTCATCTGGCCTGGTAGGAAAATTTTCTACCTAACTGGGGACAAAAAATTTCCTGGTTACGAAGAAATTTCTTCATCTGGTGTGGCCGGGATATGTATAAGGGGTGTTTGTACTGCTTGCCGTACAAGCTAGCCTTAATAGCGACGTGGTAGAGCACTCGCTTTGGGATGTAGAGGTCCCGGGTTCGAATCCCATTGGAGTCGAATATTTAATTTTTCATCTGGCCAGGGAGGAATTCTTTTTACCTAACTGGGCAGAATTTTTTTTCAATTGGCTGTAATTAGAAATGTTTCACCTTGGTTACGAAGAAAACTTTTCATCGGACTAGATAGAGAAAACTTTTCTGCTAACTGGGAAGGAAATTTTTCATTTGGCTGTAATAAGAAAATTTTCACATTGGTTACGAAGAAATATTTTCATCTTGCCAGATAGAAAAAAAAAATCGCCTGACTGGGTAGAAAACTTTTCAATTGTCTGTAATTAGAATATTTTCACATTGGTTACGAAGAAATTTTTTTCATCTGGCCAGATAGAAAAAAAAATATCACCTGACTGGGTAGAAAATGTTTCAATTGGCTGTAATTAGAAATTTCTTCACCTTGGTTACGAAGAAAAATTTTTCATCTGGCCTGGTAGGAAAAATTCTTCCACCTAACTGGGGAGAAAATGTTTCAATTGGCTGTAATTAGAAATTTCTTCACCTTGCTTTGGAAGATATTTTTTCATCTGGCCTGGTAGGAAAATTTTCTACCTAACTGGGGACAAAAAATTTCTTGGTTACGAAGAAATTTCTTCATCTGGTGTGGCCGGGATATGTATAAGGGGTGTTTGTACTGCTTGCCGTACAAGCTAGCCTTAATAGCGACGTGGTAGAGCACTCGCTTTGGGATGTAGAGGTCCCGGGTTCGAATCCCATTGGAGTCGAATATTTAATTTTTCATCTGGCCAGGGAGGAATTCTTTTTACCTAACTGGGCAGAATTTTTTTTTCAATTGGCTGTAATTAGAAATGTTTCACCTTGGTTACGAAGAAAACTTTTCATCGGACTAGATAGAGAAAACTTTTCTGCTAACTGGGAAGGAAATTTTTCATTTGGCTGTAATAAGAAAATTTTCACATTGGTTACGAAGAAATATTTTCATCTTGCCAGATAGAAAAAAAAAATCGCCTGACTGGGTAGAAAACTTTTCAATTGGCTGTAATTAGAATATTTTCACATTGGTTACGAAGAAAATTTTTTCATCTGGCCAGATAGAAAAAAAAATATCACCTGACTGGGAAGAAAATGTTTCAATTGGCTGTAATTAGAAATTTCTTCACCTTGGTTACGAAGAAAAATTTTTCATCTGGCCTGGTAGGAAAAATTCTTCCACCTAACTGGGGAGAAAATGTTTCAATTGGCTGTAATTAGAAATTTCTTCACCTTGCTTTGGAAGATATTTTTTCATCTGGCCTGGTAGGAAAATTTTCTACCTAACTGGGGACAAAAAATTTCTTGGTTACGAAGAAATTTCTTCATCTGGTGTGGCCGGGATATGTATAAGGGGTGTTTGTACTGCTTGCCGTACAAGCTAGCCTTAATAGCGACGTGGTAGAGCACTCGCTTTGGGATGTAGAAGTCCCGGGTTCGAATCCCATTGGAGTCGAATATTTAATTTTTCATCTGGCCAGGGAGGAATTATTTTTACCTAACTGGGCAGAATTTTTGTTTCAATTGGCTGTAATTAGAAATGTTTCACCTTGGTTACGAAGAAAACTTTTCATCGGACTAGATAGAGAAAACTTTTCTGCTAACTGGGAAGGAAATTTTTCATTTGGCTGTAATAAGAAAATTTTCACATTGGTTACGAAGAAATATTTTCATCTTGCCAGATAGAAAAAAAAATCGCCTGACTGGGTAGAAAACTTTTCAATTGGCTGTAATTAGAATATTTTCACATTGGTTACGAAGAAAATCTTTTCATCTGGCCAGATAGAAAAAAAAATATCACCTGACTGGGTAGAAAATGTTTCAATTGGCTGTAATTAGAAATTTCTTCACCTTGGTTACGAAGAAAAATTTTTCATCTGGCCTGGTAGGAAAAATTCTTCCACCTAACTGGGGAGAAAATGTTTCAATTGGCTGTAATTAGAAATTTCTTCACCTTGCTTTGGAAGATATTTTTTCATCTGGCCTGGTAGGAAAATTTTCTACCTAACTGGGGACAAAAAATTTCTTGGTTACGAAGAAATTTCTTCATCTGGTGTGGCCGGGATATGTATAAGGGGTGTTTGTACTGCTTGCCGTACAAGCTAGCCTTAATAGCGACGTGGTAGAGCACTCGCTTTGGGATGTAGAGGTCCCGGGTTCGAATCCCATTGGAGTCGAATATTTAATTTTTCATCTGGCCAGGGAGGAATTCTTTTTACCTAACTGGGCAGAATTTTTTTTTTCAATTGGCTGTAATTAGAAATGTTTCACCTTGGTTACGAAGAAAACTTTTCATCGGACTAGATAGAGAAAACTTTTCTGCTAACTGGGAAGGAAATTTTTCATTTGGCTGTAATAAGAAAATTTTCACATTGGTTACGAAGAAATATTTTCATCTTGCCAGATAGAAAAAAAAATCGCCTGACTGGGTAGAAAACTTTTCAATTGGCTGTAATTAGAATATTTTCACATTGGTTACGAAGAAATTTTTTTCATCTGGCCAGATAGAAAAAAAAATATTACCTGACTGGGTAGAAAATGTTTCAATTGGCTGTAATTAGAAATTTCTTCACCTTGGTTACGAAGAAAAATTTTTCATCTGGCCTGGTAGGAAAAATTCTTCCACCTAACTGGGGAGAAAATGTTTCAATTGGCTGTAATTAGAAATTTCTTCACCTTGCTTTGGAAGATATTTTTTCATCTGGCCTGGTAGGAAAATTTTCTACCTAACTGGGGACAAAAAATTTCTTGGTTACGAAGAAATTTCTTCATCTGGTGTGGCCGGGATATGTATAAGGGGTGTTTGTACTGCTTGCCGTACAAGCTAGCCTTAATAGCGACGTGGTAGAGCACTCGCTTTGGGATGTAGAGGTCCCGGGTTCGAATTCCATTGGAGTCGAATATTTAATTTTTCATCTGGCCAGGGAGGAATTCTTTTTACCTAACTGGGCAGAATTTTTTTTTTCAATTGGCTGTAATTAGAAATGTTTCACCTTGGTTACGAAGAAAACTTTTCATCGGACTAGATAGAGAAAACTTTTGTGCTAACTGGGAAGGAAATTTTTCATTTGGCTGTAATAAGAAAATTTTCACATTGGTTACGAAGAAATATTTTCATCTTGCCAGATAGAAAAAAAAATCGCCTGACTGGGTAGAAAACTTTTCAATTGGCTGTAATTAGAATATTTTCACATTGGTTACGAAGAAAATTTTTTCATCTGGCCAGATAGAAAAAAAATATCACCTGACTGGGTAGAAAATGTTTCAATTGGCTGTAATTAGAAATTTCTTCACCTTGGTTACGAAGAAAAATTTTTCATCTGGCCTGGTAGGAAAAATTCTTCCACCTAACTGGGGAGAAAATGTTTCAATTGGCTGTAATTAGAAATTTCTTCACCTTGCTTTGGAAGATATTTTTTCATCTGGCCTGGTAGGAAAATTTTCTACCTAACTGGGGACAAAAAATTTCTTGGTTACGAAGAAATTTCTTCATCTGGTGTGGCCGGGATATGTATAAGGGTGTTTGTACTGCTTGCCGTACAAGCTAGCCTTAATAGCGACGTGGTAGAGCACTCGCTTTGGGATGTAGAGGTCCCGGGTTCGAATCCCATTGGAGTCGAATATTTAATTTTTCATCTGGCCAGGGAGGAATTCTTTTTACCTAACTGGGCAGAATTTTTTTTTTCAATTGGCTGTAATTAGAAATGTTTCACCTTGGTTACGAAGAAAACTTTTCATCGGACTAGATAGAGAAAACTTTTCTGCTAACTGGGAAGGAAATTTTTCATTTGGCTGTAATAAGAAAATTTTCACATTGGTTACGAAGAAATATTTTCATCTTGCCAGATAGAAAAAAAAATCGCCTGACTGGGTAGAAAACTTTTCAATTGGCTGTAATTAGAATATTTTCACATTGGTTACGAAGAAATTTTTTTCATCTGGCCAGATAGAAAAAAAAATCACCTGACTGGGTAGAAAATGTTTCAATTGGCTGTAATTAGAAATTTCTTCACCTTGGTTACGAAGAAAAATTTTTCATCTGGCCTGGTAGGAAAAATTCTTCCACCTAACTGGGGAGAAAATGTTTCAATTGGCTGTAATTAGAAATTTCTTCACCTTGCTTTGGAAGATATTTTTTCATCTGGCCTGGTAGGAAAATTTTCTACCTAACTGGGGACAAAACATTTCTTGGTTACGAAGAAATTTCTTCATCTGGTGTGGCCGGGATATGTATAAGGGGTGTTTGTACTGCTTGCCGTACAAGCTAGCCTTAATAGCGACGTGGTAGAGCACTCGCTTTGGGATGTAGAGGTCCCGGGTTCGAATCCCATTGGAGTCGAATATTTAATTTTTCATCTGGCCAGGGAGGAATTCTTTTTACCTAACTGGGCAGAATTTTTTTTTCAATTGGCTGTAATTAGAAATGTTTCACCTTGGTTACGAAGAAAACTTTTCATCGGACTAGATAGAGAAAACTTTTCTGCTAACTGGGAAGGAAATTTTTCATTTGGCTGTAATAAGAAAATTTTCACATTGGTTACGAAGAAATATTTTCATCTTGCCAGATAGAAAAAAAAAACGCCTGACTGGGTAGAAAACTTTTCAA